>CM030358.1:286696726-287296726 GCA_017893485.1 Hemerocallis citrina
AGTAACAAGTCAAGTCAAGTACAAGTGTCAAGTATTATGTTCAAGCATCAAGTCGCATGTATCATGTATTTACGTATCAAGTAAGCATCTATCAAATATCTTGTATTATTACTATATAGGTAACACTTCATGTATCATCCTTTTATCACATGGTTGTTACAGTCAATGCAATTTCGTTTTAGATTTCATAGTGGACCATATAGGGCAGTGTACTCAGGGACAAGTCTCAAGAATCAAGTATCAAGTATCAAGCCTCAAGTATCAAGTAAACAAGCCTATCAAGAGTGAAGTATCAATCCTCAAGTATCAAGTATCAAGCCTCAAGTAGTGAAATATTCAAGCCTCAAGTAATCAAGTATCAAGCCAAGTCTCAAGTATCTCAAGTATCAAGCCAAGTATCACATAGAATCAATAGATTCTCTTCTGAGTACATATTTCTGAATTATCCACTATTAGATTTGTCCCATTAAACCCCGGCTTGGTTAATTTATTATTAATATCAAACAAGCATGTATGTGTCACGAAACAAGTAAGTATATCATGGTATGATTAAGTAACAAGTTCAAGTTGCAAGATAAACATGTATGGTGAAAGATAACACACAAAAGGATAAAATAACCAAATGTCTAATTCAGGGCAGTAAGACCATACTGTAGCAAAAAAGAAATTCCCGGTTTACAAAAATGCAAATATGAATCCGTCAAAACGTCTAGAAAATAGACTCCCAACCGAATCCAGCGAGTATAAATAAGTCATATAGTAATTCACAAAAATATAACTCAAAACTAATTTGAATCCAGAAAACACGTTCTGCCAAAAATCAGAAAATCGAATTCACAATCATGAAAACAGCATCAAAACCTCTCAAATAAATCCAGGAAAAATCTGGGGTATTCCCATATATGTCTAATATCAGAATATAAAGTTTCATGATTTTTCAGTAAAATTAGTTTAGCCAATAAAAGTCAGAAAACATCAAAAAATGATAGTTTGACAAATCTGGAATTCCCAACACAGCTGTATGAAAACTGTAATATCTCGCAAACCGCGAAACGAAATCCGAATCTGGCAAGGGGATATAAAAACAGACAAAATAGTCTAAATTTCATATCTCACAAATATTTTTCATACGGTGAAAGGAATCAGGGTGAAAATATGAGTCTTTACAGAACAGCGAGTAAAATACAACAAATACAGTCTCTATAAACAAGCATGAAACGACATATAAAACTCATCAATAAAATCCACCAAAATTCTCGGCAATCCCTAGATAGATATAAAAACACTTACCAAAGTTTTAGATCAAAATAATAGGTTTAACACTACTATCAAACTGATTTGGTCATCAAAATCCTCAAGAAATGAAATCTGGAAATGAAACACACCTCTGTAGTAAAACAGTCATATCTCACACATACGAAAACGAAATCGAACTAGGTCAGAGGGGTTGGAAAGAAGACGAATTCCTCTAAAACTCATGTTTTATACTGAAATTAAGATTCTGAACTTAGTATGGCCTAAATTGCTGATCAAGACAGAATACCGGCAAACTACAGAATTTCCTCAAAAACAAAAATCAACATAGATCTAATGAAACTTGATCCAAACGCAACCAGACATGAAATTGAGTCTACCAAGTGTCCAAACATCATGAAATGGGTAATTAACATATCCAAGCAAGTCTATCACATGTATCTCAACAATTACTCAAATTCTCATCAAAAATCCCACATACATGATCAAATCAAGAACAGGCAAAACCTAAGTTGTTTCATGTCAATTTTTTGTCATGAGTCAACTCTGGTCAAATAGCACTATAGAGACAATATCAACAAGGGGTTTCACACACGAATTGTCTCTAGAACCCAACTCCACTACAAGCGGTATTTATGACATGTATCATACAAAGGAATTTGAGTACAAGTTATTTGCCATAACCGAAGACGAAGAACGAACACCAAGAATAACGAGAACGAATCTCGGCAACGAACAAAACCCACGAACGAAAATCCACGAACGAATAAATCCAAGCAAACTCATGAAAAAACTCCACACGAACAAAACCCCACAAGAGAGAGATCAAGGAGAGAGAGATGGCGGGGTCGGCCTGGCATCGCTGGCTTGGTCGACGGCAGACAACGAGCAAGGGAGAGCGAGACGAGGGATGGATGGTGGATGGTGATCGGGTGGCGCCTAGGGGTTTGCAGCTTGGGGTTTGGTCGGCCGAAAGGGGAGCAGCCAAGGGATTGAGGCGTCGGAATTGGGGGCTAGGGTGTTCGGGGTTGGCTGGGGTGTTCGGGGTTGGCTGTGCGGCGCAAGGGAACAAGGAGGGAGGCCGGGGGTGTATGGAGTTAGGGTTAGGGTTTAGGTGAGGGAGAGAGAGAGTTATATATATATGTATGTGGGAATTAGGGTTTAGTTAGCATGAGATGGGTTATTGGGTAATTGGGTTGTGGGTAATTTAGGAGTAGCAATAGAATTAGTCTCAAGGGATTCAAATTGTATAGGATATCAAATATGACTGTGGATTTAATTTGGCTTTTGTAATTCAATTAGGGATCAAACAATAGGATTGGGAATGGATGAGAAACCAATCACCACCAAAGTACCCAAGTACAAAAATAAAGAGGACCAGAACCAAATAAAAGAAAAGAACAATAACCGATGAAACGAAACAAAAAGGCAACAAATCAAACACAAAAAGCTCAAAATGAAATAAAAGGAATATATATTGAAAATAACTCCAATATACGGTTTAGAAAAATACAAGAGAGTACAATAACCGAGAAAGAGAAAAATACATCAAAAATACGAAAAACGAAAAGCGGGAGTTACAATCCTATCCACCTAACAAGAAGAATTTTTTCCTCAAAATTCAAAAAGAAGGTACATAGGGTAACCACGAAAGAAAAGAAAAAAAAAAACAAAGCAAAACAAAACAAAACAACCGCTACTCAAACAGATGAGGAAACTTCTGTTGAATCTCCTCCTCTAGCTCCCAAGTCGACTCACTAGGCGAGTGTGGATTCCAAGCAACACGAACCAACTTGATGACCTTGTTCTGAAGCACTTTCTCCCGCCGATACACAATAGCAACTGGCGGAGTCTCATAAGTCAAATACGGTCGAACGGTCAACTCAGAATAGTCGATCACGTGGCACTCATCTCGAATATATCTCCTGAGTTGTGAGACAAGGAAAACATCATGCACTCTTGATAACACTGACAGCTATGCAAGACGATAGGCCACATTGCCTACTCGCTCCAAAATCTCAAATGGTCCAATAAACCTAGGACTAAGCTTGCCCCCACCATCGAACCGAATGACACCGTGCCACGGCGATATCTTTAGGAAAACATGGTCACCAACACCAAACTCTAAAGTCCTCCGATGACATCAGCCCATCACCTCTGCCGATCCTGAGCTGCCTGCAAATGCCTCCTGATCTGAACCACAGCATCAACTGTCTTAGTGATCAACTCTGGACCCAACAACTTTCTCTCACCAATGTCATTCCAGCACAGTGGTGATCTACACTTCTGCCCATAGAGTGCCTCGAACGGAGCAGCTTTAATACTGGCTTGAAAGCTGTTATTGTATGAGAACTCTACCAGATGCAAATGGTCCTTCCAAGATCCACCAAACTGAAGCATACAGGACCTCAACTTGTCCTCAAGATTCTGAATAGTCCGCTCTGACTGTCCATCAGTTTGGGGATGGAAAGCTGTACTGTACGTCAACTTACTCCCCAAACTAGCCTGAAGACTCTCCCAGAACTGAGATCTGAATCTCATATCCCTGTCGGATAGAATACTGACTGGAACCCCATGAAGTCTAACAACATCTCGCATATACCTCTCAGCTAGGCTCTCAGTAGACTGCCCTGACACGAAAAAGAATGAAGTGAGCACTCTTCGTCAAACGGTCAACGATCACCCAAATGACATTATGACCCTTAGGAATCCTCGAAAAAGTGGTCACAAAGTCCAGGGTGATATGTTCCCACTTCCACTCTGGAATAGGAAGCGATTAAAGAAGTCTAGCGGTCCTTTGATGCTCTGCCTTAACTTTCTGGCAGACCAAGTACTGAGAAACAAACCGACCCACAGCCCTCTTCATACCAAGCCACCAGAAATGAAGCTTCAAATCTCGATACATCTTAGTACCACCAGGATGGATAGAATAGCATGACTGGTGGGCTTCCTCAAGCAACTTCTGACGAACTTCACCTTTCGGAACACATAAACGGGAATCAAAACGAAGCGATCCATCAGCATGAATAACCATGTCCGTTCTGAACCCAGACTCAACTTCAGCATGAAAACCCTACAACTGCGTATCACCACCCTACGCCTCTTTAATTTGATCAACAAGAGACGACTGCAGCTGAAGCGCCAAACAACTCCGACCAGAACTTGGCAACAAAACCTCCAACTCCAACCTCCTCATCTGCTCAATCAGCTCCCTCTGCTGAGTCAAGAATATAACTGCCGGTCTCCTGCTCAAAGCATCCGGCACCAAATTTACTTTACCAGGATGGTATTGCAAACTGATGTCATAATCGGCCATAAGCTCCAACCAACCCCTTTGCCTCATGTTTAACTCCTTCTGGATGAAGACGTACCTGAGACTTTTGTGGTCTGTGAAGATCTCCACTTGGTCTCTAAGTAAATAATGTCTCCACAGCTTCAAATCATAAATCACTGCTGCTAACTACAAGTCGTGAATCGGATAGTTCTTCTCATGCGGCCTCAACTGCCTCGATGCATACGCAACGACTCGGCCTTTCTGCATCAAAACTGCTCCAAGACCCTTACCAGAAGTGTCACAGTGAATTACAAATCTGCTTGAACCATCGGGAATAGTCAACACAGGCGCTGACGTCAATCTGTTTTTTAACTCAGCAAAAACCACACCACACTCATCAGAGCAACAGAACTTCTGATCCTTTCCAGTCAACTTAGTCAACGGTCCTGCTATCTTCGAAAAATTTTGGACGAATTTCCGATAATAGCCAGCTAAACCAAGAAAACTTCTGACTTCAGAAACTGACTTGGGAACAGGCCAATCCTTCACAGCCTCAACTGTTGGATCCTGTAGGCAAGGCAAGAAACAATAGAGGGGGGGGGGTTAATAGTGTTTTATAAAAATAATTGCGGAATTAAACTTTTTATTTGGTCCAGTCGACTGGAGCGACAGTTAAGAAGAGTATTTTAAGACGAGTCTGATCAGTTGACTTATATAAGAACTAGTCAACTTACCAGATAAGTTTTCAGAGAGAAAGTGGTACAAGTCTGACCAGTTGACTTAAAAAAGGACACAGTTGACTGTCCAGACAAGTTTCACAGAGAACTTAAAAAAAAAAGTAAATGAAATGCAAGTTCAGAGAAATACAACTACAGAGTACACACGATGTATCCTGGTTCGGTCCGTCCGACCTACATCCACTCCCTAAGCAACCCACTTGAGATTTTCCACTATTCTTGAAGAAAATACAAGAATACCCTACGGCGTTAGACAACAACCTTGTCCAACCCGTGGTCCTTTCTCACCACTAGAGAAAGCAACCCACTCTTTCATCAAGAGTGAAAACCTGACTCTACACCCTAGAGCCTTACTCTCCAACCGAGAGGAACCACTCTTACAACCCGAGAGTGAAGAACAACAACAAAGATGTTTACAATCAACCTATAGCCTTATTGTAAATGTGATTTTGTGTGTGGCTATTAGGTTAACTTCCGAAATCAGTCTAAAACGGAATTACTGTTATACTAGACTGATTTCAGAGAACCAAAAAACTTAGAGGATTTGAAAGCTTGTGAACTCTTGTTCTCTTTTTGAAAATAAGTACTTGATAGCTTGTAAAAGAGAGTATTGTCTTGTTATAACCTTTTCCAAGTGATTTCTACACTCTATTAATAGAGTTAGAATCACTGGACGTTGAGAAGCAGTTGTACCAACTGTCAACCAACGGAAATAAAACTTTTGAATTCGAAAAATCAAAATTTGAAATCAGTAAACTGTCGAAACGACTTGAACAGTCGACTGGGTTACCGTTATGAGTCGACTGGTCAGAGTTTGAATAAGTTCAGACAGTTTCCTACTAGGACAGTCGACTAGTGCCTAATGGCGGTCGACTGGTACTTAACAGCTGAGCTTTTTCAATCTCGTTATGATTTTTTTTAAGTTTGAAAAAAACACTCAATTATTTTAAAGAAATGTGTGAGTGTGTGTGACAAGGCTATTACAGAATTTCTAAGACTCAAAGAAATAAAAAAGTTACAATTGTTACAAGACACTTAATATAACATATTGAAGCATAGGTCTTGTCTTGAGTCTTGAGTCTTGAGATGGAGCTTTAGCCTTCGTCTTTTTCTTTGAAGCTGGTAACCTTGTAGCTTTCTTGATCAATTAGCTATAAGAGCTTTGTTTGTAGTTTTGCTTAATCAACTTGCTTTAAGAACCTTGTAAAGCTTGTTAGAACATTTTGCCTTTGTGTATATCCTGTAATATCTAAGAAATAGCACAACAACTTTGCATTGTGTTGTAATCATCGAAATCCAGAATCAGCATTCTCTCCCTTTTTGATGATGACAACACAATAACTTATAATAATGGGAATAAATATTACAAGTGCTCACATGCTCCCCCTATCAAATGTACAACATGCATAATGTAAAAACATGCACAAAAACATGCACAAAGACATACACAAAGATACACATCACCAAAACATAACACAAAGCAACATAAAAGTTATAGCTTAGATTTTCTCCCCCTTTGTCATCAACAAAAAAATGGAGAAAAAATAAACCACAAAAATAATACATAGCAAAATGACATTTATATAAAAAGAGAATAGTCTTAGTTCAAAAGATTACAAAATAGATAGAAAATGCAACAATAAGTAGGAAATACATAAAAAAAAAATATGAAAATAGTAGCTCATGAATCTTCATCATCTTCATCTTGGCCATCATGAGAGGGAGGAGGAAACTGAGTGGTGAAAGGGTAGCAGTAAAGTGAAAAAAAAATCATCTCAAACGATGTGCCAAAATTCGATTTTGAAGAAAAGCATATTCGCGACAGTCGACTGGTATTAAGGGGCAGTCGACTTAGTCGAGAGTCAAAAATAGAAAATTGAACATAACATTAATACAACTGGTCAGTCGACTGGATACTATGCACAGTCGACTGTCCAGAGCATAAAACTCAGACAAAAATTAGAAAAAGATACTTGGCAGTCGACCGAACAATACTTGTAAGTCGACTTACCAGAAAAATTCAAGAAACATCATGAAAACTACAAATTCCTAGTTCTCTTCTTAAGGTGATAAAGGTGTATTCCTTAAGAGGTTTGGTAAAAATGTCAGCTACTTGTTTATCAGTAGAAATAAAGTCTAAAGAAATGTCTCCCTTTAAAACATGATCACGTAAAAAATGATGTCGAATATCAATATATTTCGTGCGTGAATGTTGAACCAGATTTTTTGATAAGTTAATGGCACTGGTATTATCGCACATTATTGAAGGTTTTTCAAATGAAATACCATATTCTAATAGGTTTGTTTCATCCACAAAATTTGGGCACAAGCCAAACTTGCACCGATATATTCAGCTTCTGTAGTAGATAGGGATACCGAATTTTGCTTCTTATTGCACCAAGAGACTAGTGAATTTTCCATGTCTCACTAGTGCTCTTGCGGTCAGTTTTACTACCGGCAAAATCCACATCACTATATGATAAAAGTTGAAAATTGTCGGTGCATGGATAAAATAGACCATTATCAGACGTGCTTTTAATATATCTTAAAATGCGTTTCACAGCTTTTAAGTGAGACTCTTTAGGACTTGACTGATATCTAGCACACAAACATACACTAAACATAATGTCCGGTCTACTAGTAGTTATATATAAGTATGAGCCAATCATACCTCGATAGAGTTTCTGATAGACACTCTTACCTAATTCATCTTTATCATGGGTAGTGGTAGTAGCCATAGGTGTGGTCTTACTACTTGTGCTATCCATGTTAAACCGTTTGAGTAATTCCTTAGCATATTTTTCTTGATTAATGAATATGCCATTATGTGCCTGCTTAATTTGTAGTCCAAGAAAATAATTGAGTTTACCCATGTGACTCATCTCAAACTTGTTTTTCATGGTTTTAGCAAACTCTTGACATAGATTACTATCAGTAGAACCGAAAATTATATCATCAACATATATTTGTATGATTAAACACATTACTAATTCTCCTGGTGTAGACCTACTTATTGCTAATAAATCGGTAAATTTCAATGGAATTCCTTTTTTGTTTTTCTTTAGATTAGTTAATCTATTTGGAAAGGTTAAAAAGGGTAGAGTAAACCAATCATTCTTAATTCTTCTAATAAACAAAGTAATATCTACTTTACCTATTTCAAAACCTGTTTCTAAAAGAAAAGTCTTCAATCGATCATACCAAGTACGAGGTGCTTGTTTAAGACCGTATAAAGCTGTTTTCAATTTTAAAACGTGGTTTGGGAATTGTTCATGTTCAAAACCTGGTGGTTGTTTAACATAAACATCTTCCTTTATAAACCCATTAAGGAATGCACTTTTAACATCCATTTGAAAGAGTGTAAAATTCATAAAACAAGCAAAAGATAATAAGATACGAATTGATTCTAATCTAGCAACAGGAGCATATGTTTCATCAAAATCTATGCCTTCTTCTTGATTATACCCTTGAGCAACTAGTCTAGCTTTATTCCTAACAACTTGTCCTGATTCATCTAACATATTCCTAAATACCCATTTAGTACCAATTATAGTATGATCAGGAGGCCGTGGAACTAAATTACATACATCATTCATTATGAATTGGTTTAACTCATCTTGCATGGCATTCATCCAAAATTCATTCTCACATGCTTCTTGTATATTCTTTGGTTCAAAATCCGACAAGAAAGTTGTGTGAGATATCATGTTAACATGTGATCTCATCTGAATACCATGTGAAATGTCACCAATTATTAAATCATGAGGATGATCTCTAACTTCAACAAAAGATTTTGGTAAAGTTGGAGACATCACAACAGGATTAGTCGACTTGATAAGTCCATCAGTCGACTGATTTCCAGCAGTCGACTTGACTTCCTTATCGGTCGATTTATCCGTAAGACTAGTTTGTTCTAAAAATGTAATTTCTTTATTTAAAGGTGATGAATTAGTTTCATCATCTTCAATTAAAGTCGATGAAGATAGAGATTCATCAAATGCAACATGCATGGATTCTTCAATAGTCATTGTTGACTTGTTGAAGATTCTATATGCTTTACATCTATTTAAGTATTCTACAAAGATACCCTCATTAGATCTAGGATCAAACTTATCTAAATTATCCTTAGTGTTCAGAATAAAATACTTACATCCAAATATTTTAAAGTAAGAGACCTTAGGAATTCTATCAAAAAATAGCTCATAACATATTTTCTTTAGCTTAGGCCTAATCAAAATTCTATTTAAAACATAACAAGCTGTAACAACGGCTTCAGCCCAAAAATACTTAGGTAAATTGCTTTCACCAAGCATGGTACGTGCACATTCTTGTAAAGTCCTATTCTTCCTTTCAACCACTCCATTTTGTGGTGAAGCTCTAGGAAATGCAAATGATTGAGTTATACCATTCTTGTTGCAATATTCTGCAAACGTTTTATTTTCAAATTCTCCACCATGATTACTTCTAATAGTGACTATGGTTAGAGACTTTTGATTTTGAATTCGTTTACAAAAATTAGCAAATTCTTCAAAAGCATCATTCTTATGTTTTAAAAAGAAAGTCCAACTGAATCGTGAAAAATCGTCTACTAAAACAAAAACATACCTACTTTTATTTAAAGAAGCAATTCTAGTAGGGCCAAATAAATCCATGTGAATTAATTGGAGCGGCCTACTAGTAGAAATTACTTCTTTTGTTTTAAAAGTAGATTTAATTTGTTTACCTAGTTGACATGCATCACATAACTTATCCTTTTTAAAGGATAGTCTTGGCAGCCAGCCCTTTAACTAGATTGTACTTAGACAATTAAAGAGATTTTTCATATTCACATGGCCAAAACGTCTTTGCCAAAGCCAAGAATCATTATTTGAAGCTACTAAGCAAAAATCATTCGAAAACTCATGCTTTTAAACACAATTCATAAATGTTATTTTTCCTAAAACCTTGAAAAATTATATTTTGCATGGTAGAATCATAAATTAAACAAGTATCTTTTTCAAATATGATTTTATAACCCTTATCACAAAGTTGGCTACTACTTAACAGGTTATGCTTAAGTCCACTAACTAATAAGACATCTTCTATAGAGGGGTTAGTGTGCTTACCGACCATACCAATTTCTATGACCTTTCCTTTATTGTTGTCACCAAATGTAACTGTTCCTCCATCAATATTTTGTATGGAAGATCAGAGGTTGGCATGACTAGTAATGTGCTTCGAGTATCCACTGATAAACAACGATCTCTCTTAGGTACCTATAAATATTCAATGTGAATATGGTATCCTTTTCATTGGGTCCAAAAAAGATTAGCTTGTGGGAAACCAAAACCATGATGAGTTTGATTTTCCACCATAAGCAGAAATAAAATTAGCTGAATTACATACAACAAGCATATATGTATTAATATAAGCAATTCTATCTTTCGAACTCAGGTTGACTGGAACCTGTACATATTTGCTCTGTCCAGTCGACTTTACAACACCTTTCAGTCGACTGGGAGGCAGTATAGGTCGACTTATCTGAGGTATTTGTCTCGTTGAATGAGACTCAGTACCTCTGGACAGGCGACTAGTGGATGGGTGCTGTCGACTTGTCTGAACTTTAGATTTGCCTTTATCATGAAAACTTATAGTTTTAGGCTTTTCAAAAAACTCATAAAATTTATGCTTAACACTGGAAATAGATACATGTTTATTTACACTAGTGTTCTTAGAAGAATGAGATTTTTCAAGGGACTTTTTAAAACCAAGTCCAAACTTTTAACTAGATTGCACTTGATTTTGAAGAACATCATTTAAATTCTCTTTTCATTTATTAAATTTAGATACGTTCTTTGATATCTCTTCATAATTTTTCTTTAGAGACTCAAGATTCATATCTAAACTAGAAAGACGAGAATTTAAGGATTTTACTTCTTTATCAATGTTAAGATTCTCTTGAGAAAGTGTTTGATTAACTTTCTCTAAATTCTTAACTCTAATATTTTCTTTTTTAAGTTCTTGAAAAATTTCATTGAAAGCATCAAGTAAATCATTAGAATCATACTCATTACTTACTTGATTTTGAGACGCCATAAAACACACGTTTGCAACCTCGTTTGTCTCATCAATTTTTTCTTCTGACGAAGAATCGCTGTTATCCCAAGTTGCTTGGTATGTCTTTTTGTTCTTCATGAACTTGTTCTTTGTGTACTTTTCCTTTTTGAAGTTGGACGCCTTTCCTTTAGATTTTGCGTTCTCTAGTGGGCAATCCGTCTTCATATGACCTGTCTTGTAACACCTGAAACAAGTTGGAGGTTCATTAGATTCCTTAGATTTTGAATTAAACTTACATTTTCTTAGAAACTTTTTGAACTTTCTCGTGAACATGGCAATCTCTTCCTCATCTTCTTCATCCTCGGAGTCCGACATGGCTTTGAATGCTAATATCTTCTTCTTTGATTGTTGTGGTTCGGTATCCTTCTTGCGCTCTTCAAGTTGTATCTCATAAGCCATAAGATTTCCCACAAGATTCTCAAGAGAAAGTTGTGTTAAATCATTAGCCTCTTCTATGGCGGTGGTCTTCTTCTCCCATTCGGAAGTTAGTGCACGAAGACCTTTCTCACTATCTCGGCTTGAGTGTATGTCTTTTCAAGTGCCACAAGTGAATTCGTAATGTCTATGAACCTTGTAATTATCTCGGACACATTCTCATTCTCCTTCATGCGAAACATTTCAAACCTGTGAACAAGAACAGATATTTTAGATTCTTTTACTTTATTTGTTCCTTCATGAGTTACCTCGAGTGTGTGCCAAATTTGATGTGCGGTTGTTGCACTGGACACACAGTTAAACTCCTCCTTTGTAAGGGCACAAAATTGCGCGTTCATCACCTTTGCATTGTTCATTGTTTGGTTCTTCATGTCGTCGTTCCATTGTGCATATGAAATGGTAGGAGCGGTGTACTCGGTCTCCATCATGTTCCATATTTCATAGTTGATGGACTGAAGGTAGATCTTCATTCTACACTTTCAATAGTTGTAATTGGTTCCATCAAAGAGGGGTGGCCTTTGTATAGATTGGCCTTCATGGTATTGATTTGCATTAGAATTAGTTGCCATTGCACTCAACCAGGCTTTGATACCAAGTGTTGGATCCTGTAGGCAAGGCAAGAAACACTAGAGGGGGTGGGGGTGGGGGGGGGGGTGAATAGTGTTTTATAAAAATAATTGCGGAATTGAACTTTTTCTTCGGTCCAGTCGACTTGAAAAGAGAAACCAGTCGACTGGGGAAACAGTTAAGAAGAGTCTTTTAACACAAGTCTGATCAGTCGACTTATATAAGAACCAGTCGACTTACCAGACAAGTTTTCAGAGAGAAAGTAGTACCAGTCTGACCAGTCGACTTAAAAATGGACACAGTCGACTGTCCAGACAAGTTTCACAGAGAATTTAAAAAAACAAGTAAATGAAATGCAAGTTCAGAGAAATACAACCACAGAGTACACACGATGTATCTTGGTTCGGTCCTCCCGACCTACATCTAGTCCCCAAGTAACCCACTTGAGATTTTCCACTATTCTTGAAGAAAATACAAGAATACCCTACGGCGTTAGACAACAACCTTGTCCAACCCGTAGTCCTTTCTCACCACTAGAGAAAGCAACCCACTCTTCCACCAAGAGTGAAAACCTGACTCTACACCCTAGAGCCCTACTCTCCAACCGAGAGGAACCACTCTTACAACCCGAGAGTGAAGAACAACAACAAAAATGTTTACAATCAACCTATAGCCTTATTGTGAATGTGATTTTGTGTGTGGCTATTAGGTTAACTTCCGAAATCAGTCTAAAACGGAATTACTGTTATACTAGACTGATTTCAGAGAACCAAAAAACTTAGAGGATTTGAAAGCTTGTGAACTCTTGTTCTCTTTTTGAAAATAAGTACTTGATAGCTTGTAAAAGAGAGTATTGTCTTGTTATAACCTTTTCCAAGTGATTTCTACACTCTATTAATAGAGTTAGAATCACTGGACATTGAGAAGCAGTTGTACCAACTGTCAACCAACGGAAATAAAACTTTTGAATTCGAAAAATCAAAATTTGAAAGCAGTAAACTGTTGAAACGACTTGAACAGTCGACTGGGTTGCCGTTATGAGTCGACTGGTCAGAGTTTGAATAAGTTCAGACAGTTTCCTACTAGGACAGTCGACTAGTGCCTAATGGCGGTCGGCTGGTACTTAACAGCTGAGCTTTTTCAATCTTGTTATGATTTTTTTTAAGTTTGAAAAAAACACTCAATTATTTTAAAGAAATGTGTGAGTGTGTGTGACAAGGTTATTACAGAATTTCTAAGACTCAAAGAAATAAAAAAGTTACAATTGTTACAAGACACTTAATATAACATATTGAAGCATAGGTCTTATCTTGAGTCTTGAGTCTTGAGATGGAGCTTTAGCCTTCGTCTTTTTCTTTGAAGCTGGTAACCTTGTAGATTTCTTGATCAATTAGCTATAAGAGCTTTGTTTATAGTTTTGCTTAATCAACTTGCTTTAAGAACCTTGTAAAGCTTGTTAGAATATTTTGCCTTTGTGTATATCCTGTAATATCTAAGAAATAGCACAACTTTGCATTGTGTTGTAATCATCAAAATCAAGAATCAACATCAACCTTGGCAGGATCCACAGAAACACCATCGCCTGAAATAATGTGCCCCAAGAATGAAACCCTGTCGAGCCAAAACTCGCACTTGCTGAGTTTTCCATAGAGCTGATTCTCTCTCAAAGTCTGTTGAAACACCCTAAGATGCTCAGCATGATCTTTCCGATTCTGAGAATACACCAAAATATCATCATTGCCACCACAAATCTATCCAAGAACTGCGAAAAGACCTGGTTCATAAGTGTAACGCCCCAATTTCTGGTAACTGGAAAACCGTGACATAAGCCAGAATCTTTTCTTCTATTAGTCGCAATACACAGAAAAATAGGAAAATTTAAAACTTTTTATTCAGCACAAAGTGTATTACAAGTCTGTTACAATTTGCAATACATTACAACAGTGTTACAATAATACCTTTATAATTCCAAGTGTTATACTTCCAACAACTTACATCAGAGTATAATGAATAAAGAACAACACTTGGTAATTCTCTCTTGGATACTTTTCAAAAAATGGATAATCAACATAAATATTACAGCGGAACTTAAAATGACATCGACTCCTCGCTTTCCTTGCCTTGAGTCCTCCTCAATCTTGCACTTGTACTTCTACTATCCCGTACCTATTGAAGTGGGGACATCAGTACATATACTGACGCTTAAGGGTTGATGACTAGCAGCGAATCTCCCAAAACAAACATACAACCATGGCAAATGTGTCAGTGTAGTTTAAGTATCCGTGAGTGCTATGACTAGAATCTAATGCAATATCAACTAAGGCTAGGATACTCCTATTCTAATGCCAGCAAGTCTTCGGAACAACATGCAGCCCATACTACATGTGCTCATCTCAAACTGTTTTTTTCATATATAGGGATTTGAACTCGCGCCATAAGTTCTACTCTTGTACTCAACTTGTTTCTGAAGATACAACGTGACTGATGAGGTTGCCCTGAAACGGTCTAATCACGCCATTGCAGTTATATAGTGGTGTCTCCGTTTTTCCACTATTGTCCGACCTCACTCAAAAATCTGACGAACCCTTGGAGTTTCCGTGGACGCAGGTTAGCTCGAAGCATCCCCTGCCGCCCCCTAGCCAGACCATAGTCCATAGCTTGTTCGCCATTAGACCAAGGACATGACGGAGTTCCGGGGTCCATCCCCTGGCTCCGACAGGACTCGCACCCGCCCTTATCATGGCACTTCAAAAATTAATAGACGAGATACGGATCCCGTGCTCCCAACTCGTGAGAAGGCAGAGATCGTATCCCTTTGACAAGGAGGGTACAACCCAATAACACGTCCTAATGCAAGCCTATAGGACAGGTCGGATCATAAGGAATCACCCTTAACACCAACTCTTTCCCTTCGGCGAAAGATGATAATAATAATAGTTAAGTAGTAATAGCCATAAGTTACTACCCTAACGATGTCACTAACCCTAAACAAACTAAGGGATGACAACAGAACATACACAACATGCTAAGTCTTAAGTTAGACTTCGCAAGCTAACTCTACTAGGCTGCTCAACCGAGACTTACCAGAATCCCTAAGGATCTGGTTCATGGCCTATCGATCCAAGACCCCGGCAATATGAACGTATCCGCATGCTACTACCCTGAACTTGGATTTCGTCTACGCTCCGATCTGCGATCAACCTACACCGGTTAAGATCCGACGGTACACAAGGAGTGATTCGTCCATAGTTCCTTAGGAGTAAGGTAAACATACATCTTGATGGTTGATAGCCCTAGGGCAATGAATACATCCTAGATGAGCACAACAAACTGCGTATTAGCTAAGAAGCTACATACGAGTAACCAAAAACACATACGAGCTAAACAAGCTACGTATGGGACCAACAACTACATACGAGCTAGGCGAGCTGTATATGAGTCAACAATATACATACGAGCCAAATAAGCTACGTATGAGAACAACAGCTACATACGGGCCAGTCGAGCCGCGTATGAGATAACAACATACATACAAGCCAAATGAGCTGCGTATGAGACCAACAGCTACAGACGGTCCAGGTGAGCCACGTACGAGCAAAACCACATACAAAAATAATTATACAGGTAATCAACCTAGAAGCAACCAAAAGTGCTTACTAGCAAACTTGATCGTCTATAATTAGAAATAACAGAAGAATCAACTAACAGTCTAAAATAGGCATTCTACCAATGAGAAGCCCAAGAAGCGACATCAAACTTTTATCAAGCTAACATGGTTTCCCTCTTTACTTAGGGTCTCACACAACTAGAATCCATGGTTTCCCTCCCCAAATTGAACTAGAACTACATGCACTAGATTCTTGGGTTCTTTCTTCAAGTTTGAACTAGAATCACCTATGACTAAATGCATGGGTTCTCTTATCAACTGAGCTGGAACTACCATAGTGCAAGTTTCATGGGTTTCTCTTTAAAGTTGACTAGGACAACATAGAACATAGGTTCATTTTATTAGTTTAACTAGAACACCTAGCTCAAGAATGGGTTCATGGGTTCTTTTTAATTTTTCACTACAATCATAATACAATTCAAGCGTAGTTCCTTTAAATCTAGAACTACTATACAACTCGAGTATTGCAACTACAACACGATGGTTCTTCACTAACGCTACCACCAACCACAACATGATAGTTCTCTACTACACTACAACTATAACGCGATAGTTCTTTACTAACGCTACAACTACAACATGATAGTTAATACTACAACTATAACACGATAGTTCTTTACTAATACTACAACAACAACCCGATAGTTCTTTACTCAACATGATCCTTTAACTCAAGCATGAATAACTACTATACTTAATCACGGTATACAACTTAAGCATTACCCTACAACAATCTTAGCATAGTATGTCAATCTACAATGATCTAAACATGGTATTGAACATAGGCATCAACCTACAATAATTTCAAACCTAGCATGGGTTTCTTTACTACTACATAAGCATGGATAATTGTTAGACTTAACATGAGTACTTACTACCACTTAAACATGAAGGTTTACTACTACCTTAACATGGACCCTTTTCTATCTAGAATAACTACACATCTTAAGCATGGCATAACTTAAGCATGGAGCTACTATAATTTAAGCATGAGTAACTACTATACTAGAGCATGGATATCTTCTACTACCTTAAACATGGAACGTTCTTCAACTCAAGCATGGATACAATTCAAGTATGAAGCTAATACAATTTAAGCATGTATATCTACTACTTACTTAAACATGGATCCTTTCTACAACTACTTAAGCATGGATAGTTACTACACCTCAAGCATGAATATCTACTACTACTTAAAGCATGGTTCCTTTCTATTTCTTAGGCATGAATCTACAATGATTTTAAACATGATAGGTAATTTAAACACCAATCCTACAACATCCTAAGCATGGTATATAACTTAGCATGAATCTACAACATTCTTAAGCATGGTAGGTAATTTAAACATCAATCCTACAACATTCCTAAGCATGGTATATAACTTAGCATGAATCTACAACATTCTTAAGCATGGTAGGTAACTTAAACATCAATCCTACAACAATCTAACATGATATATAGCATAAGTATCAACCTACAACAATCTAAGCATGAATACAATTTAAGTACGATCATCTACTACTACATTCTAGCATGATGGGTTTCTTTACTATATCAAACCTACCCAATCTAGCATGGATACAACATAAACATGGGTTCTTACTATAATTTCCTAGAACAATTCAGCATGAGTACAACATAGGCATGAACTTACTACAACTTAACATGAATGCTTACTGTGTTTAATCATGGATATCTATTACTACTTTAAGCATGGATAAACTCAAGCATGGGTCCTTTCTAGCCATTATAAAGACTACTTCTCTTTATGAAAACAAGTCTTAAATGTTACAACAATCTAAACATAGTGCATAACATAAACATCAACCTATAATAATCTAGTATGGTGTATAACATAGCATCAACCTACAACAATTCTAGCATGAATACAACATAGACATGGACTTCCTACAACATGGTAGACAACATAAACTTAGCTCTCCTACAACATGGTAGGCAACATAAACATAGCTTTCCTACAACATGGTAGATATTATAAACATGGATTTCCTACAACAATCTAAGCATGGTATATAATATAAACATTAACCTACAACAATCTAAATATGGATATCTACTACAATTTAAGCATGAGTTTCTACTACAATTTAAAATAAGAATGTCTATTTACTACCTCAATATAAACTTTACGTATATTTAAGCATGAATGTCTACTAACCATTTAAGCATGGAGATCTACTTACTAGCTATTACAAAGACTATCTCTTTTTACAAAAATACAATCCTTGAAATTGCTACAACAAACTAACTTATGAACTACAAATTCCATACAACAATTTACAAGTCCTACTTCCTACATTATTCTTTCCTTAACCGCCTAGTTCCTACATACAATAAGGTTTACCCTTCCTTATAATAAGAGTTACAAGACTTGATAATTACCAAGTAGAGAGCAATAAACAATTAAGACTCATTTTTATTGAGTTCTATAACCTCAAGGGGTATGTAATAATTCTATTATGTGCTTATTCCAAAAGTCCTTGTTTGAGTTCTACATCCCAAATGGGTATGTACACAAATATATGTATATGTTCATGTCAAGTTCTACAACCCATAGATGTGTATGTACATCAATCTTTATGTTCTTGTGTCCATTTAGTCCAAATAACAACAACAAGAACAAAAATTGCCACAATCCACGATTCAATCTCTAGGTTCTTATTTATTTAGTTTCTACCATTCACTTCTTTTATGGTTGTTTTATTCATGGCATATAAGCCTAGGAATTAGTCTTAGTTGTTTTAGAACAACTTACATACAAGAGAAACAACAACACACAACATACCACAAAAGAAAAACAAACAACTCAAGAGAACCAAAACTCAAACAAAAGAAACAAGAAAGGATGGAGAAATCACCACCTTGAACCTCTTGTTGGAAGGACTAGCCTATGCACCTTCTCCTTCCTCTTAGCTTCTATGAAAACTCCTATGGAAAACCTACAAAAAGAAAAAACTCTCTAGTTAGGTGTTCTCTCTTTCTTTTCCTCCCAATTTTTGGTCTTTGTAAAAATGAGACAAGAGATGAGGGGAGGGGTATTTATAGGGTTGGAGAGAGGGTGAAAAGTGCAAAAGTGCACCCAAAAAAATGCACAAAACCCCCCCAATAGGGTTGGCCGGCCCATGCTTGGGTGAGGGAGGGGGTGAGGTGGAGGTATGGTGTGAGGGTGAGGTGGAGGTATGGGTGTGAGGGTGAGGTGGATGAGAGAGGGAGCTTCTCGAAGAACAACTCCTAATTCTCTCATGCACACTTTAACCCTGGGTTAAACACTTATTAAAACCCTAACAATCTAATTAGTTTTTTGTCATGACAAGGAGAACTATTTTATCCAAAAATACATACCACACAATTTGTACAATGTACTAATTAACACAATACATATAATGTATGTATATATATACCGAAAATCTTCGCATAATCCGTATAAAAATAATTTAATTTCGAAAATAATAATAATATCCACCCGGGATATTACAATAAGACTCATGAATATAGCAGGCGCGTTCGTGACTCCGAACGGCATCACAAGATACTCATAGTGGCCATATCTGGTCCTGAAAGCAGTCTTCTGCACATCATTCGCCTTCACTTTGACTTGGTGATACCCAGAACAAATATCCAACTTCGAGAAAACAACAGCCCCACTCAATTGGTCAAACAAATCATCGATCTTGGGCAATGGATATCGATTCTTCATAGTAACACGGTTCACTTCCCGATATTCCACACACAGTCGATGACTACCATCCTTCTTGTTGACAAAAAGGACGGAGGCACCCCAAGGCGAAATACTGGGTCTGATGAAATCCAAATCAAGCAACTCCTGAATCTGCACCTTAAGCTCAGCTAACTCAATCGGTGCCATCCTGTAGGGACTCTTCGATATAGGCACCGTACCCGGCTGAACTTCAATACCAAACTCCACATTCGTATCAGGAGGTAAGCCAGACAACTCCTCTGGAAAAACATCCAGGAAATCCCGAACCACTAGATTCACAACCTCGCAGCCTGAATACAACTCCATTGTACAAACCTTCTGATCAACTGCAACTCGGCCAAGGGAAGACTCCCCGGCATGGAACTCAAACTCTACGCGATATGGAATCCAGAATACAAATTTCTTGGCACGACAATCAATGATGGCATGGGTTTCACCCAACCAATCCATACCCAGAATAACATCGAACCCCGAATTCTCAATTACAATCAGATTGGCCTTGAGCTCTGCGCTACCAATAATTACGGTATACTGCCTGCACTCCCGGGAAAAAATTACAACTCCACCACCTGTCACAATGTTCCAAGCCTCTGAAATGTTGCTGCACTCCAACTGATGGCGAGCGACAAATCGAGAGGAGACAAAAGAATGGGTTGCCCCGGAATCACAAAAAATATGAGCAGGGAAAGATTACACAAGGACAACACCTAAAGAAGAATCAAAAGAGACAAGGAAAAGAATGGTTGAATAGGGGTGAGGAAAACAAAATGCAGAAAGGCAAACAGAGAGAAATAAAGCAAAAGGAAATGAAGAAATGAAAGAGAAACAACAAAACAATAAAAGCAATAAACAAAAGATACCTGTAACCACACCCTTAGCTGACTCAGCATCACCAGCAGTCAGGTTGAAAGCCTGACCTCTCCTGAGAACAGCGATCCTCTGACCGACGATCTAGCACTGCGGAGGAAGGGGTGGCCTAACTGGACCACAAGCTGGGCCAACCTGCTAAAAGGGACCCCTGGCTGGAAGAGCCATCTGCTGCTGTCGTGGGCAATCCCGCGCATATAATCAGAAGCACCACAACCAAAGCAGCGGTGATTGGCACGCCTGTAGTCCTTGCGCTCATGCCCAGCAAGACCGTAAAAGTCGCAAAAACTGGTCCGCTGAGGAACCGCAGAAGAGTAAGGAGCTGCCCTGACTGAATGGGCTGGGACAGGCCTCCGAATAGGCCCACCAGAAGGTCTAGCAACTGAGTGCGAAACAGTCCGCTGAGACGGAGTCAATCCACCACGAGCCTGCTCTTGAGCACGAGCTACCTCAAGAGCTTCTGCATAAGTGCGCAAGCAAAGGGAGACAAGATGCACCCTAATCTCGTGCTCAAGCCCCAATGTAAATCTTCGAGCCTTATCCTCTTCATTCGCCACAAGAACGGCTGCGAAGCAGCTAAGTCTAGTAAATTCAGCTGCGTACTTGTCCATAGACCTGGAGCCCTGTTTCAAGAAAGTCTCATGTTACAACATTGCTTAAACAATATGTAAAGAAATTCCATTACTAGAAATAACGACCAACCTGTTTCAAGGCCAAGAATTGTTGCTCCATCTCCACTCTAGTGCTGCTAGGAAAGAACTTCTCCAAAAAGCTCCTAGTGAAAGTGGCTCAAGTGATCGGTCTTTCGAGCCTTTCGGATTCAGACCTCCACCAGATATAAGCCAAGTCCACCACCTGGATGGTCACCACATCCACACGATCAGCATCAGCAACCCTAGCTGCCAAAAGCAGTTGCTCTATCCTAATCGACCACTGTTTAGCCTCCAAAGGCATCTCAGTGCCTAAAAACCTGTCGGGATGCAGCCTCATAAAGTCTGTGACTGTTTCCGGAGGGGGAGGAAGAGGTGCCTGCACAGGTGCAACGAGCAGAGGAACTCGAGCGGCTTCCAAAGCATCCATCACCAAATCACTATGGTTCTGCTGCATATTGATCAACCGCTCAAGCACAACGGTGACAGCCTTAAGCTCAGGCTGATCACTCGGAACACGAGAAGAACCTCTACGAGCCATAGTCTACACAAAATCAAAAACAGTTAGCATCCAGATCAATGTTGATAATAATTCATTTATGCATGCATGGTTGGTAAAATGTTGAGCCAATTCCAGTTCGAGCCAAGCTTGTCTAATATATTAGGCAACTAATACATTAGCCAAATCTGGGCTCTAATATCACTAAAAATCCTGTCACGCCCCGCTTTCCAAAAGAGAATACGAAATACGGATGCGCGACAAAAGCCCAGCGAACAATTTTCATCATCCATAAGCTGTTCAAAAATCTTTACAATATTCACAAGAATCATCAGAATCAGAAGCAAAAGTATCAACCAATCATGCACATATGAACCAAAATATCAACCAAAAAACTTGAAACCAAATATATAATCTCAAATAGTCATGCTCTGAATAAGTCAAATATTGTGGGTCACATTGCCCAAATACAAGAATAAAACCAAGTATAAAAATACAATATTGTTCAAGCAACTACAAAAAAATAATAATAACAAGATCCAGCACTAATACTTCATGTCACCAATACCATCTGGAACCTGTTCTCCAAAATTTGCAATTTAACAATTGCAGGGAAGCAGAAAAGAGAAAATAAGTACCCGTCAATTGCAAGTTATGGGCCGCTTGTAATGCAGGATAAGTATCCAGTGGCATATGGTATAGGCATGATATCAAGATATAACAACTAGCATGGTAAATGCACAAGTATAAGTGACATGTATCAAGTGTCAAGTGAACAAGTGTCATGTAAATAAGTATCCAGTGTCATGTATCAAGTATCACGAAATCAAGTAACAAGTAACAAGTGTCAAGTAGTCAAGTACAAGTGTCAAGTATTATGTTCAAGCATCAAGTCGCATGTATCATGTATTTACATATCAAGTAAGCATCTATCAAATATCTTGTATTATTACTATCTAGGTAACACTTCATGTATCATCTTTTTATCACATGGTTGCTACAGTCAGTGCAATTTCATTTTAGATTTTATAGTGGACCATATAGGGCAGTGTACTCAGGGACAAGCCTCAAGAATCAAACATTAAGTATCAAGTATCAAGCCTCAAGTATCAAGTAAACAAGCCTCTCAAGAGTGAAGTATCAAGCCTCAAGTATCAAGTATCAAGCCAAGTGAAATATTCAAGCCTTAAGTAATGAAATATCAAGCCTCAAGTAATCAAGTATCAAGCCAAGTCTCAAGTATCTCAAGTATCAAGCCAAGTATTACATTGAATTAATAGATTCTCTTCCAAGTACACGTTTCTGAATTGTCCACTATTAGATCTGTCCCTTTAAACCCCGGCTTGGTTAATTTATTATTAATATCAAACAAGCATGTATGTGTCACGAAACAAGCAAGTATATCATGGTATGATCAAGTAACAAGTTCAAGTTGCAAGATAAACATGTATGGTAAAAGATAACACACAAAAGGATAAAATAAGTAAAGGTCTAATTCAGGACAGCATGACCATACTGTAGCAAAACAAAAATTTCCGGTGTTACAAAAATGCAAATCTGAATCCGTCGAAACGTCTAAAAAATAGACTCCCAACCGAATCCAGCGAGTATAAATAAGTCATATAGTAATTCACAAAAACATAACTCAAAACTGATTTGAATCCAGAAAACACGTTCAGCCAGAAATCAGAAAATCGAATTCATAGTCAGGAAAACAGCATCAAAACCTCCCAAATAAATCCAGGAAAAATCTGGGGTATTTCCCTATATGTCTAGTATCAGAATATAAAGTTCATAATTTTTCAGTAAAATACAGCAAGTACAGTCTTCATAAACAAGCATGAAATGGCATATAAAACTCATCAATAAAATTCACCAAAATTCTCGGTAATCCCTAGATAGATATATAAACACTGACCAAAGTTTTAGATCAAAATAATATGTTTAACACTACTATCAAAATGATTTAATCATCAAAATCCTCAAGAAACGAAATCTGAAAATGAAATACACCTCTGTAGTAAAACATTCATATCTCACACATACAAAAATGAAATCGAGCAAGGTCAGAGGGGTTGGAAAGAAGACGAATTCCTCTGAAACTCATGGTTTATACTGAAATTTAGATTCTGAACTTAGTATGGCCTAAATTACTGATCAGGACAGAATACCGGCTAACTACAGAATTTCCTCAAAAACAAAAATCAACATAGATCCAATGAAACTTGATCCAAACGCAACCAAACATGAAATCGAGTCTACCAAGTGTCCAAACATCATGAAACAGGGTAATTAACATATCCAAGCAAGTCTATCACATGTATCTCAACAGTTACTCAAAGTCTCACCAAAAATCCCACATACATGATCAAATCAAGAACAGGCAAAACCTAAGTTGTTTCATGTCAATTTTGTGTCATGAGTCAACTGTGGTCAAATAGCAGTATAGAGACATTATCAACAAGAGGTTTCACGCACGAATTGTCTCTAGAACCCAATTACACTACAAGCGGTATTTATGACTTGTATCATACAAAGGAATTTGAGTACAAGTTACTTGCCTTAACCGAAGATGAAGAACGAACACCAAGAATAATGGGAACGGATCCCGGCAACGAACAAAACCCACGAACGAAAATCCACGAACGAATGAATCCAAGCAAACTCGGGCAAAAACTCCATACGAACAAAACTCCACAAGAGAGAGATCAAGAGTGAGAGATGGCGGGGTCGGCCTGGCATCGCTGGCGTGGTCGATGACAGATGGCGAGCAAGGGAGATCGAGACGAGGGATGGATGGATGGATGGTGATCGGGTGGCGCCTAGGGGTTTGCGGCCGGGGTGTTGGTCGGCCGAAAGGGGAGCAGCCGAGAAATTGAGGCATCGAAATTGGGGGCTGGAGTGTTCGAGGTTGGCTGGGCAGCGCAAGGGAACAAGGAGGGTGGCCGAGGGTGTATGGAGTTTGGGTTAGGGTTTAGGTGAGGGGGAGAGAGAGTTATATATATATATATATGTATGTGGGAATTAGGGTTTAGTTTGCATGAGATGGGTTATTGGGTAATTGGGTTGTGGGTAATTTAGGAGTAGCAATAGGATTAGTCTCAAGAGATTCAAATTTTATAGGATATCAAATAGGATTGTGGATTTAATTTGCCTTTGGTAATTCAATTAGGGATCAAACAATAGGATTGTGAATGGATGAGCAACCAATCACCTCCACAAGTACCCAAGCACAAAAATAAAGAAGAGAAGAACCAAATAAAAGAAAAGAACATTAACCGATGAAGAACGAAACAAAGAGGCAACAAATCAAACACAAAGAGCTCAAAATGAAATAAAACGAATATATATTGAAAACAACTCCAATATATGGTTTAGAAAAATGCAAGAGAGTACAATAACAAGAAAGAGATAAATACATCAAAAATTCGAAAAACGAAAAACGGGAGTTACATCAGGATACCCTGTTGAGATACAAGCCTGTAGGAGGCTCAAAATCGGTGCAAAATGTCGAGGCACAAGCCTGTGGGCGGCTAGGAGTCGGCGATCCTCACCAAGGCATGACCTTACGGAAGGCTCGGGGTCGAAATAGCATGTCGAGGCATGAGACTGGACACGGCCTCGGAGTCAGAGTGTAACGCCCCGAATCCCAAAACACTGAATTCGAGATATTCTACAGGATCTTTTCACTTTCTTCAGTACAACTTTACAAGGAATTTAAACTTTTCACTTCACATCAGAGTTTACATCATATATTACACTTTTCATTTGCACAGCGGAAGTAAAAATATACAACATTTACATAAATATACAACAACATGGTAAAATCTTTAAGCATCCATTGCTCTTAACATGTAATTTACCTGCATACAAAACTGTGGGTACGTTAGTTTATTCAACCGACGATAATTATACATGGCCATCCTCTCTATGCCAGAAACAGTATAACGAATCTCATTTCTTAACAGATCACAAACTTGTTCATAGCAAAAATGTAAATCAAAATGGGGAAATCTTAATGATGTCGTGTTGTGATTTTGCACTTAGTCCTTAATGCAATTGTTTAATTAGATGACACTAATGCGCACTTGTTCGGATTCTATACATCCCATACTACATAGGTCCGAGGGCAAGCCTCTTAATCGTTCTTCATTTTTGTAGGGTTCAATCCCTCGCCATGACTTAATCTACTACTGTAATTACGGTAAGTATCTTAGATATTTTCCGACCTACGAACTCATGTCTAGGCACTCTGGAGGGAATCCCATCGCTGACATGACTCATCATGCAGACATCCTGTGATAATTCAGCTCTCACCATAGACATGGCACCACCCGCAGTCTTCAAACATCCCACGAGCGTCGCCACTGGGACGGTACTCTGGAGTAGTATCCTCACCCAGACTCATCATGGGAATTCCTGGGATACGCTCTCGCCGCTACCCAATAGCCATCATACTCAATGTTTGTCTCTTACTTTCATCACATCTCCACTATGTACCAGTCCTTATTTTAATAGAATCATGAATAAAAATCAAAGCTCTAGAGTTAGCCTCTCCCTAAACCGGATTTATTCATTCATTTCAATACATGACCAACCTTGGTCTTCAAATTCTCATTTTTCATTTCATTTCCATTGTCGGGGGAGACTTAGCTACTCTTTCATTTCAATTTTCAATTCACAATTTCCAGTTTGAGCAATTCTAACTCATGAATTCATTTTCAGTGCCTCAGCATATCATGTTCTTAATTTTCATATTCATGTAACTCTTCATTCAAAGTATGACTCATTTCATGTAAGTTTCTCAATTCGAAATATGATTCATTTCATATGCATCCATGCAGCAGCAAATAGAGTTTAACAACATCAGTCACAAAGTTCACAATATTTAACAATAATCAAAATGAAACCTATGACATATCAAAATCTACTATGTACAGTCGACTTGGAAGACGACCAGTCGACTTGTACAGTCAAATCAAGTTCTTCATAAACACTCGGGAGAGTTGACTGCTGCACATGGCCAGTCGGCTGCTCCGCAACTTTTCATGTTCAAAATGTTATTCACGTGACAGTCGACTGTTATCTCATCAGTCATCTGTCCTGGGGGTTTCAACAGTACATTTCTATGTTCAGCTCAGTCGACTTGCTACTCGCCTTAAGTCGACTGGACAGATTCATACTTCAAATCAAGAGATTATCTTCCCAACAGTTCTTACTTACATCATGGTGTCAATTTACAGTCTACATACATTCATGTTTCATAAACACAGAGTCTCTTACTGTTCAGTAACATCGCAACATGAAATTTCAAGTCACTAATATTGCCTTTTCTTCAGGGAAGTGTGTTAAACATGCATTTATACTTATTCATAACTTTCTTGTAGAGATGAAACCTTATTCTCAATTACACTAAAACAATCACAATGAAAACATATCTCATTTCATGGAATTACAGGCATATTCATAGTTTACTCGATGCATCGGTCGACTGTTCGTAACATCAGTCGACTGCACCAGTCGTTCACAGTTTATTAATTATCCCTAGTTCTTTTTCCACATGCTCATGTCTACTTAGTCATGTACATCATGAAGAATATGAGTTTAGCCTTACTACTTTATTTTAATTATTCACATATATGTCATGAAGCTTTCTAACAAATCATGTAACAGAAGTCTCGAACCAGTCGACTTATCTACACGACAGTCGACTGTACCGACCCAATTCATCCTTGTTTTCAGTGCCATTTCTACACTATTAGTCCTTCACAATTATCAACATAAACATACTCAAGCAATTCTAATACATTCGACTTTACTTCTCATGAGCATAGTAACAAACATCACAGTTATGGCATGTTTTCTACACTAGAAGTCCTGAGAAACACCCACCTTATTTGATGAAGTAAACGAATCCAGAAAAAAGCTCCTTACTGCAGCGCACCTTCCTGCTCCTTGCTCCTTGCTCCTTGCCGAAGATCTCCAGAGAATGATGCCCGGCTTCCACACACAAACTCTCACAATAATAATCTTATAAAATAATCTAGTGTAAAGAACAATGGATGAGAGGGGGGGGGGGTATTTATATACAAATAGGAGTGAGATGGAGGGCCAGGATTTAGTAGATGGTTATGAGATCAAAGGCTGGGATTGACTAGGGGGTTGTGAAAACTACCCACACCTTGAATAACCACCCACACTCAAGCCCACTTCTCCACCAAAAACCGGCCAAGAATTGTGCTTTATGCACGTGTACATGGAGTGCACGTGTAAGCACAAGCCACACTAATAAAACTTGTACACTCATAACAAGTCTTATAAAAGAGGGTGTTACACAATACAAGTTGCAAAAAAAAAATAGAAGGATTAAACCATGGGCTTACATTAATTGGGCCAAAATAAATATTTAAAAGAGAGATAAGTAAATTAAATTTTGGGCTTTAGTAAAAATAATATCCTTACACATCATGCTAAAAATAATAGTCAACATACTACACATGCACACCTTATATAAAAATAAATAATCTTTCATATATTTGGAAAATCAGGGTATTACATCATTCCCTCCTTAGAATAGTTCCGTCCCCGGAACTACAGCCAAGAGCGAGAAAACAAGAAAAACAACAACAAGAGCAAAAGATACAAAGATACAATCAAGCAAAAAGCTCAGGATAATCCTTCAACATCTTCTCCTCAGATTCCCAAGTAGCCTCTTCCACCAAATGGTTTCTCCAGACTACCTTGACCATCGGTATCGTCTTATTCCTCAAGACTTTCTCCCTACGGTCAACAATCTCTACAAGAGACTCGATGTAATTCAGATCCAACTCCAAACCTTCCGGCACTTCAGGCAAATGATGACTCGGGTCTGGAATATAACCTCTCAGCATAGACACATGAAAGACATTGTGCACCTGAGACAACTCTTCCGGTAATTCAAGCCGATAAGCAGTTTTCCCGATCCTTTTCAATATCTTATACGGGCCTATAAACCTCGGGGCTAACTTCCCGCCTTTGCCAAAACGAACCACACCTTTACTGGGTGATACCTTCAGAAAGATGAAGTCACCAACCTCAAACTCAAGGTCCCTTCTCCGGTTGTCTGCATAGCTTTTCTGCCTGCTCTGAGCTTCCACCAACCTCTTCCTGATCAGAACAATCTTCTCAGAAGTTTGCTGTACAAGCTCAGGACCAAACAACTGATGCTCCCCAACTTCATAGCAACAAACAGGTGTCCTGCACTTCCTACCATACAAAGCTTCGTACGACGCCATCCCGATGCTAGCCTGAAAACTGTTGTTGTAGGCAAACTCTACCAAAGGTAAATGCCTTTCCCAACTGCCCCCAAAGTCTAGTATACAACACCGAAGCATATCCTCAAGAATACGATTGACTCTCTCGGTCTGTCCATCGGTTTGCGGATGAAAAGCAGTGCTGAAATCTGTCTTGGTACCCAAAGCTGTCTGAAGACTCCTCCAGAAATGCGAAGTAAACCGCACATCTCGATCAGACACGATAGTTGATGGAACACCATGAAGTCGGAAAATCTCACCAACATACATCTCAGCCAACTTGTCCATCGAAGCAGTGAGTTTCATCGCCAAAAAGTGAGCGGACTTGGTTAGTCGATCGACTATAACCCAAATTGCATCATTGCCTTTAGGACTCTTAGGCAATCCCGTGATGAAATCCATACTGATGTTATCCCACTTCCATTCCGGAATAGGTAACGGCTGTAATAGACCTCCGGGTCTCTGATTTTCGGCTTTGACTTGCTAACAAACCTCACACTTCGCCACAAATTCAGCCACATCCCGCTTCAAACCTGACCTCCAGAAATACTGTTTGATATCCTTGTACATCTTAGTACCTCCAGGATGTACCGACAAAAGAGTAGCATGCGCCTCCTGAAGAATACTCTTTTTCAGGTCCGCATGATTTGGAACACACAGTCTATCTCCGAACCACAGCACTCCATCCCTGATTTGAAATCCGGGCAACCCGCCAGCACCAACCTGGTCCCTCATCTCCAAGATATCAGCATCAACCTCCTGACTTGCGATAATCCTTGCATTCAAAGTAAGCTGAAGCCTCAACTGGGCCAAAGATGCCCCCAATCCTTGCAATACAACCTCAATACCTGCTCGATCCAACTCCTCAATCAGATGCCTCTGAGTTGTAATCAAACTGGCCAAACTGCTCTTGCGACTAAGTGCATCAGCTACAACATTAGCTTTTCCAGGATGATTCTTGATCTTAGGTCGCATGTCCTCGAGCACTTCCAACCATCTCCGCTGCCTCAGATTGAGATCCCTCTGCTGATATATATACTTCAAGCTCTTGTGGTCCGTGTACATGTTCAACTTCTCACCGTACACATAGTGCCTCCATTGCTTCAAAGCAAAGATAATCGCAGCCAACTCCAGGTCATGAGTCGGGTAATTTTTCTCATGTGGTCGTAGTTGCCTAGACCCATAAGCGATTACTTTTCCTTCTTGCATTAAGACACAACCAAGCCCACGATGTGAAGCATCGCTATAAACATCATACTCGACACCAGCTATAGGCAAAGCCAAAATAAGTGCAGCAGTCAGCTTCTCTTTCAACTCCTGAAAGCTCGCCTCACATTGCTCGGTCCACTTGAAGCTCACATTCTTCTTGGTCAGTCCAGTAAGCGGTACAGCTATCTGAGCATAACCTTGAATGAATCTCCTGTAGTATCCAGTCATCCCAAGAAAACTTCTGACTTCCTTCACTGTAGTAGGCCTAGTCCAATCTCTCACTGCCTCTATCTTCTGAGGGTCAGTTGCCACTCCCTCCTTAGAAAGGATGTGACCTAGGAATGCCACTTCAGATTTCCAGAAATCACACTTGGATAACTTGGCATACAACTTCTGCTCTTCCAGCTTCTTCAAAACTGCTGCCAGATGTTCAGTGTGCTCCCCCTCTGACTTAGAGTACACGAGAATATCGTCGATAAACATCACGACGAAAGAATCAATGAACGGCCTCAGAACTCTGTTCATCAAATCCATGAAGATTGCGGGTGCATTCGTCACTCCGAATGGCATAACTAAGAATTCGTAATGCCTATGCCGAGTTCTAAATGCAGTTTTGTGCACATCTTCGGCTTTCACTCGCACTTGGTGATATCCTGATCGAATATCTATTTTGGAGAATACAGCTGCTCCTTGTAGACGATCGAACAAATCATCAATTCGAGGAATCAGATTCTTATTCTGAACAGTGACCTTATTCAGCTCCCGGTAATCGATACACATTCTCATCGATCCATCCTTCTTCTTTACCAAAAGCACTGGTGCTCCCCAAGGTGACGCACTAGATTGAATAAAGCCTTTCTCCAACAGTTCCTCAATCTGCCGTTTCACCTCATCCTGTTCCACTGGAGCCATCCTATACAGTGCCTTAGAAATGGGTGCACTTCCCGGTTGAACAGTGATGCTGAAATCTACATCACGATGCGGGGGTAACCCAGGAAAATCTTCCAAGAACACAGTTGGATAGTCCCGAACCACAGGAATCCCTTGCAATTCCACAGGAGTCTCTTCCTTGCGGATAGTTGCCACCAGCTTAGAACACTTCTGCTTCCCTTGGAAAGTGACTTCAGGTCCACCTGGAGCCTTCACTGTTACTGTCTTGGTCTTACACTCGATGCTTGCACTGTACACCGACATCCAATCAATGCCAATGATAACATCGACCCCCAAGATAGTCAGCTCGATCAGATCAATGCCAAAGATTCGATCTCCAATCTCAATCTCGCAATCAGCATAATACCGATCAGTGGTCAAAGTCTCCCCTGATGGAGTAGCTACTGCTAAGATCTTGCCTGGAAAAATCTTCTGTTCAACTCCCAACACTTTAGCAAATCTAGGAGACACAAAAGTATGAGAGGATCCAGTATCGAACAATACAACATCTTTCATTCCATTAAGATATAGTTCGCCTGTTGCATAATACATACCATTATATAACAGTTTCACAATATGTACGGGAAGAAGAAATGACAAAAACCACACTAAACATCAGCCCTCGTACCAGAGATGACTTGATCTGCCTCCTCAGCATCAGCTTCCGTCAAGGCAAATACTCGCCCTGGTTGGTACGGCCTCTTCCCAGTTTGCTGTATTGGCACATTGTGATTGCCAGCCCGTGGTTAGAGACATTGAGATTTGTAATGTCCCGTCTCACCACAGTTGTAGCAAGTGACTGTAGAAGGTCTCACCACTTTGTTCCCAGGTCCTCCAGCCACACTGATAGCGTTCGTCCCTGTCGGTTTGAACCTCTGTGCAGATGGTTGGCCCTTGAAACACCCAGGATTGGCGGGCCTCTTCCCGGACTGCCAGTTGTTCCTCTGGTGCTAAGCAACATGGAACTGCTCCATATCTGCCTCCGTCGCTGCCGCCCTCTTGACCAACTTGTCAAATCGCCTGATACCAAGAGGTATCATCCGGGATCTCAAGCTTGGCCTCAGTCCATGCTCGAACTTACGGGCCTTCTTCGCCTCATCCATCACCAGTTCTGGAGCATACCTGGAGAGCTGAGTAAACTTAGTCTCATACTCCCTCACTGACATGCTGCCTTGCTGAAGTGACAGAAACTCCATGGCCTTCTTCTCCTGAACATTGGAGGGGAAATAATGACTGCGGAATTCATCCAGAAATTCCTCCCAGCCAAGCACTATACCTCCCATGGTCCTCTTCATCGACTGCCACCAAACAACCGCATCCTTCTCCAGTTGCAAAGTCGCCAACTTGACCTTGCTGCCCACCGGTGTCTCCAACACCTCGAAGATTGTCTCCACTTGCCGAATCTAGTTGTCAGCCGCATCTGGGTCTGACTTTCCTTCGAATACAGGTGGTTTCATTCTCTTGAACGATTCCACTAGCTTAATCGCCTCGGGCACTGGATTCACCGGCCCCCTTCCTTGGTTCATGGCCACTGCATTCAGCGTCTGGTAAACCCTTGCAAGTTCGGTCTCTAGATCCAAACCTTCCCCACTCCTAGCTCCTCTTCTCCACATATTCTGATGCAAAAGATCCATTAAATTCGAAGTATAAGACTAGAACTTAAATTAACTTGCATTTCATTGAATTCCAAAGTTTATACATTCGAATTAAAAAACATTTTCGACATCAGAATAGAAGATAGTAGAAACTAAGACAATCTAATCCCTACGGGTCCTCTTCGCTGCTCGAAGTTCTTTCCGTAGTTCATCGACTTCATCCTTCAGCACATCTGTCAGGTTCTTTCTCTTCTCAAGTTCCCAAACTCGATGACTGAGAACAGAAAAGTCGTCCTTTCGCTTCGCCAGTTGAGCTTCCAATACTCCAACTCTCTCTTTCAGGGTTTCCACTTGCCTCTGAAGAGAAACCACAGTGCTACTCAGAGCTGGTCCCTTTTCTTCATCAGAAGAAGAATCGTCAGATGAATCTAGAGGTGGGGTAATCTCTCGAGATTCAGGCCACTCCTCATCAGAATCTGCTTGCCCAGGGTGATACTCGTCCTCAGAATCAGCCTGTCCAGGATGGTACTCTTCCTCAATGATAAGCCAGTCGTCGCCTCCAGTAGGGTCGAAGTGATCAGCCATCTTAGAATAGAGAGGAAGAAACATAAGTCATAGAGCAACACAAATATAAGTCACTTACATTTAAATCACCAAACTCAGACACACACTCAAATGTCCACTTCTAGGGTGTCGTTCCTTATAAATTTGTACCAACAGGAAAGTGTAGAAAGCGTGGCTCTGATACCACTCTGTAACTCCCCAAATCCCAAAACACTGAATTCGAGATGTTCTACAGGATCTTTTCACTTTCTTCAGTACAACTTTACAAGGAATTTAAACTTTTCACTTTACATCAGAGTTTACATCATATATTACACTTTTCATTTGCACAGCGGAAGTAAAAATATACAACATTTACATAAATGTACAACAATATGGTAAAATCTTTAAGCATCCATTGCTCTTAACATGTAATTTACCTGCATACAAAACTGTGGGTACGTCAGTTTATTCAACCGACGATAATTATACATGGCCATCCTCTCTATGCCAGAAACAGTATAACGAATCTCATTTCTTAACAGATCACAAACTTGTTCATAGCAAAAATGTAAATCAAAATGGGGAAATCTTAATGATGTCGTGTTGTGATTGTGCACTTAGTCCTTAATGCAATTGTTTAATTAGATGATACTAATGCACACTTGTTCGGATTCTATGCATCCCATACTACATAGGTCCGAGGGCAAGCCTCTTAATCGTTCTTCATTTTTGTAGGGTTCAATCCCTCGCCATGACTTAATCTACTACTGTAATTACGGTAAGTATCTTAGATATTTTCCGACCTACGAACTCATGTCTAGGCACTCTGGAGGGAATCCCATCGCCGACATGACTCATCATGCAGACATCCTGTGGTAATTCAGCTCTCACCATAGACATGACACCACCCGTAGTCTTCAAACATCCCACGAGCATCGCCACTGGGACGGTACTCTGGTGTAGTATCCTCACCCAGACTCATCATGGGAATTCCTGGGATACGCTCTCGCCGCTACCCAATAGCCCTCATACTCAATGTTTGTCTCTTACTTTCATCACATCTCCACTATGTACTAGTCCTTATTTTAATAGAATCATGAATAAAAATCAAAGCTCTAGAGTTAGCCTCTCCCTAAACCGGATTTATTCATTCATTTCAATACATGACCAACCTTGGTCTTCTAATTCTCATTTTTCATTTCATTTCCATTGCCGGGGGAGACTTAGCTACTCTTTCGTTTCAATTTCCAATTCACAATTTCCAGTTTGAGCAATTCTAACTCATGAATTCATTTTCAGTGCCTCAGCATATCATGTTCTTAATTTTCATATTCATGTAACTCTTCATTCAAAGTATGACTCATTTCATGTAAGTTTCTCAATTCAAAATATGATTCATTTCATATGCATCCATGCAGCAGCAAATAGAGTTTAACAACATCAGTCACAAAGTTCACAATCTTTAACAGTAATCAAAATGAAACCTCTGACATATCAAAATCTACTCTGTACAGTCGACTTGGAAGACGACCAGTCGACTTGTACAGTCAAATCAAGTTCTTCATAAACACTCGGGAGAGTCGACTGCTGCACATGGCCAGTCAGCTGCTCCGCAACTTTTCATGTTCAAAATGTTATTCACGTGACAGTCGACTGTTATCTCATCAGTCGTCTGTCCTGGGGGTTTCAACAGTACATTTCTATGTTCAGCTCAGTCGACTTGCTACTCGCCTTAAGTCGACTGGACAGATTCATACTTCAAATCAAGAGATTATCTTCCCAACAGTTCTTACTTACATCATGGTGTCAATTTACAGTCTACATACATTCATGTTTCATAAACACAGAGTCTCTTACTGTTCAGTAACATCGCAACATGAAATTTCAAGTCACTAATATTGCCTTTTCTTCAGGGAAGTGTGTTAAACATGCATTTATACTTATTCATAACTTTCTTGTAGAGATGAAACCTTATTCTCAATTACACTAGAACAATCACCATGAAAACATATCTCATTTCATGGAATTACAGGCATATTCCTAGTTTACTCGATGCATCGGTCGACTGTTCGTAACATCAGTCGACTGCACCAGTTGTTCACTGTTTATTAATTATCCCTAGTTCTTTTTCCACATGCTCATGTCTACTTAGTCATGTACATCATGAAGAATATGAGTTTAGCCTTACTACTTTATTTTAATTATTCACATATATGTCATGAAGCTTTCTAACAAATCATGTAACAGAAGTCTCGAACCAGTCGACTTATCTACACGACAGTCGACTGTACCGACCCAATTCATCCTTGTTTTCAGTGCCATTTCTACACTATTAGTCCTTCACAATTATCAACATAAACATACTCAAGCAATTCTAATACATTCGACTTTACTTCTCATGAGCATAGTAACAAACATTACAGTTATGGCATGTTTTCTACACTAGAAGTCCTGAGAAACACCCACCTTATTTGACGAAGTAAACGAATCCAGAAAAAAGCTCCTTACTGCAGCGCACCTTCCTGCTCCTTGCTCCTTGCTCCTTGCCGAAGATCTCCAGAGAATGATGCCCGGCTTCCACACACAAACTCTCATAATAATAATCTTATAAAATAATCTAGTGTAAAGAACAATGGATGAGAGGGGGGGGGGGTGTATTTATATACAAATAGGAGTGAGATGGAGGGCCAGGATTTAGTAGATGGTTATGAGATCAAAGGCTGGGATTGACTAGGGGGTTGTGAAAACTACCCACACCTTGAATAACCACCCACACTCAAGCCCACTTCTCCACCAAAAACCGGCCAAGAATTGTGCTTTATGCACGTGTACATGGAGTGCACGTGTAAGCACAAGCCACACTAATAAAACTTGTACACTCATAACAAGTCTTATAAAAGAGGGTGTTACACAATACAAGTTGCAAAAAAAAAATAGAAGGATTAAACCATGGGCTTACATTAATTGGGCCAAAATAAATATTTAAAAGAGAGATAAGTAAATTAAATTTTGGGCTTTAGTAAAAATAATATCCTTACACATCATGCTAAAAATAATAGTCAACATACTACACATGCACACCTTATATAAAAATAAATAATCTTTCATATATTTGGAAAATCAGGGTATTACATCATTCCCTCCTTAGAATAGTTCCGTCCCCGGAACTACAACCAAGAGCGAGAAAACAGGAAAAACAACAACAAGAGCAAAAGATACAAAGATACAATCAAGCAAAAAGCTCAGGATAATCCTTCAACATCTTCTCCTCAGATTCCCAAGTAGCCTCTTCCACCAAATGGTTTCTCCAGACTACCTTGACCATCAGTATCGTCTTATTCCTCAAGACTTTCTCCCTACGGTCAACAATCTCTACAGGAGACTCGATGTAATTCAGATCCAACTGCAAACCTTCTGGCACTTCAGGCAAATGATGACTCGGGTCTGGAATATAACCTCTCAGCATAGACACATGAAAGACATTGTGCACCTGAGACAACTCTTCCGGTAATTCAAGCCGGTAGGCAGTTTTCCCGATCCTTTTCAATATCTTATATGGGCCTATAAACCTCGGGGCTAACTTCCCGCCTTTGCCAAAACGAACCACACCTTTACTGGGTGATACCTTCAGAAAGACGAAGTCACCAATCTCAAACTCAAGGTCCCTTCTCCGGTTGTCTGCATAGCTTTTCTGCCTGCTCTGAGCTTCCACCAACCTCTTCCTGATCAGAACAATCTTCTCAGAAGTTTGCTGTACAAGCTCAGGACCAAACAACTGACGCTCCCCAACTTCATACCAACAAACAGGTGTCCTGCACTTCCTACCATACAAAGCTTCGTATGGCACCATCCCGATGCTAGCCTGAAAACTGTTGTTGTAGGCAAACTCTACCAAAGGTAAATGCCTTTCCCAACTGCCCCCGAAGTCTAGTATACAACACCGAAGCATATACTCAAGAATACAATTGAGTCTCTCGGTCTGTCCATCGATTTGCGGATGAAAAGCAGTGCTGAAATCTGTCTTGGTACCCAAAGCTGTCTGAAGACTCCTCCAGAAATGCGAAGTAAACTGCGCATCTCGATCAGACACGATAGTTGAGGGAATACCATGAAGTCGGACAATCTCACCAACATACATCTCAGCCAACTTGTCCATCGAAGCAGTGAGTTTCATCGCCAAAAAGTGAGCGGACTTGGTTAGTCGATCGACTATCACCCAAATCGCATCATTGCCTTTAGGACTCTTAGGCAATCCCGTGATGAAATCCATAATGATGTTATCCCACTTCCATTCCGGAATAGGTAACAGCTGTAATAGACCTCCGGGTCTCTGATTTTCGGCTTTGACTTGCTGACAAACCTCACACTTCGCCACAAATTCAGCCACATCCCGCTTCAAACCTGACCACCAGAAATGCTGTTTGATGTCCTTGTACATCTTAGTACCTCCAGGATGTACCGACAAAAGAGTAACATGCGCCTCCTGAGGTATACTCTCTTTCAGGTCTGCCTGATTTGGAACACACAGTCTATCTCCGAACCACAGCACTCCATCCCTGATTTGAAATTCGGGCAACCCGCCAGCACCAACCTGGTCCCTCATCTCCAAGATATCAGCATCAACCTCCTGACTTGCGATAATCCTTGCATTCAAAATAGGCTGAAGCCTCAACTGGGCCAAAGATGCCCCCAATCCTTGCAATACAGCCTCAATACCTGCTCGATCCAACTCCTCAATCAGATGCCTCTGAGTTGTAATCAAACTGGCCAAACTGCTCTTGCGACTAAGTGCATCAGCCACAACATTAGCTTTTCCAGGATGATACTTGATCTCAGGTCGCATGTCCTCGAGCACTTCCAACCATCTCCGCTGCCTCAGATTGAGATCCCTCTGCTGATATATATACTTCAAGCTCTTGTGGTCCGTGTACATGTTCAACTTCTCACCGTACACATAGTGCCTCCATTACTTCAAAGCAAAGATAATCGCAGCCAACTCCAGGTCATGAGTCGGGTAATTTTTCTCATGTGGTCGTAGTTGCCTAGACCCATAAGCGATTACTCTTCCTTCTTGCATTAAGACACAATCAAGCCCACGATGTGAAGCATCGCTATAAACATCATACTCGACACCTGTTCTAGGCAAAGCCAAAATAGGTGCAGTAGTCAGCTTCTCTTTCAACTCCTGAAAGCTCGCCTCACATTGCTCGGTCCACTTGAAGCTCACATTCTTCTTGGTCAGTCCAGTAAGCGGTACAACGAGCATAACCTTAAATGAATCTCCTGTAGTATCCAGTCATCCCAAGAAAACTTCTGACTTCCTTCACTGTAGTAGGCCTAGTCCAATCTCTCACTGCCTCTATCTTCTGAGGGTCAGTTGCCACTCCCTCCTTAGAAAGGATGTGACCTAGAAATGCCACTTCAGATTTCCAGAAATCACACTTGGATAACTTGGCATACAACATCTGCTCTTCCAGCTTCTTCAAAACTGCTGCCAGATGTTCAGTGTGCTCCCCCTCTGACTTGGAGTACACGAGAATATCGTCGATAAACACAACGACGAAAGAATCAATGAACGGCCTCAGAACTCTGTTCATCAAATCCATGAAGATTGCGGGTGCTTTCGTCACTCCGAATGGCATAACTAAGAATTCGTAATGCCCATGCCGAGTTCTAAATGCAGTTTTGTGCACATCTTCGGCTTTCACTCGCACTTGGTGATATCCTGATCGAAGATCTATTTTGGAGAATACAGCTGCTCCTTGTAGACGATCGAACAAATCATCAATTCGAGGAATCGAATACTTATTCTGAACAGTGACCTTATTCAGCTCCCGGTAATCGATACACATTCTCATCGATCCATCCTTCTTCTTTACCAAAAGCACCGGTGCTCCCCAAGGTGACGCACTAGATTGAATAAAGCCTTTCTCCAACAGTTCCTCAATCTGCCGTTTCACCTCATCCTGTTCCACTGGAGCCATCCTATATGGTGCCTTAGAAATGGGTGCACTTCCCGGTTGAACAGTGATGCTGAACTCTACATCACGATGCGGGGGTAACCCAGGAAAATCTTCCAAGAACACAGTCGGATAGTCCCGAACCACAGGAATCCCTTGCAATTCCACAGGAGTCTCTTCCTTGCGGATAGTTGCCACCAGCTTAGAACACTTCTGCTTCCCTTGGAAAGTGACTTCAGGTCCACCTGGAGCCTTCACTGTTACTGTCTTGGTCTTACACTCGATGCTTGCACTGTACACCGACATCCAATCAATGCCAATGATAACATCGACTCCCAAGATAGTCAGCTCGATCAGATCAATGCCAAAGATTCGATCTCCAATCTCGATCTCGAAATCAGCATAATACCGATCAGTGGTCAAAGTTTCCCCTGATGGAGTAGCTACTGCTAAGATCTTGCCTGGAAAAATCTTCGGTTCAACTCCCAACACTTTAGCAAATCTAGGAGACACAAAAGTATGAGAGGATCCAGTATCGAACAATACAACAGCTTTCATTCCATTAAGTTATAGTTCGCCTGTTACATAATACATACCATTATATAACAGTTTCACAATATGTACGGAAAGAAGAAATGACAAAAACCACACTAAACATCAGCCCTCGTACCAGAGATGACTTGATCTGCCTCCTCAGCATCAGCTTCCGTCAAGGCAAATACTCGCCCTGGTTGGTACGGTCTCTTCCCATTCTGCTGTATTGGCACATTGTGATTGCCAGCCCGTGGTTTGAGACATTGAGATTTGTAATGTCCCGTCTCACCACAGTTGTAGCAAGTGACTGCAGAAGGTCTCACCACATTGTTCCCAGGTCCTCCAGCCACACTGATAGCGTTCGCCCCTGTCGGTTTGAACCTCTGTGCAGATGGTTGGCCCTTGAAACACCCAGGATTGGCGGGCCTCTTTCCGGACTGCCAGTTGTTCCTCTGGTGCTGAGCAACATGGAACTGCTCCATATCTGCCTCCGTCGTTGCCGCCCTCTTGACCAACTTGTCAAATCGCCTGATACCAAGAGGTATCATCTGGGATCTCAAGCTTGGCCTCAGTCCATGCTCGAACTTACGGGCCTTCTTCGCCTCATCCATCACCAGTTCTGGAGCATACCTGGAGAGCTGAGTAAACTTAGTCTCATACTCCCTCACTGACATGCTGCCTTGCTGAAGTGACAGGAACTCCATGGCCTTCTTCTCCTGAACATCGGAGGGGAAATAATGACTGCGGAATTCTTCCAGAAATTCCTCCCAGCCAAGCACTATACCTCCCATGGTCCTCTTCATCGACTGCCACCAAACAGCCGCATCCTTCTCCAGTTGCAAAGTCGCCAACTTGACCTTGTTGCCCTCCGGTGTCTCCAACACCTCGAAGATTGTCTCCACTTGCCGAATCCAGTTGTCAGCCGCATCTGGGTCTGACTTTCTCTCGAATACAGGTGGTTTCATTCTCTTGAACGATTCCACTAGCTTAATCGCCTCGGGCACTGAATTCACCGGCCCCCTTCCTTGGTTCATGGCCACTGCATTCAGCGTCTGGTAAACCCTTGCAAGTTCGGTCTCCAGATCCAAACCTTCCCCACTCCTAGCTCCTCTTCTCGACATATTCTGATGCAAAAGGTCCATTAAATTCGAAGTATAAGACAAGAACTTAAATCAACTTGCATTTTATTGAATTCCAAAGTTTATACATTCGAATTAAAAAACATTTTCGACATCAGAATAGAAGATAGTAGAAACTAAGACAATCTAATCCCTACGGGTCCTCTTCGCTGCTCGAAGTTCTTCCCGTAGTTCATCGACTTCATCCTTCAGCACATCTGTCAGGTTCTTTCTCTTCTCAAGTTCCCAAACTCGATGACTGAGAACAGAAAAGTCGTCCTTTCGTTTCTTCAGTTGCGCTTCCAATACTCCAACTCTCTCTTTCAGGGTTTCCACTTGCCTCTGAAGAGAAACCACAGTGCTACTCAGAGCTGGTCCCTCTTCTTCATCAGAAGAAGAATCGTCAGATGAATCTGGAGGTGGGGTAATCTCTCGAGATTCAGGCCACTCCTCCTCATCAGAATCTGCTTGCCCAGGGTGATACTCGTCCTCAGAATCAGCCTGTCCAGGATGGTACTCTTCCTCAATGATAAGCCAGTCGTCGCCTCCAGCAGGGTCGAAGTGATCAGCCATCTTAGAATAGAGTGGAAGAAACATAAGTCATAGAGCAACACAAATGTAAGTCACTTACATTTAAATCTCCAAACTCAGACACACACTCTAATGTCCACTTCTAGGGTGTCGTTCCTTATAAATTTGTACCAACAGGAAAGTGTAGAAAGCGTGGCTCTGATACCACTCTGTAACTCCCCGAATCCCAAAACACTGAATTCGAGATGTTCTACAGGATCTTTTCACTTTCTTCAGTACAACTTTACAAGGAATTTAAACTTTTCACTTTACATCAGAGTTTACATCATATATTACACTTTTCATTTGCACAGCGGAAGTAAAAATATACAACATTTACATAAATGTACAACAACATGGTAAAATCTTTAAGCATCCATTGCTCTTAACATGTAATTTACCTGCATACAAAACTGTGGGTATGTCAGTTTATTCAACCGACGATAATTATACATGGCCATCCTCTCTATGCCAGAAACAGTATAACGAATCTCATTTCTTAACAGATCACAAACTTGTTCATAGCAAAAATGTAAATCAAAATGGGGAAATCTTAATGATGTCGTGTTGTGATTGTGCACTTAGTCCTTAATGCAATTGTTTAATTAGATGACACTAATGCGCACTTGTTCGGATTCTATGCATCCCATACTACATAGGTCCGAGGGCAAGCCTCTTAATCGTTCTTCATTTTTGTAGGGTTCAATCCCTCGCCATGACTTAATCTACTACTGTAATTACGGTAAGTATCTTAGATATTTTCCAACCTACGAACTCATGTCTAGGCACTCTGTGTTAGGGTTATATACTGAAAGCATCACTTTTGTATTAACTTTATTTCCTTATTTTTTTTTGAATGAGAATCATATGGGCATATGTTTGCATATTGTGTTTATTATAATATTAATGCAAGTGTCTGATATTCTATAAGGTTGATAATATGGTGTGAGGTGACACACAGAAGATCATATTATCAGTTCCCTATGGAATATATAAATAGTTCACAACCTAGACGGACTTGGACAATCCATTGGAAAGGTTGTAGTGCAATCTGGTATTAGTCTGTCTTGACTATAGGTTTACACTAGTACACTTTGTGTGTATTGAACAGGACCGCTTGAGGTTGTTCTCTTTGTACTGACTACAAAAGAGAACAAATACCTCTGTTATTATGGATGCTTATGCTCTTAATCCAGATATAATAACAGACATGTATATGCAGTGTGCATTACTTTGACTCATAAAAGAGTGAGATTCATTATGGATCAACAACCTCTATGAATTGGGTAATAGCATTGTATGTATGATGGGCTGTTGATTGTAAAAGGAATCCATGTCCCGATACGTCGGGTTGATGATGTCCCCTTAAGGAGCTCATAAGGATTGTCATGTAAACCCTGCAGGTGGATTATATCCGACATGACAAATAAAGTTGAGTGGTACTACTTGAGGATAAAAGATGTTGATCAATGTAGTTGTCAGTAACTTAATTTGATCAACGGACATTCGATATCTTAACATGGGGAGTTGAATGAGCACATAATAAAAGGAGCCCATAAATATAATTTGGGATTAGGAAGGTAGTGCAACAATAGCTCCTTAGTGGACTGAGCTATTGTTAATGGGCCTGGGTTGTGTGTTCGGGCTGAACACGGGATACCCAGATCCGTTAGGAGACCTAACCCTAATTTCTCCTCATGGTCCCTGCCGTAGCCTTATATATATCCTCTATTTCTCTGGCCGTCATAGACAATCAGAAATATAAGATTTTTTTTCTCAAATCTCGTGACTCACGTAAGGAGAGAAAAAGAGGACAGCCAAGGGAGAAAGGTTGGGAGATCGTCGCCCACACGACGTCCAACCCGAGGAAGGAATACGTGCAGAAGATCTTGGGGTCGCTGTCGTCTTCTTCTCACCGCAGGTATACTTTGTGAACCCTAGTTTCCGCTGTATAGGGTTAGATCACAATTAAGCAATCTGTTTATCTTTAACGATCGATACGCACACCAATCCGTAGTCCTGGGATTCATCTCAGTTCCATCACTCTGGAAGGAATTCCATCGCCGACATGACTCATCATGCAGACATCCTGTGGTAATTCAGCTCTCACCATAGACATGACACCACCCGTAGTCTTCAAACATCCCACGAGCGTCGCCACTGGGACGGTACTCTGGAGTAGTATCCTCACCCAGACTCATCATGGGAATTCCTGGGATACGCTCTCGCCGCTACCCAATAGCCCTCATACTCAATGTTTGTCTCTTACTTTCATCACATCTCCACTATGTACTAGTCCTTATTTTAATAGAATCATGAATAAAAATCAAAGCTCTAGAGTTAGCCTCTCCCTAAACCGGACTTATTCATTCATTTCAATACATGACCAACCTAGGTCTTCAAATTCCCATTTTTCATTTCATTTCCATTGCCGGGGGAGACTTAGCTACTCTTTCGTTTCAATTTCCAATTCACAATTTCCAGTTTGAGCAATTCTAACTCATGAATTCATTTTCAGTGCCTCAGCATATCATGTTCTTAATTTTCATATTCATGTAACTCTTCATTCAAAATATGACTCATTTCATGTAAGTTTCTCAATTCAAAATATGATTCATTTCATATGCATCCATGCAGCAGCAAATAGAGTTTAACAACATCAGTCACAAAGTTCACAATCTTTAACAGTAATCAAAATGAAACCTCTGACATATCAAAATCTACTCTGTACAGTCGACTTGGAAGACGACCAGTCGACTTGTACAGTCAAATCAAGTTCTTCATAAACACTCGGGAGAGTCGACTGCTGCACATGGCCAGTCGGCTGCTCCACAACTTTTCATGTTCAAAATGTTATTCACGTGACAGTCAACTGTTATCTCATCAGTCGTCTGTCCTGGGGGTTTCAACAGTACATTTCTATGTTCAGCTCAGTCGACTTGCTACTCGCTTTAAGTCGACTGGACAGATTCATACTTCAAATCAAGAGATTATCTTCCCAACAGTTCTTACTTACATCATGGTGTCAATTTACAGTCTACATACATTCATGTTTCATAAACACAGAGTCTCTTACTGTTCAGTAACATCGCAACATGAAATTTCAAGTCACTAATATTGCCTTTTCTTCAGGGAAGTGTGTTAAACATGCATTTATACTTATTCATAACTTTCTTGTAGAGATGAAACCTTATTCTCAATTACACTAGAACAATCACAATGAAAACATATCTCATTTCATGGATTTACAGGCATATTCATAGTTTACTCGATGCATCGGTCGACTGTTCGTAACATCAGTCGACTGCACCAGTCGTTCACAGTTTATTAATTATCCCTAGTTCTTTTTCCACATGCTCATGTCTACTTAGTCATGTACATCATGAAGAATATGAGTTTAGCCTTACTACTTTATTTTAATTATTCACATATATGTCATAAAGCTTTCTAACAAATCATGTAACAGAAGTCTCGAACCAGTCGACTTATCTACACGATAGTCGACTGTATCGACCCAATTCATCCTTGTTTTCAGTGCCATTTCTACACTATTAGTCCTTCACAATTATCAACATAAACATACTCAAGCAATTCCAATACATTCGACTTTACTTCTCATGAGCATGGTAACAAACATCACAGTTATGGCATGTTTTCTACACTAGAAGTCCTGAGAAACACCCACCTTATTTGACGAAGTAAACGAATCCAGAAAAAAGCTCCTTACTGCAGCGCACCTTCCTGCTCCTTGCTCCTTGCTCCTTGCCGAAGATCTCCAGAGAATGATGCCCGGCTTCCACACACAAACTCTCATAATAATAATCTTATAAAATAATCTAGTGTAAAGAACAATGGATGAGAGGGGGGGGTGTATTTATATACAAATAGGAGTGAGATGGAGGGCCAGGATTTAGTAGATGGTTATGAGATCAAAGGCTGGGATTGACTAGGGGGTTGTGAAAACTACCCACACCTTGAATAACCACCCACACTCAAGCCCACTTCTCCACCAAAAACCGGCCAAGAATTGTGCTTTATGCACGTGTACATGGAGTGCACGTGTAAGCACAAGCCACACTAATAAAACTTGTACACTCATAACAAGTCTTATAAAAGAGGGTGTTACACAATACAAGTTGCAAAAAAAAAAATAGAAGGATTAAACCATGGGCTTACATTAATTGGGCCAAAATAAATATTTAAAAGAGAGATAAGTAAATTAAATTTTGGGCTTTAGTAAAAATAATTTCCTTACACATCATGCTAAAAATAATAGTCAACATACTACACATGCACACCTTATATAAAAATAAATAATCTTTCATATATTTGGAAAATCAAGGTATTACACAGAGTGTTGTGTCGAGAGGCAAGATCCTTTTTGCGAGAATTTATCCGCAAGGTCTCGGAGTCGGAAACCACGCCGAAGGGTGAGGCACGAGACGAGAGTCTGGTTGTAAGAATTTCTTCACAAGGTCTCAGAGTAGGAAACCATATTGAGGGGCGAGGCACGAGGGGAGTTCCTATTTGCGAGATTTTCTTTGCAAGGTCTCGGATTCGGGTACCACGTCGAGGGCTGAAGCACGAGGCAAGATCCTAGTTGCGAGAATTTGTTTGCGAGGTCTCAGAGTCGGGGTACCACACCGAGGGGCAAGGCATGAGGCGAGATCCTAGTTGGGGTAATGTCTTCGCAAGGTCTCGGAGTCGGGGTACCACGCCGAGGGGCGAGGCACGAGGCAAGATCCTGGTTGCGGGAGTTTCTTCCAAAGGTCTCAGAGTCAGGGTACCACTTCGATGGGAGAGGCACGATGCGAAATCCTCATTGCAGGAATTTCTTTGCAAGGTCTAGAAGTCGGGGTACCACATCGAGAGGCGAGGCATGAGGCGAGATCCTGGTTGCGAGAATTTCTTTGTGAGGTCTTGGAGTTGGGATACCACGCTGAGGGGTGAGATCACGAGGGTTTAACCTTTTCTCTTCTTGGTGGGACAAGTTGGTTGAGTGTTGTCTGACCCGGTACTCACGTGACCTTGTGATTGTCGAGGAGTCATTACGTGATTTTGTAGTTATCGAGGAGGCAGCACATGACCTGGGTCATTCGAAAAGTCGCATTCTTCCTCTATAAATTCTCCTTCCCATCTCATTTTCAAGGAGTACTTTCTATTTCCTCAACCACAGTTTCTTTCTCTAGAAATCTTACTTCATATTAAAATGTCTTGCGATCAGTCAAGCAGCTCAGCCTCGTCTTCATCTTTCGGGCGAAGTGGTTCATCATCTTGGTCTTCCTCATGGGCGAGTGAACCTGAGAAATCAAGGTCTACTTCTGTTACTTCCTAGGAGTAAGATGTTAATATAGAGGTGTGCTCGAACCCCGAAGGGGTAAATCTCATTCACCAGGTGGGTGAGAACGTGGCCAGAGAGGGGAATGGAGGTCCCGAGGGCACGAAGGTCGAAATGGAGAAGGAGAACCAACATTGTACGATAAAGAGGGAGGAAGAATGTGTAGGGAGTTACGGCAAGGGATGAAGATGGACAAGGGCGAAAAAGGAGAAGAAAGTCATTCAGTTCGGGAAGTAGGGTCCTCGCCCTTGATAACATCTTGTCTATCCATCCTCCTCGTGAATGTCGAGAGGATAGCATGCAAGCATGAGGAGGGTGGAGGGGTGTTCCGACCGTCTGTAGGCGCAAAGCCTATTCATATGTACTCGAAAGCTTAACAGGATGTCTTGCGCTTTGGTGTGTAACCGTCTTTGCCAAACAAGCCGAAGATAGACGCGGAAGAAATGCAGAATACCTTAGGGGAGAGTGATCTTGACCATATTAGGGAGGTCTTTCACACTCCCATAGGTTCGTCCAGTTGCTCCCAAGCACTGGTATTCGATCGACTGATAATATGTCGGAGTCATTTTCTTTGTTTCCTTCGGAACCATTTGCTTTGGTTTTGCATCTCCCCATCCACCCGTTTATATTAAAAGTGGTCATGAATTGGCGGGGATGAGTCTTACGCTGTATGTTTCCAATTCATTGAAGTAGTCGACTAGTTTCATCATGCACTGCCAGAAGAGGAGCATCCCCCTGAGGGTTAAGTGCATCCATTGGTGCTTGGGATTAAACACTCCTTCGGGGTACCAGAACTGAAGGTACATCTCCCCTCATCAAAATATTCGCATCCTGCATAATCATCCAGACTCCATAATGCATTGAAAGACAAAGTATTTCATTTTCTACAGTCTTAAGCCATGGGATATCCCCACTGTGTGGTCGTATGAGTACCCACAAAGGAAGACCACAAAACTTTTGAAGTTCTCTGAAGAGGAGTGTGTCAAGTTCGAGAGGTTGTTTGAGTGTGGCTAGAGCATAGATTGGGCCAGGGTGACGGAGTATTCACTTGATGTATACGACCTGAGCCTTTGCGTTGCTCGTAAGTCCCTAGTTTCTTTCCTAGTTTCTTTTTGTGGTATTATTTGGTTATTCTATGAAGTATTCTATTGCAATAATGGAAGGCGATGATATTGCTACCATGTTGGCTGAGCATATGAAAGAGGAGGCCACCGAGGATAATAAGGAGAAGAAGAGGGAATTGACCCCGACCGCCGAGGTTTTTTCAAAGGAACGACCAGCGAAAGTGAGGAGGTCAAGTGCACTGACCATTGGTGACCAAAAGGAGTCGTTGAGGGTCCTACCGAGCGAGAGGCCGCTCAGGGCCTACCAACTGGTCGAATTTCTCTCCCTCCGTTCCACCCAGTGTGAGGTCCATTGTTCCTGACAAGACCGAGGAGACCTTCAGGCCCGATTGGGTGGTAGAGGTACTTGATTCTATAATGGAGACCCATGTGGCTCTCGAGGTGGTGAACAATATTGATCCACCAAGGGATAGGGGAGCTCTTACCATGGAGAGCACCGGCTCGGCTTATCTTAAGTATGCCAAAGCTTCCATTGTGCTAGGGGCTCGGTCGTGAGTGGATGTATTTTTCTGCTTTCGTTCCTCCCCCCCCCCTCCTTTTTTTTTCCCTTCTAAGTGTTTCACCTTCTTTCTGCAAGCTATGCTTCAGGGGCAGAATTGAGGAAGTAATACTAGCAAAAAATCAAGTGCACTAACTGAAGGGCACAACAGCTTGAGAACAAATATCAAAGGAGAAGCTTCGTGCAGAAGCACAAGAAAAAATGGTGGAGCAATTAGAAGGGGAGCTCGCGGTCGAGGGGTGATGACGAGAGCTTCCTGGGAGGAGGAATGGGAGAAAGTGAAGGCCAAACTCAGAGAATATGCAGACCAGGTCGTCTCGGGGTAGGATGCAGGCTATAATAGGGCCCTCGAGCACGTCAGAGCGAGATACCCCATCTTGATCGTAGTGACCTGTGTTTTGAACTGGGGCTTGATAGTACGCTTCTAATTCCTACAGAACTATCTCCGGATGACGAGGAGGCTCCCCCCAATCTTCACATGGCAATGGCAAAGGTTCATCACTCTCCTTTTTGGGAGGTGCCATCCTCACCTTCGAAGCTTTCCATATTTCTCATTCTTTTATAGATGCCGACTGCGGACTGGCCACCGCCCCTTGTAATCTTTTTTTTAATGAGAATTCATCCAAATTTTGACATTTTTGCTTAAGAGATTATTTTGCTGATCAGATCATGAGATACGACCCTCAAGAGACGAGGCTCGAGGAGGAAGTACAGATTCTCCGAGGCAAATTATGTCAAGCCGATGATACTGTCTCCCATCTTCAGAATGAGGCGATTGATTGGGAAGGAGCATTCAGCTTCTACATCCGTCTATCGCAAGAGGTAGTGCAGGAGTTAGCTCGTCTGAAGTCAGTAGTTCCTGATGTCGACTTGGCCCTTGCTCAGGTTGAAGGTGGTGAGACTTCCGATTAAGTTGATGGTCAGTCCTCAGATTTTATCCTGCGATGAATGCTCATGGAGAGAGACTTGGAGATTTATTGACTGAGGGTCAAGCTCGGAGAGATGGGTCCGATGTCTACTTTTTGGAGCCCATTCTTGAGACTAGATCCTTACCCCGGAATTCGTTCCCGAGTGAGAGCGGCGGCAGATGCCCAAAATAGAATGGCAGGATCTCCGAGTATTGCTAGCGTTAGAGGGGCCTTGAGGCGTCCGAACTAGGTACTCGTCCCTCTGGGACCGATGTAATCAACACAGGGATGAGTTTCAACGGTGGGGACCCCGGGGATCAGGCCCTTGCGCCTTGAACATGGAGAGTCCATTTGTTTCAATATTTTTCACCCTTTTTCTAAATACTGTATTGGGAGTTGGCGTTTGTTTTGAGTGTTTTCTCAAAACACTATTGAGAATACTGATACCCCTCATTTTCGATATTCCCAACCCATCTCTCCTCTCTTCTCACTCACGATCTCTGTCTCTCTCCTTACTCACGAGATCTGGTCGCCTTCTTTGTCTTCTACCTTCCCCCCTCTTTTCGAAACGTCTCTTCCAAATCTGGTCTCCCCAACCCATCTCTCCTCTTTCTCACTCACGAGCTCTCTCTCTTCTCAATCACTAGATCTAGTCGCCTTCGTTGTCTTCTACCCCCCCTCTTTTCGAAACGTCTCTTCCAAATCTGGTCTCTGATCACTACCGGCGACAACCCCTTTCCCTCTCTTCTTGACCGTCTCTCCCTTGAGGCAGCTAACCCTACCCACTTTAAACCCGTACGGTCCCTTCTTCCTCCCTTCTTTTTTGAACCCAGATCTGATCCCCCCCCCCCAAATCAACATTTTTCCGAACGATTTTACTGTGAAATCGAGCGGAAACGTGTGATTCTCTCGCTGGCGACTTCGATACCAGTCTATTTCTCTGTCGAATTGGTGAGGGGTTGAGGAGTTTTGGTTGGGGGTTAATGGTTTGCACTACCCGTGCTGCATATCGGAGAAGAGCTAGGGAACGAAGGGCAAATCGAATCAAAGAGCTACGCAAGGTCGAATCCTATGCTGACAATTTCTTCCTTGTTCAAATCCAATCAAAGGTATGAACCGCGATTGTATTCTTTATTTGGTTGTTTTTCTTTACGAATTTGCGCCAATTTTTAATACTATTTTGGACCGAAAAAATTTTCTGGAAAACGGTCCAGACTTCATCTTTGGCCAAATTCAGAGTTACCATTTTTGGGTGTAATCGGTGGCTACTTGCAACCTAGGGTTATCCAATCTGCTTTTAAACTAATTGAAGGAATTTGGCATTTTTTTTTATTGGTATTTCTTCAATATAGATGAGTAGTATGGGTAGGGGGAAGGAGAAGGCAGTGGAGGAGGATTATGGGTTGTGGCCTTCCCATATTACGGAGTTTTTTATCAACCTTATGGAGACTGCAGTTGACAGTGGTTACCTAAAAAGTAACACATTCGACGCAAAAACTTGGAGTAGTTTTGCTGTACAGCTGCAACAGGTCTGTGGCCGTTCATTCACGGTACCACAACTGAAGTCAAAATATAACCGACTTAAATCAGAATGGAAGGTGTTTTCTGATTTGAAGAAATAGAGCGGTTTTGGTTGGGATGAAGTCAACGAAACCGTTACTTGCGAGTTACCAGTTTGGGAGCAGTATATTAAGGTTAATATATATAATCTCAAAGTTTGATTTTTGTTTGTGAATCCTTTTTTATTATACTTCATCTTCACTCTAATACTTGCATAGTAACAACAAATTCTATGAATAGATACATCCTACTGCAAAAAAATACCAACATAAGGGGTTGGCACATTTTGAGAAATTGACAAAAATAATGGAGGAATCTGTATCCCAGGGCAATGTGGCAAGGGCTTCCACACAAAGGGGGTTCGAGGATGAGGAGGCGCGGAGGATGAACTATGAGTTTGGCCACTCCCATTAATCACACGTAAATGTGATTGATGAGGATGATGATGTGCTAATGGGTTCGGGGTCGGGATCACGTAAGAGAAAATCTAGTGCATCAAGTGGCCGCGGATCAGCGATGTCAATGGTGAAAGAATATCTTGATGCCTGTATGCAAACTCAAGTAGTCAAAAGAAGCAGGTTGAAGAATAAAAATGAGGTGGACAGTGTTGTCTCGATTAACCCTGCTTTGGCTGAACAGGATCAATGCCAAGATATAATAAATGCGATGACAGGGCTTGATCCAATTGTAGCTTTAAAAGCAGTACACTACCTATTTCAAAATCCTCGCATTTGTCATGGTTTCCTCCGTATGCCTCGAGAACAGTAGGAGTTGGCAGTTCGTTTTTATGCCACCCTGTAGTCATCCCATTCGGCCTAATGGGATAAACAAATCATGTTGTAGACAATTTTTTATGATTATTTCTGTATTTGCTTGAGGTTGATTGTAGTATGACGGCTTGACGGTGAACAAATTGCTTATTTAATTTAATTTAAATTTATAATGTTATTTTTTCCTAAAATAGATTTGCTAGTAGTAGTATACCTTGTTATCTTTTTTCAATGCTAGAGCTTGTGGAATTCTACCATCTCTCAATATGTTATTTTGTGATTCCGTAAATCTCGTTACATATAGTCGTATTATTAAATGTGTGTGCACTTGATATGGGATTTTCTCAAAATGATTTCTATCTTCTTGTTTATAGTGAGTTACTACTGCAAGTGCATCCTCTGTTATGGATACTTCTTCATCCAGTAGTGACGATCTCGAAGAGGTGATGAATATAATCTTGCTAACTGAATTATGTGAAGAACTTGACCGTACAAGGTCCACTAATAAAAAGCAAACAAGACGTGAATATTTGGATAATATGTTAGAGGGTTCCCAGGCTGAGTTTCATGGAATATTCCCTATGAACCAAGATTGTTTTATGGCCTTGTGTGCTTTCCTGCAAAATGGGAACTATTGCGAGGAAACAGCGGAGTCTTCAAGTCGTAGACGATTGTCTTTCGAGGAAAGCGTGGCAATTTTCCTGTATATTGTCGGTCATAGTTCAAGAATGCGACTAGCCGGTAATACGTTTAACCACTCAACTCAAACAATCCAAAAGCACTTTACAATTGTATTGAAAGGTCTGGCAAGAGCAGCAACATTACTTATCAGACCCCCTGATTATACACTTGTACATCACAAAATCGCTAATTCCACAGACTTTTACCCGTGGTTTCAGGTATTACGTCACCCTGATTGCGTCATGTATTATTAAAGTTTTTTCCTAGTTTGGATTTGTGATATCTATTATTTGAATTCATTAATGTAGGGAGCTATTGGTGCTGCTGATGGTACGTTAATCAAAGCTACAGTTCCCGCTATTCGAAGCAACGCTTGTCGCTCTCGAAAGGGTATTGTAAGTCAAAATGTATTGGCAGCATGCGATTTTAACATGCTGTTTACATTTGTTTACGCAGGATGGGAAGGCAGTGCGAACGATTCCCGTGTAATGCATACTGCATTAGCACAAAAACTGTTGCCAATCCCACCGAACGATAAATACTACTTAGTAGATTGTGGTTATACCAATATGCCTGGTTTTTTGGCGCCATACTGTGGTGAGCCATACCACTTACAGGACTTTCAAGGGGCCAACCATGCACCAACCCAACCTAGACAACTTTTTAATAAACAGCATGCTAGGTTACGGAATGTGATTGAGAGAACGTTCGGTGTATTCATGAAGAGGTTTGCCATCTTCGAGAACATGCCAAACTACATGTTTACAAATCAAGTTATGATGGTCACAGCCTGTTGTGCACTCCACAATTTTATATGTATGCACTCACAAAACGATGCATTTTTAGAGAACTCGATGATGAACAATTAGTACATCACCAACACACTGAAGATATCGCATCCACATCGCAGGGGTTGGATTTATCATCTTCCCAATTGAGACATATGAATAGGAAAAGAGATGATATTGCCATGGCAATGTGGAATGCTACACACTAATGTAATTTAAAAGTAATATTGTTTCATTGTATTATTTTTTCGAACTGTTTAACGAATGTAATTTTTCTGCAAGGTGTGTGCTTTCATCTTGATAATTTTTGGATGAACAGGTATTGGGCACGGATTCAATGTCGTGCACATGATTGGTCCGAAAAATGGATGGAATTGTCGGTAGTAGTAAATAATCCAAATTCAATTTTTGAAAACCTTACAAAGATGATGTCGTAATAGGCAATGATGATAGGTTTTCATTCAATGTGGAATGTGTCCCTCCCCCACCCCGTTCCCGCTTTCTGCTTGACTGTATTGTCAAGCAACGGATATTGAGATTGGAAAATATGATTGAATAACCACTGAAATGATGCATAATACCCTTTAAACTGATCTGTGGTTGATGTTTGGAATGAACGGTTAAGTAAGAATGAATCCATTTGTGGTAAACAATGATGATGAATTCAGTTATTGTTGATGGCAAAGTGGGAATGGGATAGGGGGGGGTGAACATTATACTCAGTGGCAGTATGCGTGGCATTGTAAAGATGCAGCCCTGTCCTGAATTTTTTATCATTGAATTGAACAAACTGAGCCTACGAAAAATATGATTTTTTTCATTTCCAGGAGTAATAACCTGAGTTGGCATTTGTTATAAGTGTTTTTTGGGAAACAATATTACCAACACTGATACCCCCCACTGTATTAAGCCAAAAAAGCTCCATTCCTCCCTTATTTTTTCACATATAAGGATTCACAAATCTACATGCATCACAATGCAGATTGTTGTATCAGAGAACAAATTAGAATCATTTGAATACAAGTGAAATTTAGCTGCACAAATCAGATGCATTACCAATACATGAAAACACTACTATGGTCTGCTTGTTCCAAGTTCATTTTTTTTTATTTCCTGAAGAAATATCCTGAGTTGGCCTTTGTTTTAAGTGTTTTTTGATGAAAAACTATTCAGAATACTTCAAGAGCAGGAAGTGAACACATTTGTTTTTTAAACCTAACGAAGATGATGTCGCTATAGTCAATGATGAACGGATTTTCAAGAACAGTGCTTTGTACTAGTGGGCGTGACATTCTAAAAAATGCAGCTCTAGTATGGAGTTTTTATCATTGATGCATCTGGAATCTGAGACTGCGACTAGGTTGTATTTTTTCTGGCATTATGTTGTTTTTATGGTTTTGGGGGTGCTGCTGATATGTTGTTATCCAAAAACTGCTTTTTTGCTGCAAAACAGGTTGGGTGGTACCAGTATTGGTAATATTGTTTCCCAAAAACACTTTTAAAAAAGGCCAACTCAGATTATTACTTCAAAATGTTAAAAAAAAAGAACTTGGAACAAACAGACCAGAATAGTGTTTTTATGTATTATGATGCATCTGATTTTAAACTCTGAATTGCACGTGTATTCAGATGATTCTACTTTGTTCTCTGCTACAACAATCTGCATTGTGATGCATGTAGATTTGTGAATCCTTATATGTGAAAAAAGAAGGGAGGAATGGAGCTTTTTTGGCTCAATACAGTGGGGGGTATCAGTGTTGGTAATATTGTTCTCAAAAAACACTTATAACAGATGCCAACTCAAGTTATTACTCCTGGAAATAAAAAAAATGAACTTGGAACAAGCAGACCAGAATAGTGTTTTCATGTATTGGTAATGCATCTGATTTGTGCAGCTGAATTGCACTTGTATTCAGATGATTCTACTTTGTTCTCTGATGCAACAATCTGCATTGTGATGCATGTAGATTTGTGAATCCTTATATGTGAAAAAAAGAAGGGAGGAATGGAGCTTTTTTGGCTCAATACAGTGGGGGGTATCAGTGTTGGTAATATTGTTCTCAAAAAACAGTTATAACAGATGCCAACTCAGGTTATTACTCCTGGAAATAAAAAAAATGAACTTGGAACAAGCAGACCAGAATAGTGTTTTCATGTATTGGTAATGCATCTGATTTGTGCAGCTGAATTGCACTTGTATTCAGATGATTCTACTTTGTTCTCTGATACAACAATCTGCATTGTGATGCATGTAGATTTGTGAATCCTTATATGTGAAAAAAAAGGGAGGAATGGAGCTTTTTTGGTTCAATACAGTGGGGGTATCAGTGTTGGTAATATTGTTCTCAAAAAACACATATAACAGATGCCAACTCAAGTTATTACTCCTGGAAATAAAAAAAATGAACTTGGAACAAGCAGACCAGAATAGTGTTTTCATGTATTGGTAATGCATCTGATTTGTGTAGTTGAATTTCACTTGTATTCAGATGATTCTAATTTGTTCTCTGATACAACAATCTGCATTGTGATGCATGTAGATTTGTGAATCCTTATATGTGAAAAAAAGAAGGGAGGAATGGAGCTTTTTTGGCTCAATACAGTGGGGGGTATCAGTGTTGGTAATATTGTTTTGAAAAAGGGCCTAGTACAAACAAACAGGCCAACTTGTGTTATTCCTGAAGTGTAATAACCTGAGTTGGCCTTTGTTTTAAGTGTTTTTTGATGAAAAACTATCCAGAATACTTTAGGAGCAGCAAGTGAACACATTTGTTTTTTAAACCTAACAAAGATGATGTCGCTATAGTCAATGATGAACGGATTTTCAAGAACAGTGCTTTGATTTTTGAATACTTTTTATTTTGATTATCTTCTCATACATCCTATTTGATCTCACATGCAATCTTTTATCCGATTACTGCTACTACTTGCTATCACATGCAATCTCAACAAAACAAACTAAAAAATACTCCTCATTTAAGACTGAAGAACTGCAATTACCAAAAGAGGTAATGATAACAGCAAAACATTGATCCAAATAGAATAACTGATACATGAACTGCGAGTTGTGACTTCACAAAACCTCACTGAATCTATATGATGTACATACAAGATTTTGAAACAAATTTTGTACTCTAACGTGAAGAATCAGCCGTGGAGATGATGGCGGATAACAGTTTTGCTCGATTCACATGCTGCTCAGGTTTCTTGTTCTCATACTTGTACAACATTGCAATCTAACTGGAACAATTAAAAAAATATCAGCAAATGATAAATGCAAATTGATATTCAAAATTGTCAGAAATATAACCGAACAGCTTTTGAACACTCTTTTTCAGAAAAACAGCTTTCAGATAACAGTTTTCAGCTAGAAATTTAACCGAACAGCTTTTAAACTCTCTTTTTCAGAAAAACAGCTTTCAGATAACAGTTTTCAGATATAAATATAACCGAACAGCTTTTAAACTTCCTTTTTCAAAAAATACTGCTTTCAGATAACAGTTTCCAGCTAGAAATATAACCGAACAGCTTTTAAACTCTTTTTTTCAGAAAAACAGCTTTCAGATAATAGTTTTCAGCTAGAAATATAACCGAACAGTTTTTAAACTCTATTTTTCAGAAAAACAGCTTTCAGATAACAGTTTTCAGATATAAATATAACCGAACAACTTTTAAACTTTCTTTTCCAAAAACAACAGCTTTCAGATAACAGTTTTCAGCTAGAAATATAACCGAACAGCTTTTAAACTCTTTTTTTCAGAAAAACAGCTTTCATATAACAGTTTTCAGCTAGAAATATAACCGAACAGCTTTTAAACTCTTTTTTTCATAAAAACAGCTTTCAGATAACAGTTTTCAACTAGAAATATAACCGAACAGCTTTTAAACAATTTTTTTCAGAAAAACAGCTTTCAGATAACCGTTTTCAGCTAGAAATATAACCGAACAGCTTTTAAACTCTTTTTTTCAGAAAAACGGCTTTCATATAACAGTTTTCAGCTAGAAATATAACCGAACAGCTTTTAAACACTCTTTTTCAGAAAAACAGCTTTCAGATAACAGTTTTCAGCAAGAAATATAACCGAATAGCTTTTGAACTCGCTTTTTCAGAAAAACAGCTTTCAGATAACATTTTTCAGCTAGAAATATAACCGAACAGCTTTTGAACTCGTTTTTTCAGCAAAACAGCTTTCAGATAACATTTTTCTGCTAGAAATATAACCGAACAGCTTTTGAACTCGTTTTTTCAGAAAAACAGCTTTCAGATAACAGTTTTCAGCTAGAAATATAACCGAACAGCTTTTAAACTCGTTTTTTCAGAAAAACAGATTTCAGATAACAGTTTTCAGCTAGAAATATAACAGAACAGCTTCTAAACTCTCTTTTTCAGATAAACAGCTTTCAGAATACAGTTTTCAGAAAAAAAATATAACCAAACAGCTTTTAAACTTATTTTCAGAATAACTCTATTCAGAATACAGTTTTCAGAAAACTCTATTCAGAAAACTCTTTTCAAAATAACAAAACAAACGCACTCGTAATTTCTTATATAACTCCTTGCACAAATGCAACTCCTTGTTTTTTGATAATAAAGGTGTTTGTGCACTAATCAATATTTGACAAAGTATGGTTCAGAGTTGGGAAACCATGTCGAGATGGGTGCACCGTGGTGGAGAAATCCTCTAGCTGCTCGGACTCATGATACCACACCGAGAGGAATACTAATTGCCGAGTATTCCATGACTGGTTCAGATTCGGGATACCACGCCGAGGGGAAACCTTAGTAACTGAGAATTTTGCAACTTGTTCGGAGTCGAGATACCACGCCAATGGGGGAATCTTTATTGCTGAGAATTCTACGATTGGTTCAGAGTTGGGATACCATGCCGGGGGAGAATCCTTATTGCTGAGAAAGGGTGAGAAGCCACTGGCTCCTTCTTTGAAGATCACTACAGTGATTCCTAAGCCATCGCCTTGGTAAAGGTGTGGGTGCCTTCTTGGTTTGTTACTGAGGTAGAATTGTTGACTGACCGCTTCAGAGCTTTGGGGGTGGATCACCACCTTGCCACTCCCCGCGATCAGACCGGTCCCAGCAAAGATTTCGAGGACGAAGTTTATAGTCGTTGGGCGTAGGCTTCCGTTCTGGTGAGGGCCTTTCGTTTATATCGACCCCTCATGCCCTCATTTCCCTCTTCAACATTTCTAAGTGTACTCTTGTATTTTTGCAGATAGCCATCAATGGGACTGAGCTGAAGAAGGAGGGAACAGCTCCTCTGACGGGCCCAACGGGCCGAGGATGCAGAGAATGAGCTTTTGGACCAGAATAGTAGCATCTGGCAGACAGTAAAGGAGTTGAAGGTAGACCTGGAAAAGCAGAAGGCTGCTAGGGAAGAACATTTGAAGGAGAAAAAAAGAGTTGTTCGATGAGATACTAGCGTAGTAGGTGATGGAAAAGAAGATGACGGAGGAGTATGAATACGCCCTGGTTCGTATCATCTAGGACAGAACGAGAGGTATACCCGTGCCCTTGTGGACATCGGGACCAGGTACCCGGAACTCAATCTCCAGGGATTCTCCTTCGAGGAAAAGGATGGGGCCGCACCACCTGCCGGAGGGCCGCCCTCATGAGGAGAAGGTTTAGCAGCTCTTGGGTCAGATGGGCCCGTTACTAGGACCGGAGACGATAGCCCCACCGCTGTCCTTGAGAAGGGGTCTCCTTCAAAGTAGTAGGCCTTAAGTTTTTCGTTTTCAAGTACGTCTTCCCACGGACTGGCCACCGCCTTTTCCTTGTAATTTTACTATTAGGAATGAATAAAACTTGTTTTAGATGAAGCCTTTTTATTTTCCTTTTTTATTTGTGATTACGAGTCGTGGGTTGAATGGCAGAGGCTCCACCCTCAGTGAGAGTGGCCACATGTTTGCTTGCATCTCTCGAATTATCACGTGAGTTGTCACGTGTTTGTTTGAATCATGGTTTGGGACTCGAGGAGTCTTCTGTCTTGGACTATTTTCTAAGCATATAAGTGGTTGTAGGTTAAAAAGAACCCATCATTATAATGTGTTATTGTGTATATATGTTCCTAAATAACTTGGACTAATTCCTAAGCATAAGCATGTTTGTAGGGATCAAAATGATCCCATAAAAAAGATGGATTGGTAGAATTCAACAAAATCACATAAAGATAGAGTATTAAACCTTGCTATGGTTATTGTTATTATGAAGATTATTTTGAACTAATTGGACTAAGACTTGTGCATAAGAACGGTGGGAAATCAAGATGAAGTTCCCTCTTTTTTATTTATGTTGATTCTTGTCCTCTTTTGTTGTGTGTATGTTTCTAAATGACTTGGATTAAGTATTAAGCATAAGGTGGTTGTAGGGATCAAAAGGATCCTAAAAAATATGGGTGGTGGAACTTAATTAAAACACATAAAGGTTGAATCTTTAACCTTGTAAATTTATTGTTGTTATTGTGGTTATTTTATTGAACTCAAAACTATGACTTGGACTATAACTATGTGCATATAAAGATTAGCATAGTAAGAATGTTTACTTATCCATTCTAGGGTTGCAGAACTCATCTAGCTTTTTAAAGATAAGTTTTTGTTGTATATTGTTCTCTACTTTGTTAAGAAATCATTCTTTGCTAACCCTAGTTCATAAAAAGTTGCTCTTATTGTATGTAGAACATGTAGGATTGAAGAAAAGTGGGTTGTAGTATGTAGTAATTTGTAGACTAAATAAATGTAGTCTTTGTAATATATAGGACTTGTAATTTCCTAATGAAGTAGTCTTTGTAATAATTTATACTAGTCTTTTGTAGCATGTTCTAAACTAATCTAGGTTGCTAGAAAGCCCATGCTTGAGATGAATATCGTAGTACCATGTCCTCAACTATTCTAGGTTGCTAGAGAACTCATGCTTGAGTTGTGTAGTAATTCTAGATTAAAAAGAGAGCCCATTCTTGCTTGTGAAATCCATGAACCCATTCGTACTTGTTCTAGTTTCAAAAAGAATCCATGTATCATGCTAAAGTTATATGTGCTAAAGAACCCATCATGCTTGAGATTTATAGTTGTTCTAGGAAAGAAACCCATCATGCTTGAGATTTATAGTTGTTCTAGGAAAGAAACCCATCATGCTTGAGAAGTAGTAAAGATACCTCTTCCATGTTTCTCAGGTCAGGAAGTATGTTCGGGATGATAGTCATGTTATTGACTATTCGGAGTTGTCGGTTCGACCAGATTTGTCTTGTGAGATTCATCCAGTGTCGATTATGGACCGGCGGAAGAAGAGTTTGAAGAATAAGGTTATCAAGTTGGTTCGTGTTGCTTGGAATCCTCACTCGCCTGGTGAATCGACTTGGAAGCTTGAAAGTATGATTCGGAAGAGTTTTTCCCATCTTTTTGAGTAGTTCTTGTTCCTTTCTGTTTCTCGGGGTTACCCTACTACTACTTGCTTAAGTTTTCAGGACGAAATTTTATTGTAAGGTGGCTAGGATTGTAATTACCGTTCCCGCTATTTTTCATTTCCCCCCATTTTGTAATATTTTATTTGAAATTGAATAAAATACTCTATTTTATTTTTCTTGATTATAATAATCTTATTCATGAAATTCTCCATTCTTCTTGTTGGGCTATTCTTATTGACTTTATTTTCTTCTATTTAATTGTGGGCATTTTTATTTGAACCTTATTGATTTGGATCTATCTCTAATTGAATCCTAAAACCCAATTTCATTTGTTCTTAAGCCAAATCTGTTATTATTGGACCCTAAATCACCAACCCAATACCCTAATTGTACCCTATAAATACAACTCTACTGCAAACATTAAAAATTGGACAATTTCGAAGCCCTAGCCACTTATTCTCTCTCCTCCATGCTCTCTCCTCCTGTTCTCTCTCTCTTTCGCTGAGTTTTTCCTGCCAAAACACCGAAACCCAAACTATAGCACCTCCCTCTCTGTTCGTCTTCTCCGGCGATGCTGCCCCTCTTGGCCGTGGCCACCGCTGTGGTTGCTGCAGTCTTCTTGGGTACTGTTGCTGCTTGTCTCTTTGTGTGTTGTGTTGATTATTGCACGTACTGCACGTGCTAGTGGTGGTTTGTGCTAGTTTGTAAGTTTGTTGCTTCGGGATTCTTATCTCGTTATTCTTAGTATTCGTTTTCACCATTTATAAGGCAAGTCACCGTCCACTTGAATTGTTTATTGTATCAAATTCAAGTTTTTTTGAAACTCTTGCAGGTAGATCTCTTTGTTATCGTATTATCCATTGTTCATCTCTTCGTTGGGTCTATCGAGGGTTTACACGAGTTAACCCCAATATTCTTGACATCGTGCCACTTTTGACTCTAAAGTTTGGATCTTTCATGACTGCATATAGAATTGATAATAGGGTGTTCATATAGTCATCACACAAATAAATTATTGTAGAGACACATGATAGGTTGTATGTTGTTTGATCGATTGATGATAAATTGATGTATGAGCGTGTTCTAATTTTATTTATCATGTTTTGACACCCATCTTGCTGATTATACAATTTATTGACTAAAAAATCGATACCCATCATATTCAATTAATTTATTCCAAGAAAACTACCCAAAATCTTGGATATTGCATGCTGGCCTGTATGTTGATTGCTGTTTTTGAACTAGTAAAAGATCTTAAAATGAATTACTTTCTGAATATGAATTGTAGCCTTATCTTTCTAGTTTACCGAACATCTTGAATTTTTGAATTCCGAGTTGTGTAGCAAAAGTTATGCCTGTTTTACTATAGCTGTGTTTTTATTTTCAGATTTTCAGATTTTTATATCTTTCATGTCTAAACAGTAAAAAGGCTGACCAAATGATAAAATTTTACTCTAAAAATTTCCAGATTTTTGGTTAACATGTTTGGAAGTCTAGAAAATATTTTTTGTGAATTTAATATTGAGTTTTTGCTGATTCTAAAAATAAAATAACATGATGTTGAAATTCTGCCGGAACATGAAATATGTAAAGAACAGTGTGATTGTCCTAGCTAGTGATACCGGATTTTGAACTTTAAATATGCGTTGGAACCGTGTGGAAGTCTAGTTTCTAGAATTTCTAACAGATTCAGTTTTCAATTTTTGAAAAAGTGGAAAACTACATTTTTGTACAGACTACTCTTACTGTCCAGAATTTGACCTTCTAACTTTTAATGAATTAATTGTTCCTATATCGTAATATTGCATGAATTAATGTATTTATGTTGCATTGCATGATCCTAATGAGTTATTTTCACCATTCTAATTGTCTCACTGATGAACCCAATAATATTCACATTTAGGAGCAATAATCTTAGTGCAATTAGACATTTAAATGCTCTTTATGTGTTATTTTACTCTTCTTTTCTCTTTTCCATAGGAAACAACCAAAAGCAGCAAAACGAAGCAGATTCCAGACTAATACAGACTGAGAGGATGATATACAGGGAACTGCAGAGCAACAGTTGACTGGTTCTCAACAGTCGACTGGACAGAGAGGCTGAAGCTGCTCGGCACAGTCGACTGCTTCCAAAGCCAGTCGACTGGCATTCGGCGGAGTCAAAAGATAAGAACAGTGAAGAATCATCCTCATCCAAATACGATGCAAGATTTAGTTATCCAAACCCAGGTTATATGCGAATAAAAACTTCTCCAACAAATCAAAGCTAGAGACCGGGGATTGGCAAGAGCACGTGGTTAGCAGAAAAGGAAGAAAAGAAGAAAAGAGAAAGAAATAAAACGCCGATCAAATAAGGAAGGAAATAAAAAAAAGAAGATGACTTTTTTGGAAAAAGTGCAAACCCTAATTCTCTTCTCGTGTTCTATAAATATCAACCAAGAGGCGTTATTCTGGGGGGGCCGAATCACGGAATTTCTGAATCATCAAATCATCAACCAAGAGGATTATTCTATCAGCATCGAAGAAGAAGGAGATCGAGTACACTGAAGCAACAAGCCAGTCGACTGAGTGACAGCAGTCGACTTCTCAGACTAAACATCATCAGTTTATTTCTTATCTTTCTAGTTTTTATTTTCATCATGTATTCGAAACTGTTAGTCAATAAAAGTTTATTTATGTGGAACTAATTTCATAGTTGGGTAGATTGAAACCGTAGTTATGTAATGCTTATATTCTTCTGAATGCTATTCTGATTACTTATTGATTAAACCTGAGAGTATTGGTATAGATTTATAATATACAAACTTGTTCAGAAGTTCTAAGAGCAGTCGACTGAGAGTGACAACAAGTCGACTGCCATACAGAACCTGAGATTATCAAGTTTGCATGTTATAAATCTGAATCTGTTATATGAGTATAGAGACGACCCGTTTCTCGTGCTCATAACTTGTAACACAGGAATCTTTAGGGGTTCTTGGTTTAATCAACTTGAAGGATCTAGATCGGATACCAATTTCTAGAACTTCGAGTGTTTGTTCGTTTCCATTGTTCTTATGTTTTCTTTAAGTGCAACTTAGTAGATACCATGCTAAATGCTTAAGGAAAGAAACGAATTAGAGTAGATACCATGCCTAATTCTTGGCTTTGGGAAACAATAACTTTAAGGAGTAGATACCATGCCCTTAAAGGAACGAACATGAGTAATTAGAGTAGTGAAGAAGGTGACTTAGCATTACTAACTATAGGTGGAAATCAAAGCCCAACTACTTAATAAACATTGTGATTCAGAACTACTTGATATAGTTTTTAATTTCTCCATTTCTTTTAGAACAACACTTCAAGATTCTTATTTCTTTTTATTGGTTAGTAAGTTAATTTCTACAATCTCTGTGGGATCGACCCTTACTTTTCACTACGCTTCTATAAACGATTCGTACACTTGCGAGGTTTTAATTTGTGTCTAGTTTATCTATTTATTTAGATCATCTAGATTTCACAACAAGTTTTTGGCGCCGTTGCCGGGGATTGTTAGTATTTTGACTTACAAATCAGTAAATCTTTTATTGTATTTTATTTTATTTTCTTTTATTAATAAATATTTTCTCTTCTAGGTTACAGGATTTTGGTGAATGCACGGAAGGCGATCACTTCGTCCAGAGCTATTACCTATTGACGTGGAAACAGAACGCACTCTGCACAGACTAGGTCGGCTGTCTGCAACCAACCAGTCGACTGCTACAAGGAACCAGGCGACTGCACAGAGACCCAATTCACAAGCAACAATGGCTGAGGAAGTACCAAATCGAGTACCATTGCAGGACAAATTCACGCCTAAGAATATTGAGCAACCTTCCTGCATTGCTTATCAACCTAATGTCACAGGGAATATGCATCTATCTCCCCAATTACTTAGCATGGTTCCCCACTTTAGTGGCAAACCAGACGAGGAGCCTCACCTCCATCTGCAAGACTTCTTTGATCTTTGCAGAACACAAAGCGTCCAAGGGCTTACCCCTGAACAAATCAGGTTAATCTTGTTTCCATTCTCCTTAAAACTTAATGCTAAATTGTGGTATAATTCTTTGGAACCAGGATCAATTAATTCATGGGAGCAATTGGCAACAAAATTCTTGAAAGAATTCTTTCCAGCCCAGAAGACCAAACAACTGAAAAGGGAGATTCAACTCTTCCAACAAAAAGATGGAGATTTATTCTTCGAAGCATGGAAGGACTTCAAGAACAAGCTTCTCAAGTGTCCTACGCACAACATGCCTAAAGATGATCAGGTACAAGCATTTTATGAGGGCTTAAATGATACTAACAAGGCAATTGTGGATTCAGCTTGCAACGGGATCTTGATGAGGAAAAGTGGTGAGGAGGCCATCGAATTATTTGAAGAACTCAGCGAGAACTCACAGCAATTCTCAACAAGGGGAAGAGACATTTCTAAAAAACAGGGAGTTTACAAAATTTCTGGTGGTAATAACATACAATTAGAAATGGTAAACATGAACAAAAAAATTGATATGCTTGTTAATGCAATGACAACAATGGGCAGTGTAAAAAATCTAACAAAAGAAATTTGTGCAATTTGTTCTCATTGTGATCATACAACTGACACATGTCCCTTGTCTTCTTTCACAGATCAGGAGCATGCAAACTATGTGGGACAAGGAGTGTTTCCACCAAAGAACAACCCATTCTCGAACACATACAACCCAGGGTGGAGGAACCATCTAAATTTCTCATGGAGCAACAATCAAGGCACTCAATCTTCGCAAGGACATGTACGGAACTTCCAGATGGGAAGTGGGTTTGATCGGCCAGTTCAAGAACAGAAGAAGTTGGATTTTGAATCCACCGTTCTTCAATTACTCCAACAACAACATCAAACAAGCAACCAACAAGGGCAGGCAATTCAGAAATTGGAAACTCAAATCGGGCAAATCGCAAAAGAGTTGAGTGAAAGAAAGGCAGGAGAACTCCCTTCACAAACCATACCAAACCCTAGAGGCCAAGAACAGCTCAAATCAGTAACAACTCTGAGAAGTGGTAAGATAATTGACAACAAGGTTGGAACACACGCAGAAGAAGCCGATACACAACTATCAAAAGTTTTGGGTTCCAACAAGGTAAGTGAAAAAGAAAGGACAGTTTTGCCACCATTCCCTCAAAGGTTAGTCAAGCAAAAGAAAGAACAACATTTATTTGATATCTTTGAAACTCTCAGAAAGGTAGAAATTAATATCCCCCTACTTGATGCTATTAAACAAATTCCTTCTTATGCCAAATTTTTGAAAGAATGTTGTACTCACAAAAGAACATTTCAAGTTAGGGAGGATGTGGCCTTGACAGAGGAAGTGAGCGCCGTTTTGTTAAGAAAATTACCTCCTAAACTGAAGGACCCTGGTAGTTTTACCATTCCTTGCAAGGTTGGTGAGCACTTCTTTGAAAAGGCACTGCTAGACTTGGGGGCAAGCATCAATCTTCTTCCTTACTCTGTTTACGAAAAGCTAGGATTGGGGAAACTCAAATCAACATCCATCACGTTGCAGTTGGCTGATCGCAGCATCAAAAGACCTAGAGGTATTTTGGAAGATGTCCTAGTTCAGGTAAATGATTTCATTTTGCCTGCAGATTTTGTTGTGTTGGATATGGAGGACTCTTCAATGCCATCTTCTTTACCGATCATTTTAGGTAGGCCCTTTACGAGTACGACTGATATAAAAATTTGTGTTAAAAAGGGTACTATAAGTATGAAAATAAATGGAAAAAATGTTGAATTTAAAATGTTTGATACACTAAAATTACCACATGATGATCATGAATGCTATAATGTTGATGTGGTACAGGAGATTGTTGATCAAACATTTTAGGTACATAGCATTGAACCACTACAAGCCGCAATTACACAATCTCTAACATTGTCTCATGTTGAACAGGAATACGATGACTGGAGGATTGCAGAGACAGTACATCACCTTGAAACTCCAAAGTCATATTCAGGTAAGCTTGCACCTGCATTTGAAAATTTTGTGTCTGATAACACTTGTGTTTCCTCAGACCAGTCGATTGGTGAACGGAACAAGTCGACTGTCTCGACTGCTACCAGGACACCAGACGTGGAGCTTAAGCTGCTGCCTGAACATCTGAAGCACGCATATTTGGGTGAGAACCAGACGCTACCAGTGATAGTTGCTGCAAATTTGAGTGCACAAGAAGAAGATAAGTTGCTGAGGGTACTGCGAGAACACAAAGGTGCAATAGGATGGACCATTGCAGATATCAAGGGAATAAGTCCATCCAAATGCATGCATAAAATACTTCTTGAAGACAATGCAAAACCTAGCAGGGAAGCACAGAGAAGGCTTAATCCACACATGAAGGAAGTGGTAAGAACAGAGGTCTTGAAGCTACTAGATGTTGGCATCATCTACCCTATCTCAGATAGCAAATGGGTGAGTCCTATACATGTGGTGCCTAAAAAAAGTGGAGTCACAGTGGTGAAGAATGAAGAGAATGAGCTTATCTCTACAAGAGTGACCACAGGATGGAGGGTATGCATTGACTACAGGAAGCTGAATAACGAAACCAGGAAAGATCACTTCCCTCTTCCTTTTATTGATCAAATGTTAGAAAGATTAGCAGGATATAGTCATTATTGTTTTTTAGATGGTTATAGTGGCTATAATCAAATTGCTATTGCTCCAGAAGATCAAGAAAACACCACTTTTACATGTCCTTTTGGTACTTTTGCATACAGGAGGATGCTCTTTGGATTGTGCAATGCACCAGCTACATTTCAGAGATGCATGATGAGTATATTTTCAGACATGGTGGAAAGGTTCATCGAGATATTTATGGATGATTTTAGTGTTTTGGATCTTGTTTTGATGAATGCCTTAACCATTTGCAGCTTGTACTTAAGAGATGTGAAGAATGCAATTTAGTGCTGAATTGGGAAAAGTGCCATTTTATGGTACAACAAGGTATTGTCTTGGGACATGTGGTGTCAAAAAGAGGCATACAGGTGGACAAGTCAAAAGTTGACATCATATCAAAGCTACCCCCTCCTACTGCAGTCAAGGGTATTAGGAGTTTTCTTGGACATGCAGGGTTCTATAGAAGATTTATAAAAGATTTCTCAAAAATCTCCAGACCCCTTTGTGAATTGTTGGTTAAGGACGTTGAGTTTGCATGGACAGAAGAGTGCACAAATGCTTTTATTACATTGAAGAATCTTCTCATTTCTGCACCTATTGTCATGGCACCAGATTGGAACCATCCTTTCGAGCTTATGTGTGATGCAAGTGATTATGCTTTGGGAGCTATTTTAGGTCAGAGAATCAATAAGGTACCCCATGTTATTTACTATGCTTCTCGAACTTTAAATGATGCACAGCTTAATTATTCCACTACTGAAAAAGAAATGTTAGCTATCATTTTTGCTATAGAGAAGTTTAGATCATATTTGATTGGTTCTAAAGTCATTGTTTTCACTGACCATGCTGCTTTGAGATATTTGTTTGCTAAAAAGGATGCTAAGCCTAGGTTGATCAGATGGGTGCTGTTGCTTCAAGAATTCGATCTTGAGATTAGAGACAAGAAAGGAAGTGACAATGTCGTGGCAGATCACATGTCCAGATTACTGCATGAGGAAGAAAGAATTGTGCCCCCACTTAATGAAAATTTCCCAGATGAAAATTTATTTGAAATAAATATACAACTTCCATGGTTTGCAGATATTGTAAATTATCTCACTGCTCATGTTTTCCCTCCAGGTATGACAATTCAGGAAAGAAAGAGACTGGTGGCCATATGCAAGCACTATTATTGGGATGATCCTTATTTGTTCAAATTCCGCCTTGATCAAATTATAAGAAGATGTGTGGCAGAAGAAGAGCAAATGAGTATTCTACAACATTGCCATCAATATGCATGTGGAGGACACTTTGGACCAAAAAGAACAGCACTTAAGGTATTACAATCTGGTTTTTATTGGCCTAATGTATTCAAAGATGCTTTTTCTTTTTGCAGGACTTGTGACAAATGCCAAAGGACAGGCAACATCTCTTCTAGAAATCAAATGCCACTGTAAAACATCCAAGTAATCGAGCTTTTTGATGTTTGGGGAATCGACTTCATGGGTCCCTTTCCTAACTCATTTGGTTATTTATATATTCTTGTGGGTGTGGATTATGTGTCTAAATGGGTCGAGGCTGTTCCCTCAAAAACTAATGATCACAAAGTTGTTGTCAAGTTTTTGCAGGAAAACATCTTCACCAGGTTTGGTACACCACGAGCAAAAATTAGTGATGGAGGGAGCCACTTCAATAATTTTCCATTTGCTTCTTTGATGAAGAAATATGGGATTACACATAGAGTGGGTACTCCATATCATCCTCAAACCAGTGGGCAGGTGGAGATTAGCAACAGAGAGATCAAGAGCATTTTGGAAAAGACAGTGAATACAAGGAGAAAGGATTGGTCGCTACGCTTGAATGATGCATTATGGGCCTACCGAACGGCATACAAGACACCCATCGGCATGTCACCATATCGTTTGGTTTTTGGAAAAGCCTGTCATCTGCCAGTAGAGTTGGAACACAAAGCCTATTGGGCCATTAAAAGGTTCAATTTTGATATGAAACAAGCAGGCGACAAAAGAAGATTGCAACTGAACTAGCTTGAAAAATTGAGGCACGACGCATATGAAAATGCAAAGTTGTACAAAGAAAGGACCAAGATATATCATGATAAACAGCTAGCAAGGAAGGAGTTTTATGAAGGACAGAAGGTATTGATATACAACTCAAGATTAAGACTCTTTCCAGGTAAGCTTATGTCACGAAGGTATGACCCATACATTGTTACAAAAGTCTTTCCACATGGAGCATTGGAGGTTCATAGTAAAGAGAAAAATCAAACATTCAAGGTGAACGTGCATAGGGCGAAGCCGTATATTGAGATGATTTTAGAGCCGCACGAGGAAGATGTGAATCTTCAAACCATTCAATACGTTGCATGAACTCATCAAGTCTAGCTGAAGACAAGAAACACAACGCTTATTGGGAGGCAACCCAATTTTTCAGGGGAGGACTTACACTCTCTATTTATTTATTTCTTTAATCATTTCTTTATTTCTTAACTTTATTTTTCTTTCCTTCAAACTGGGTGGTAACACATGCCTATTTTAAGTTTTTGTGCGAACAGTGAGGACAATGTTCCATCTAAGTTTGGGGGTAGTTATTTGGAGTCTTTTGATTTGGGATAAACAATTTCTTATAAAGTAAGAGTAAGTATACTTATTTACTTTAGGATTGTTGAGTTTCATAATTCCTTGCAAAATTATAAGAGTCATGCGATTATACATAAAAAACAAATGTGATGCTTTTTCTGGTGATTATCCCCTTTGATCTAGTCCTAAACAGAGTTTAAGTAAATAGAGTATCATAAAAAAAAAAAAAAAAATTTGAATAAAGTCAATCTACTCCAATGTTTTGAGTTGCTTAGTAACTAGGGGTATTCATCACTAATGTTTCCTTTTACGTCAAACGGCAACTTGAAATATGAGTATGCAAAGCACTTAAAGTTTGTGACTTGTTGAGTAACCAGGTGGATTCATCACAAATGTCTTGCACTCGCGTCAAAAGGCAAGTGACAACTTAGAGAAGAGACTTAAAAAAAAAAAATTAAAAAAAAAAAAAAAAACTCTAGTTTGCTACTCGGTTTGTAGTAGAGAAAAGGGATAATCATAGATTGGGTAGTTACATACTATAACTATAATTAATTGCATGACAAATATGATTGGGTTTGGAGCTATGAATAGACAATTGCACTGGAGAAAGTGGGTATGCTTGTTTTTACTTTATTTGCAATTGTTTATATTTTTAATTGAAATTTTGATGCTTGCATAATGAGAATTCTTGGTGTGATGGGTTGAGTCTACTATTATTTTCCCCTTGTTCATAATTTTACTTTTTGCTTGAGGACAAGCAAAAGCTAAGTTTGGGGGTATTTGATGAACCCAATAATATTCACATTTAGGAGCAATAATCTTAGTGCAATTAGACATTTAAATGCTCTTTATGTGTTATTTTACTCTTCTTTTCTCTTTTCCATAGGAAACAACCAAAAGCAGCAAAACGAAGCAGATTCCAGACTAATACAGACTGAGAGGATGATATACAGGGAACTGCAGAGCAATAGTCGACTGGTTCTTCAACAGTCGACTGGACAGAGATGCTGAAGCTGCTCGGCACAGTCGACTGCTTCCAAAGCCAGTCGACTGGCATTCGGTGGAGTCAAAAGATAAGAACAGCGAAGAATCATCCTCATCCAAATACGAAGCAAGATTTAGTTATCCAAACCCAGGTTATATGCGAATAACAACTTCTCCAACAAATCAAAGCTAGAGACCGGGGATTGGCAAGAGCACGTGGTTAGCAGAAAAGGAAGAAAAGAAGAAAAGAGAAATAAATAAAACGCCGATCAAATAAGGAAGGAAATAAATAAAAGAAGATGACTTTTTTGGAAAAAGTGCAAACCCTAATTCTCTTCCCGTGTTCTATAAATATCAACCAAGAGGCGTTATTCTGGGGGGGCCGAATCACGGAATTTCTGAATCATCAAATCATCAACCAAGAGGATTATTCTATCAGCATCGAAGAAGAAGGAGATCGAGTACACTGAAGCAACAAGCCAGTCGACTGAGTAACAGCAGTCGACTTCTCAGACTAAACATCATCAGTTTATTTCTTATCTTTCTAGTTTTTATTTTCATCATGTATTCGAAACTGTTAGTCAATAAAAGTTCATTTATGTGGAACTAATTTCATAGTTGGGTAGATTGAAACCGTAGTTATGTAATGCTTATATTCTTCTGAATGCTATTCTGATTACTTATTGATTAAACCTGAGAGTATTGGTATAGATTTATAATATACAAACTTGTTCAGAAGTTCTAAGAGCAGTCGACTGAGAGTGACAACAAGTCGACTGCCATACAGAACCTGAGATTATCAAGTTTGCATGTTATAAATCTGAATCTGTTATATGAGTATAGAGACGACCCGTTTCTCGTGCTCATAACTTGTAACACAGGAATCTTTAGGGGTTCTTGGTTTAATCAACTTGAAGGATCTAGATCGGATACCAATTTCTAGAACTTCGAGTGTTTGTTCGTTTCCATTGTTCTTATGTTTTCTTTAAGTGCAACTTAGTAGATACCATGCTAAATGCTTAAGGAAAGAAACGAATTAGAGTAGATACCATGCTTAATTCTTGGCTTTGGGAAACAATAACTTTAAGGAGTAGATACCATGCCCTTAAAGGAACGAACATGAGTAATTAGAGTAGTGAAGAAGGTGACTTAGCATTACTAACTATAGGTGGAAATCAAAGCCCAACTACTTAATAAACATTGTGATTCAGAACTACTTGATATAGTTTTTAATTTCTCCATTTCTTTTAGAACAACACTTCAAGATTCTTATTTCTTTTTATTGGTTAGTAAGTTAATTTCTACAATCTCTGTGGGATCGACCCTTACTTTTCACTACGCTTCTATAAACGATTCGTACACTTGCGAGGTTTTAATTTGTGTCTAGTTTATCTATTTATTTAGATCATCTAGATTTCACAACACTCACTTCATGTTACCATCCTATTGTTCTCCTATTGATACTATTGTTCACCGAAATGTCCATTGATTGCATATTAGATTATTGCATTGATAAATAATTAATCAGCCGGATTTAATGGATTGACTAGAGTATTTAATGATATAGAGATTGTAATCGGATGATGGCCCATGAATATTACCGTTATCATCATCTTGTAAGATATTACACATGGCCCATGTTATTACTGTTATCGTCATTGTGCAAGAAATTACACCATGGCCCGTGTTATTACCATTATCATCATCATACCCAGTACATGAACTATAATATCTACCACTATAGTCTAAATGAAATTGATTGTATGCATCGAACCTGTGGTATGGAACATATGGGATACAACAATACATACATTAGTTAGGATTTATAATGATTAATAGACATAAGGATTGATACATCACTGACATTGCATATTGTTCATTATTGTTTCTATTGACACCGAATATTGACTAAGTGTTACCGTTATGGATCATTGATTACCGTTACCGAATATTGCAACATTGGTTATAGCCATTGTATCGATTACCGTGATATTGATTATTGATTATCATGCCATGTTATTGATTCCTATTGATCCATTGATTCATCGTTATACCGTTATTCCATTGTTCACTGCTTTCTCTACTTGCTATCTATGACTTGCTCTAAGGACAATTTTTCTTCTCTTTTTAGATGAAGCGTACACAGGTAATGAAGGAGAATTGCCTGCTGAGATTGGTGAACAGACATTCTAAAGACCTAATGATTTCTAATTACTTATCGCTTTAATGAACTATTGTAATAAGACTTTTTACTATTATGTTTGAGACTTATTATTGTATTGGGCTTATGTCCCAGAGTTTATTATTGTTTTCAGATGTTGGATTATTACTGTATTTGGATATTTTTAATGCTTCATTCCAAGTATTATTGTTCATGAGATTATTATTATTCAGTGCGCAATTCTCTGTATTGATTATATTGTTGAGTTGATCGGATAAACAGCTTATGAGTGACGTTAGTCATTGGGCCAATGTCATGTACTCGTATTCCATATTTTTTTTGAAGGGGGCATGACACATCTTGTAGAGGAGTTGGATCAGGCTTGTATTGAGGTAGTTTTGCAAGTCTTGGGAGTATCTTTGGCTCAGCTGAGGCTTTAGCCCACGCCGAATGAAAGGATTATAGCAGGTTAGAGGAAAGATGCAGAGATTCAGAAGATGAAAGAGCAGGTTGGTGCAGGCAGATTTTCGGAGTTTAGATCAGGGATGAAGTGTTGTGGTTTGGAGAGAGGTTATGTGTTCCGGATCAATCAGATATAAGAGAGTATTCTTTAGGAGGCAGATGTCACTCTTTTGTTTCTACATCCTGGAAGCACCAAGATGTACAAGGACAAAACACAACCATTTTGGTGGTCAGTTTTGAAGCGTGATGTGGCTGAGTTTGTGGAGAGGTGTGAGATTTGTCAGTAGGTGAAAGCCGAGAATCAGAAGCCCGGAGGTCTGTTGCAACCGTTACACATTCCGAAGTGGAAATGGGATAACATCAGCATGTATTTCATCACGGGTTTGCCCAAGAGTTCGAAGGGTAATGGTGCAATTTGGGTCATGGTCGATCGACTAACCAATCGGCCCACTTTTTTGTAATGGATAAGTTAGCTGAGTTGCATGTTGGAGAGATCGTCAGGCTTCATGGTGTTCCGTTGACCACTGTGTCTGATCGAGATGCACGGTTTACTTCGCATTTCTAGAGGAGTCTTCAGGTAGCTTTGAGTACTAAAACTAATTTCAGCACTACTTTTCATCCATAGACTGATGGGCAGACTGAAAGGGTCAATCGAGTTCTTAAAGATATGCTTCGGTGTTGTGTTCTAGATTTTGGAGGTAGTTGGGAGTGGCATCTAGCTATGGTAGAGTTTTCCTACAAAAATAGTTTTCAGACTAGTATTGGGATGGCGCTGTGTGAAGCTATGTATGGCAGGAAGTTCAGAATGCCTGTTTGCTGGTTTGAAGTGGGAGAGCGACAAATGTTTGGGTCCGAGATCGTGCAGCAGACCTCAGAAAAGAACGATTTGATTAGGAAGAGGTTAATGGATGCTTAGAGCAGGCAGAAGAGTTTTGGCGACAACTGGAGGAGGGACCTTGAGTTCGAGGAATGTGACTTTGTCTTGCTGAAGGTATTGCCTAGTAAAGGTGTGATTCGTTTTGGAAGAGGTAGGAAATTAGTCCCAAGGTACATAGGCCAATATAAGATATTGAAGAGGATTGGGAAGACTGCTTACCGGTTAGTGTTACCGGAAGAGTTATCTCAGGTGCACAATGTCTTCCATGTGTCTATGTTGAGAGGTTACATTCCAGATCCAAGTCACCATTTTTTCGAAGTGCCGAAGGGTTTGCAGTTAGATCTGAGCTACATTATGTGGCTGGTTGAGATTGTGGATCGTCGGGAGAAAGTCTTGAGAAACCAGTTGGTTGAGGAAGCTACTTGGAAATCCGAGGAGAGGATGTTGAAGGATCATCCTGAGCTCTTTATTTGATTGTATTTTTCTTTCTTTCTTCCTTTATGTTTTGTTTCTTACTCTTAAGCGTAGTTCCGAGGACGAAACTATTCTGAGGAGGGAGTGTTGTAACATCCTGAATTTTCATACAATTAAATATATATTTTTTTCATTGATTTCACCTGTTTCACACGTGCAAATTAATGTGTGCATTTGGCTCTAAAATTATTATTTTATATGTCATGAACAAACATTTTCTTTCTCTTTTAAAAAGCCTATTATTATTTATTATTAATTCTTAGGCCTAATAACTTAATTCTAGCCCACCAAAAATAAAATTAATTAATTAATTAAGATCCCATGGAAATAGCCCACCTAGTTAGCCGACTAGTTAATTCATTTATTAATTAAAACAACTTGTATGGTAGACTTGTCATGTAACAAATTAATTAACAAATAAATGAACAAACAACTAGGGGTACATGTGAGGGCACGTGCATGGCACATGCACGTGCAATGGATGAGAAGACTAGTCCGGCCAATGCTTGGTGTGGGGAGATGGAGATAGTGGAGAGTTGCTTGCTCACTAGTGGGTAGTTCTTCTAACTCCCAAATGTATCTTAACCCTTCATCCAAACTCATCTCAACCCTTCATTTGTTCATGAGTTGTGTATAAATAGCCCCTTGGTAATTCATTACTCTTTGAACTTTGAAATTTGAAAGAGAAAAAGAATTAGTTGACTGTGTGTGTGTGATCTTGCATATTGGAGACCGGCTACCAATCAACGAGGAGAAGGAATCCGGTGGTACACCATCAATGAGGAGAAGTCTCGGGTGTGCACTAGCTTGGAGGAGAAAGCTCGCGGCTAAGAAGGGTAGGAAATCGTGCCTTCAAGGAGTTTCTTCGACAACTCTTAATTGTTTCTTCAAAAAGGTGGGCGATTTCTCTACTTCTAATGTAATTACCATGCTAGGAAATTAATTTCATGAATATGCTAGAAAAACTAGTAAAAATTGACCATGTGATTGCTAAAAGAACACTAGTAGGAAAAAGGAGAAAATCTTTATTGAATTAGTGACTTAAAACTCATCATGGTGTCTTATTAATATAACCCATGCCAGAATATCCATTTTTAAGAACCATGCTAGTGTGATGATTTTGCTTAAATGAATGGCTTAGTTGTAGATTGAGATGAATGGATATTGTTTTGTTTAGTTGATAAATGGATAAATTGTTGTTATATAATGTTGATGTGATAAAAGAAAAATTGCTACTCTTGTAGAATTGAAAGAGTACAAGAACCTACTTTTAGTGGATTTATATTGGTGTTGTTGAGAAGGAACTATAGTTTTTTTTTCAAAGTCAATGAGGTATTCTTTAAATATAAATTGTAAAGACAACTTATTTTAAGGTTAAAAAAGAAGAGTTTTAATTGCTATTATATTGTATTTTTTAGGAAAATATTCTGGAAAATGTTTGATTTTGAAAGATACAAATTTTTTGAGAAACTGAAATTTGGTAAAGAAGATTTACAAACATATAGAATATATAAAGCTATTTGGACTCATCTTTATAACAGAGAATTGGTTTGGAAAATTTGGCCTTCGGTGTGAGTATAGGGCACTGTGTACAATGTATAGGGTCTCGGGTTCAAGTCTTGAAGAGGCTCTGTTTTATCAAAATTTGATTTTTCTCAAAATACAGTACGGTCTATACAAAAAATATTTAACCAAACTCATATCAGTTAGTCAGTCTTGGACTCTTTGTCTTCGGGTGCGTTTTGGGTCTGTTACTATAGCTGGGCGGAGGGTTTGGTCTTGGGTTCGAATCCGACCCCCTGCCCCTTTTTTTGGTTTTGATATTTTTTTATATATTTCGATTTTAGGTATATTCTTGGGTTTTAAGAAAAATTAAAAAAAAGAAATTTTTTTAGTATTCCTCAAATATTATCTAGGCTTTATGAAAATTATTTCCACAATATTTTAATACACTTTGTGAGAATTGGAAGTAATTTTTATATTAAAATGATGGGAGAAATAACTTGAAAAAATTTCTTTAAAATATGAATTTTGTATAAGTAAAGAAAGAAGAAAAAGAAATTTGTGTAGAGATTAAATTATGAGATATGGTAAGTTAAATAAGGAATTGATGTTTTGTACATATAATTGTGCTTGGAAAGTGAAACAAAAAGATCATGATGGACTATAGAAATTTGTGAGTATGAACACTCAAATTTTTGGTGAACATGAAAAGAGGTTAAGAACTAGAGTGTAGCTAAGTCTTTATACCGGCATGAATGAATTCTTGAAAAATAAATGTTTCAGAAAAAGACCAAGATTGGGTTGTTGTTATCAATTGATATTTAAGACCGGTGTAGAGGAAAGGCTAACTCTAGGGTGTTAATTTTAATCATGATTCAAATATTTTAGGACTACACTATACTGAAGATGTGATGAAAGTAAGAGAAAAACACAAGTATAAGGGCCTCGGATTCACGGTGTGAGAGTGTTCACAGGCTGTCTACATGATGCGTCATGTCATGACGTGAATACATCTCCGAAATTATCGGAATCATGGCAACGCTTATGGGGTGCTTGGTGACTACGTAGTGCCATCGTTCCATGACGGAGGCAAATTGTCCATAGGTTATCTGCATGATGCGTCATACCATGACGTGAGATTCCCCTCCAGGCTGTCTGGGCCTGGGTTCGTAACTCATAAAACATCTAGGATACTTACTGTAGTTACCGTAGTAGTTAAACTCATAGCGAGGGATCCAAACCTACAAGATTAAGTACGGTTAAGGGCTTGCCGTCAGATTTATGTAGAATGGGATGCATAAGTTTGAACAAGTGTGCATTAATGTCATTAAATATAAATAACTGCATTAAGACTAAGTGCACAGTCACACACGACATCAATAAGATAGTCCCACTTAGCTTTATTTGTGATCAAGTGTGTGTTTTCCAAGTAAGAAAAATTGATGTATTATATCCTAGCGCCAGTTATGTGTAACTGACGTGCTCACAGTTTCTATGCAGGATAAAATGAACGAAACGACTAAAGAAGGAATGCCGCGTAAAGAATTGTCTCAAGTGTTATTTTATTCTTGTAGTATGTTGTAATTTGCTTCCGCTGTATTGATGTAAACATTGTTGTATAAAAGTTTTAAATTCCATGTAAAATTGTACGAAGTGAAGTGTAAAGATCATGTGGAACTTCGAATTCAGACTTATTTGGAATTCGGGGTGTTACAATTTCCTTGTTGTATGTCCTTTCTTGCATTGTTCATTCATGTGTTCTTCCTTGCTTCATTATTCATCATTCATTATTCATTTTCCTTGTTTTTGACTCAATCATAGGTATCATCTTAGTTCATTCTCTCCCTGCCCATGTTTTGTTTGATTCTGGTGCGACTCATACCTTCATCTCTTCTCGCTTCCTGGATCGACATCAGTTGGAGTGTAGTATTATGCCGGCAACATGGAGTATTACTACAGGTGGTGGTGTTTTTCATCTATTCTAGGTAATGCAAGTAGAGCACTATGGTAATCGGTGGTGTAGATTTCAAGGCTGATTTGATTGTGATCGGGAATTCAGGATTCTATGTAAACCTCGAGATGGATTGGTTGGGTGATTTCCATGCTGTTATTGATTGCATTCCTAAGAAGGTTGTGATCAGAATTTTGGATCGTCAGGAGTTTGAGTTTCATGCCGGTGAGACACCCCTTTAGCGTGTCAAGAACGCGGTTGATCAAGAAGCTTGTGCAATGGAGTTGCACGCAGTAAGTGAGGTTGCGCCTCTAGTTGTGCAGGAATTCCTAGATGTGTTTCCATAGGAATTTCTCGGGCCACCCCCAGACCGAGAAGTGGAGTTTGGTATTGAAGTTCAGCCAGTTACGACACCGATATCAAAGAGTCCCTACATAATGGCACCTGTCAAGCTAGTAAAGCTGAAAGTGCAAGTCCAGGAGTTGTTGGACTTGGGTTTTATCAGGCCCAGTGTTTCGTCGTGGGAAGCTCCGATTTTGTTCATCAACAAGAAGGATGGAAGCCGCAAGCTTTGCATCGATTGCCGGGAGTTGAATAATGTTACAGTGAAGAATCAGTATCCACTACCAAGGATTGATGATTTGTTTGACCAACTAGGGGGTGCTTTGGTATTCTCGAAGCTAGATCTTCGTTCTGGGTACAATCAGGTCAAGGTGAAGACTGAGGATCTGTTTGGTTTGTTGTTTTTTTTTCTTTTTTTTGTTTACAAAATCCCAAAACCCGTTTGGTTAGGTTGTTTTGTCAAAACAGTTTTCCCGAAGGACAACTTCAACAATTTTCTGTTTTTTCACATCCTCTCTCTAAATATATTTACATATATTATTATTATTATTATTATTATTATTATTATTATTATTATTACATATATATATACATATATATATATATATATATATATATATATATATATATATATATATATATATACATATATATATATATATATATATTTATAATATATTATTGTTACATATATTATTATTATTATTATTATTATTATTATTATTATATACTATTATTATATTATTATATACTATTATTATAATATATATTATTATTATATATTACTATTATATATTATTATATATATTATTATTATTATAATAAATTATTTAATATATTGTTATAATATATTATCGCTACATATATATTATTATAATTATTATATGTTATTATACTAGGTTTGACCGTTGACACGTGCCGTATAGCACGTCTTCAGAATGATGCACCTTGTTTGATCTTATAAAATAGCTTTGGAGGTCTAGCAAATTAATTGAAGTAGCAAAACATATTACATGAGAAACTTTTGGGGGTCCAGCAAAAAATATATTATATGATTTTTTCGATTTTTTTTTGAATTATTTTTAAAGTTTTTAATTTTTTAATTTTTTTAGTTTTTTAATTTTTAATTTAAAAAAATTTTTAAAATTGTTATTTTCTTAATTTTTTGAATAGAAGAGGGAGGGAAAGAGAGAGAGAGAAAAAATTAAATATATAAATAGGAGTTGTTTTGGGTGGGGGATTTGAATTTGAGTTTTGGGGGGGAGGGGGGGAAAATATGTTTTGTGAGGTTAGATCTGGACCTTTGATGTTTTAGGGAATTGAAGGAGAGCCACTTGATAGCTTTCTTTGTGTTTTATTATATAGATATATGTATATAATCAAATATGTTTATTATAATAAATTATTTTATATTATTATATAATATACAATTATTATAATATATTATTATTTTATATATACTATTATTATTATTACATTATTATTATATATATTATCATTTTATTTATACTATTTTATATATAATATTATTATATTATATTATTATTTTATATATACTATAATTATATTATATTATTATTATATATATTATTATTATACATATTATTATTATTACATATTACTATTATATATTATTATATATATTAATATATAATATATTACTATTATATATTATTATATATATTATTGTATAATATACAATTATTATAATATATTGTTATATAAATATTTATAATATATTATTGTTACATATATTATTATTATTATTATTATTATTATTATTATTATTATTATTATTATTATTATTATTATTATTTTTATAATATATATTGATATGGCTAAAAATGGGGTTAAATTGGAACCGTCCAAATCGGGCACGAATCTAGAAGCCCATGGGTAAAACGGTAATTTCACCTACCAATGGGTTTGAAGCGGGTACTGGTTCTCCTCCTCGAAAACCCACTAACCCGCGAACGGATCCACCTCAACTGGGTGCGGGTTTCAACCCGCAGCAAACCCGGTCCAGAAAGGATAGAATTAGGGTTTCTGATTAATCCTAATCAACTGCCCTGATTCATACCTATCCTTTCACTGGGGATTAGGGATTACATTCCTTATCTAACCACAGTGATTGCATTCCTAATCTGATCCCAGCGGCGCCTATAAATACCCCCCATCCATCTCCATTAAGAGGTAATCAATCTTTTGCCAATTTAACGCTCTTTCATAATCACTTCTGATTACTGACTTGAGCGTCGGAGGGTGCGTCGCTGGGAACAACCCCGGTGTCTCGTACTTTTTGTAGGTGAACGGCGGGAGCAACGGTCAAACTCCGGCGGAACAGGTAACAGGTTTGTTATTCAAAGTTTCCCAAGAATCCACAAATACTATCTGTTTGCCCCCACACCAGATTCAGCGGCAACAGATTGGCGCCGTCTGTGGGAAACAAACGAGTAGTAGCCTCCCCTCTTCCCGTTAGTCAGATCTTCTCCAGCCATGCCTCCTAGAAATGTAAGATCCAGAGGGTCCAACCGCGGACCTAACCCCGATCAGCAACAGGAAGTCCCCATCCAACCCGCTCAGCAGCAGGGGCAACTTCCTCCTCAAGTAGAGGACCCTCTCCAACAGGATCTCCCTCCTCCTCAGACTCAACAACCTCCCAAGGGTCCTAACCCGCAGAAACAACCTCTCCATCCGGACCACGTCTCCATCCACAATGCCTCTTCGGATTCTATGGCCTCCCACAATCCTTGAGCTTCCGAACTTCGCAACACCGTCCTCAATCGGCAGAAGGATGAGGATCTTCGCCACCGTCTGGATGAAAAGCGGGCCCGAGAGGGAGCCTCCTGCCAGCAACGTCCGGATGTGCGATCTCCTCACCGCCGAGACTACAGAAGGTCCCCTATCCAAAGGGGGCGGAAAGAGTCCCCCGAGCATCACAGGAGAAGACCCCATTCCCCTGCCGGTCGGCAACATCCTAGGAACGATGAGGCACCCATCACCCGTGCCGAGTTCCAGCAGTTCCAAGCAACCGTCCTACAAGCTCTCAATCTCCGTCCTAACAACACCAATGCTCCTAGGATTCCTACTCCTCCCCCGGCCCGAAGTCCTCGCCGATGGTCCCTAACTCCTCCCCCAGCTCCAAGAAACCCCCGGCACATGCCAAGTCCTCGCCGCTCCAGGAGCTACCATCGTCGTAGCCCCTGCTCTCCCTTGTACGAAGACGAGTCTAGAGGCTCGGCTGATTACCGACGAAGGGATGACACTGTCTACCTCCGTCTCCATGAAATGGAGAGGCGCTTGGGTCAGTTAGACCGAGAAGAAGATCTTAGAGGAAGGACCCTTCATCCTAGTCGACCTCCTTTTTCCCGAACCATAATGGATGCACCCGTACCAATCGGCTTTAAGCCTCCTCAGTTCGAGACTTATTCCAGGGAGACTGACCCCGTCGATCACATCGAAAGCTTCAAGACCCTCATGCTCATCCATCAAGCTTCCGATGCTCTGCTCTGCAAAACCTTTTCCGCAACTCTCAAGGGTCCGACTCGAGAATGATACTCTCGCCTTGCCCCCTCCTCAATATTCTCCTTCGAGCAATTTGAGACACTCTTCGTCACCCACTTCGTGAGTAGCCGCAGAACTGAGAAGACCAGCATTTCGCTACTCTACCTCCACCAGAAGAAGGGTGAGAAATTGAGAGACTATGTAAAAAGGTTCACAGCTAAAGCCAGGTCCATAGCATCCCTCGACCAGTCGGTCGCTGCAGCAGCATTTCAATCCAATGTCCTAAACTCCAGCCTCCGCTCCTCCCTCACCAAGAAGCCCCCACAGAACTTCTATGACCTCCTCCTCCGGAGCGAAAAGTATATTCGGGCCGAAGAAGCTGAGCACCGCCCCAACTTGGAGGGGTCTTTCTCCGGGTCTAAGAGAAAGGGAACAGAAGAGGAAGGGGCCAAGAAGCTCCAGAAGGATAATGGCGGCCAGCGCCGACCTCCCCCCAGATTTGAAAATTTTACTCCCCTTAATGCCAACATCTCCACAATTCTTATGGAAGTTGAGAAGGAGGGGGTGATACCTCCTGCACAAAAAATGAACACTCCCGGCAAGAAGAGGGATAAAGAGAAGTGGTGCAGTTATCACCGGGACCACGGCCACGACACCAATGATTGTCGGACCTTGAAGAATGAGATAGAAGCCCTCATCCAGAGGGGGCAGCTGACCAGGTTCGTGAGAAAGGACCGAGCCGACCTTCCTCCCCCGCCTCGGGGGGCTAATAAGCGTCCTAAACGCGATGAAACGCCCAACTTCGAAGAGGAGCGTGTCTTGCACCTCATTCATGGGGGCCCAATGGGGGACTCCTCCAATTCCTCTCGAAAGGCATTCATAAGGGAAGTCAATTCGGTTCGCGCCACCCCTCCTCCTAAAGGCCTCGGAGTGCCCGTCACATTCTCAAATGAAGACCTTGAGGGTGTCCGAACGCCCCATTGTGATGCACTCGTTATCAGCCTCCACATGACGAACTTCAAAGTGGAGAGGATCCTAGTGGACAATGGCAGCTCCGTTAACATCCTCTTCCTCGCCGCTTTCAAGGGCCTCAAACTATCCTGAGACAGACTCAAGCCCGCCGGTTATACGCTCCATGGGTTCACGGGAGTGCCAGTGACTATTGAAGGGGTGATCACCCTGGACGTAACTGCTGGCAAAACTCCTACCACCCGAACGGAGTCAATGGACTTTATGGTCGTGGATGTCCTTGCAGCTTACAATGTCATTTTGGGTCAGCCCGGCCTAGCTGCCCTTGAAGCCGTCCCTTCTGCCTATCACCTCAAGATGAAATTCCCCACCCGGGCAGGAGCAGGGGAAGTAAAAGGCAATCAGGAAACAGCCCGCAAGTGCTACATGACCTCTACCCTCGGTCCAGTCCTTTCCCTCAAAACTCTGGAAATCCCCCAAGATGTTGCCCGACCAACGTCCGAGCCGGTGGATGAATTGGAGGAAGTGCTCTTCTCTGAGCAGGATCCAACCCGCAAGTTCTTTGTTAGCAAGACCCTCCCATCCGCCCTATGCTCCGACATAGTCCAGTGCATTCAAAGGAACCGAGACCTCTTTGCTTGGTCAGCTGCATACATGCCCAGAATTTCTGAAGAGCTCTTGGTCCACCACCTCAGCGTTGCTCCGGGGTCCAAACCGGTTCAACAGAAGAGGCGCAAGTTCGCCCCCGAGCGCCAGCTAGCTATAAAAGAGGAGGTGGACAAGCTCTTGAAGGCCCGGTTCATACAAGAGGTAAACTATCCCGAATGGCTGTCGAATGTAGTAATGGTGAAGAAGTCCAAAGGGACCTGGAGGATTTGTATCGATTTTACCGATCTCAACAAGGCTTGCCCCAAGGACCCCTTCCCTCTTCCGAGTATTGACACTTTGATTGACGCCACTTCAGGTCATGAACTCCTCAGCTTCATGGACGCCTTCTCAGGCTACAATCAGATCCGGATGTTTCCCCTAGATATCCCGAAGACCTCATTTGTGACCGATCAGGGCCTCTACTGCTACAGGGTTATGCCCTTCGGTTTGAAGAATGCAGTCGCCACATACCAACACCTCGTCAACAAGGTTTTCCAAGCTCAAATCGGCCGGAATATGGAGGTATATGTGGACGATATGCTTGTAAAGAGCATCCACGGAGCCGATCATGTGATCGATCTGCAGGAGGCGTTCGATGTACTGAGAAAGCACAACATGAGGCTCAATCCGAACAAGTGTGCGTTCGGAGTCTCGTCAGGAAAGTTCCTCGGCTTCATGGTCAGCCAACGAGGAATCAAAGCTAACCCTGAGAAAATCAAGGCCATATTAGACATGGCCCCTCCCAAGAACGTTAAGGAAGTTCAGAGGCTAACAGGCCGCCTAGCCGCTATAGGGCGTTTCCTCTCGAAGTCTGGGGAGAAATGCCTCCCCTTATTCAAGGCCCTCAGGGGGGCTAAAGGTTTCGAATGGGGTCAACAGCAACAGGAGTCATTCGACCAACTCAAGGCTTACCTCGTCAATCCTGCTCTCCTCAGCAAACCAATCCCTGGTGAACCCCTCTACCTCTACCTGGCAGCCTCCGAGCAGACCCTATGCGCCGTTCTCGTGAGGGAAGAAGATAAGACCTAAAGGCCCATATATTACGTGAGCAAGGTACTTGGGGATGCCGAGCTCCGTTACCCGAGGATAGAAAAGATGGCTTATGCCCTAGTGATGGCCGCAAGGAAGCTTTGCCCATATTTTCAGTCCCATTCGGTGGTCATTCTTATCGACCAACTGCTGAAGTAAGTGCTCCACAAGCCAGAGACCTCCGGCCGCCTAATGAAGTGGTCTATCGAGTTGAGCCAGCATGATATAACGTATCAGTCTCGGACCGCGATCAGGGCTCAGGCCTTAGCAGAATTCATAGTTGAAAGTACCGTCCCCGAGTTCGGCCAAGCAATGAAGGGACCACCTGTCTAGTCAGTTTATGTGGATGGCTCCTCATGTAACGAGGGAAGCGGAGCCGGGGTCATTCTGGCCGGCCCAGATGATTTCATCCTCCAATACTCCCTCTGCATCAACTTCAAGGCCTCGAACAATGAAGCAGAGTACGAAGCACTCATAGCCAGCCTCGGAATGGCTCGCAATGCAGGGGCGCAGTGCCTCTGGATCTTTAGAGACTCTCAGCTGGTCGTGAATCAGGTCCTGGGCGAGTATGAGGCACGAGATGACCGAATGGTTAAGTACCTAGCCAAGGTCAGGAATCTCATGGCCTTATTTGAAGAAGCCCTCATCCAGCGAATCCCCCGAGAAGAGAATGCCCAGGCCGATGCCTTCTCCAAGCTAGCCTCCTCCTCCCTCCAAGGTCTCGATCAGGCCGTCTTAATTGAGGTACTCTTCAAGCCAAGTATAGAAGACGAAACTTCTGATTCAATGGAGTCTCTACCTGTCCTGCTTCAAGATAACTGTATGAAACCCCTCGTTGAGTTCCTGAGGGATGGGCTCCTCCCCGAAGATCCAAAGGAAGCTTGCTGAGTAAGAACCCGAGCAAAGCGATACACACTTATTGAGGGCATCTTATACAAGCGCTCCTTCACACAGGTAGACGGTAGGCCTTATTTGAGATACCTCTCCCCGGAACAAGACGACTACGCCCTGTAAGAACTTCATGAGGGCATCGGCGGGGCACATTCAGGGTCTAGATCCTTAGCCCGCAAAGTGTTGAATTATGGATATTTCTGGCCTACTCTCCTACAAGACGCCGAAAGGCACGTTCGGCAATGCAGCTCATGTCAGAAGTACTCCAACATCCGTCACCTCCCACAAGCTCCACTCACTTCCCTATGAAGTCCAATCCCTTTCGCAATGTGGGGGATGGATTTACTAAGGCCATTCCCACCAGCTCCCGGCCAGTTCAAATTCTTAGTCGTGGCAATCGACTACTTCTCGAAGTGGATAGAGGCCGAGCCCTTGGCCACGATCACCATGAACAAGGTACTTCAGTTCTTTTGGAAGAACGTAATCTGCCGATTCGGTGTCCCTCGGGTCCTCATAACAAACAACGGAACCCAGTTCACCGGGGCTGCCTTCTGAGCTCTCTGTGAAGACCTCGCCATCCAACACCGATTCTCCTCCGTTTCCCATCCACAGTCGAATGGCCAAGTGGATAATGCTAACCGACAGATCCTCTCTCATATTAAGAAGAGGTTGGATAAGTGCTCTAAAGGCTTATGGGTCGATCAGCTCCTTAACGTGCTGTGGAACTACCGCACTACAAAACGGACCCCCACAGGAGAGTCTCCATTCAATCTCACCTACGGGTCCGAGGCTATGATCCCCCCTAGAGGTCGGTATACCCTCTCCTCGTCTAATGTCTTATGAAGAAGAACAAAATGCCAGAGAGCTACGAGCAAATCTAGACCTGATTGATGAGATCCGAGAAAGAGCTGCTATTCGTCAACAAAGCTACCGAAGAAGGATCGAGTTGGCATACAATAAGAGAGTCCGTCCTACCGACCTCAAAGAAGGGGACTTGGTCCTCAGAAAGTTAGCCATCTCTTTTCCCGGTCAGAAGAGCAAACTGGCTCCAAATTGGGAGGGACCCTATAAGATCGCCAAAGTAGTTCGGCCCGGGACATACAGACTAGAAGACCTCGAAGGCAGAGAGATCCCCAGGACTTGGAATGCCGACCATCTTTTGAAATACCAAGAGAGAGCACTAACGCCTCTCTAAGTATCCTGGGATGTCGAACCGTTCCTCTCCTTTTACTTGTATTTTTTCCTTCATTTCTCTCTTGTAATAACGGCTCGCAACTTTAGAAGCAGCCGACCATTAGTCATCAATAAATAAAGATTTTTCATATTTTACTTGTAAAACTGTTTGCATCTCTCTGCTTTTACTCTTCACACTAACGATTGTTCGGAGTCCAACGCTTGGCTCGATTCTACTTCGCAAGTTCGCTCTTAAGCGAGCTAGAAGTAGGTCGCCATTCGGAACTGCTCCCACAACCGTTGAACAACCCTAACGATGGTTCAGAGTCCAACACATGGCTTGATTCTACTTCGCAAGTCCGTTCTTAAGCGAGCTAGAAGTAGGTTGCCATTCGGAACTGCTCCCACAACCATTGAACAACCCTAACGATGGTTCGGAGTCCAACACTTGGCTCGATTCTACTTCGCAAGTCCACTCTTAAGCGAGCTAGAAGTAGGTCTCCATTCGGAACTGCTCCTACAACCGTTGAACAACTCTAACGATGGTTCGGAGTCCAACACTTGGCTCAATTCTACTTCACAAGTTTGCTCTTAAGCGAGCTAGAAGTAGGTCACCATTCGGAACTGCTCCCACAACCGTTGAACAACCCTAACGATGGTTCGGAGTCCAACACTTGGCTCGATTCTACTTCACAAGTCCGCTCTTAAGCGAGCTAGAAGTAGGTCGCCATTCGGAACTGCTCCCACAACCGTTGAACAACCCTAACGATGGTTCGGAGTCCAACACTTGGCTCGATTCTACTTCACAAGTCCACTCTTAAGCGAGCTAGAAGTAGGTCGCCATTCGGAACTGCTCCCACAACCGTTGAACAACCCTAACGATGGTTCGGAGTCCAACACTTGGCTCGATTCTACTTCGCAAGTCCGCTCTTAAGTGAGCTAGAAGTAGGTCGCCATTCGGAACTGCTCCCACAACCGTTGAACAACTCTAACGAAGGTTCGGAGTCCAACACTTGGCTCGATTCTACTTCGCAAGTTCGCTCTTAAGCGAGCTAGAAGTAGGTCGCCATTCGGAACTGCTCCCACAACCGTTGAACAACTCTAACGAAGGTTCGGAGTCCAACACTTGGCTCGATTCTACTTCGCAAGTTCGCTCTTAAGCGAGCTAGAAGTAGGTCGCCATTCGGAACTGCTCCCACAACCGTTGAACCACTCTAACGGCGTGTTCGGAGTCCAAAGCTCGGTCCGACTGCACTCCCTCAGTATCCCGAACCGAACGGACAAGGAACCGACCACCACATATGGAGAAAAGTTCTGCCGAACCAATTCACCGTTGGATCTTCTCAAAATGCGTACTAGAACATGATGAACGGATCAGATCGTGCCACGTATCCACAAAACGACAAGATAGTGTTTTCTCGAAACTCGAGCCTCTCGACTCGTGATTCGTGCCATGATCGTGATCGACCGTCCAGATTGAACCACTCTAACGGCGAGTTCGGAGTCCAAAGCTCAGTCCGACTGCACTCCCTCAGTATCTCGAACCGAGCGGACGAGGAACCAACCTCCACATATGGAGAAAAGTTCCGCCGAACCAATTTCACCGTTGGATCTTCTCAAAATGCGTACTAGAACATGATGAACGGATCAGATCGTGGCACGTATCCACAAAACGACAAGATAGTGTTTTCTCGAAACTCGAGCCTCCTGTCTCATGATTCGTGCCACGATCGTGATCGACCGTCCAGATTGAGCCACGTGGTTCGGGTCTGAAATCCAAGCTACCACACCTCCGAAGTGAAAAGTTGCCTCGGTATACTCCGAGCAAGAGCTAAAGTTCTACAGCTAAGACGAGAGTTCTATGGCTAGAACGCTCGAAGAAGCTAACTATTGGTTCTTATGGTTCGTTTCAAGAGTAAGGCAACTACGGCACAACAATGGGCAGATGAACTTCGATTTCATTAAAACAACTTGATAAATTTACAAGGCAAGAAGTTACAACAAAAAAGCAACTTGATAAATTTACAAGGCAAGAAACTACAACGAAGAAGACGATGCAAGAAATCAAAAGCCCAGTACAACTAGTTCAGCGCCTCCTCGGAATGGAGACATTCCGATTCAGGGACACTCGGCATTTTCGCCTCTTCATCTCCGAGCTCGTCTCTAGGCCGATGAACTGGGATGCCTCTTCGCCACTAACCCTAACAGTGGCTCCGACCGAGGCTCCGCTCGAGCTAACAGCTACACCGCTTTATGCATCGGCCGCAGTCCGACCAAGGACAGGAGCACGAGTCGCGAGCTCGTAAAAAGAGATCCCCCGCTCTCTCTCCTCGTGAGTGCACAAGGTACTGCGGACGTTAGTCCTCACGGGCTGAGGCTTCAGACGAGCCACTTCCTCCTCGAGCTCAACGATCCTGTCTTTCAAAGTGTCGTCCTTAACCAGTATCTTGAATCGAGGGAGTTTCGCCGAACCCGGGTACTCAGCACTATCAGATATAATGCGACGCAAATTGGTCACCTCGATGCTCTTGTCGACCGTGACCCTCTGTAGCTGCTCGACCTTCTTCGCGAGCTCGTCTCGCTCGGCCAACGCCGAGGCCAGCTCTTCCTCCTTAGTCGAGAGCTCCTCCTCGACTATTCGTAAGTGGTGCACCTCGGCCAGCAGCTCGTTGTTCTTCTTCTCCACATTGAGCGACACTCTTCTGATCAGCTCGATCTCACCCTCGAGGCGAGCCTCGCGAGACCGCTTAAACAGTTCAGCACGGCGCCGAGCTGCCGCGGTATCTAGAGCATGAGTGAGGATCTGAAAAACGGGCACATCACATTCAAAGACTAAAGTCCGAGCCAAACACTTAGACAAATTTGAAATAAGAATTTCATTCATAAAGAAGAGGCGGTGGCCAGTCCGCAAAAAGGCATTACATTCTAAAAAAAAAGGAAAAACAAAATTACAAAAGACGAGGAGATCAGGGGTCCACCTGCATCGTCGGCTCGACCACAGGCGCCTCGCTAGACGGCCCCTCATTCCCCGTCGCCCCGGCCTGGGGGTCGGTCACCACAGTCTCAGGGACCACCTCCTCCTCCTCGTCGCCTTCCTCCTCTTCGCCTTCCTCCTCTTCGTCCTCTGCCGCAACTCCGGGTCACATCCTGTATCTGACCCGCTGAAAGCCGGGGACGCGGTCCTGGACATGGTCGAGCGCCCTCTCGTAGGACTTCTCCATGTTGGAGGCCATGTGCGCCTTCGCCTCGGCCTCGACTTCAGCCCTGATCACCGCCGCCATGGCGTCCTTCTCCGCCTTCGCCTCCGCCAGGGCCTTCACCGATGCCGCCAGCTCCTCGACAGCCTTGGCAACTTTGGCAACCTCCTCAGCAAGCCGCCCCTTCGCTCGCTCTAGGTCCGCCTCAAGGTCGGCGACCCGGACCTCCAAGCCGTTCGTGCGTCTCTGTTCTGCCTCGAGCTGCCGAATTGCCCTCTCCTTCTCGAACCTGTCCTTATCGCTGGCGGCCTTCAACTCCCTCTCCTGTTCGGCGAACGCTTGAAGGAGATGGCCGAAGTGACAAGTGGCCTGCCGAAGGAAAAAGAGAATAAGAACAAAGTAAAAGCCGAACGACAGACTTAAGAAATTCTCAAGAAATATGAATGCGAAACTTACCGACACAAGCGACCGAGCGACTTCGTAGGTGTCATCGCCAGTCATCCCCGTCTTCAGTGCGGCTCGATCCGTCGGGGTCGCTAAGTGCTTGACGGCTTGCATGCACATCTGCGAGTCCCCGAGGGAGCCGTCGTGGTTCTTGACTCGCCAGTCCGGGACGAACAGCTTCTTATGCTGCTCGGTCAGGATCTCCTCGGCCTGAGTGGTCAGGGGCGGAGCCTGGAGCGATAGCGCTGCCGAAACATCAAAGGCCTCACCGGCCGTGGCAGACCAAGCAGGAAACGAGGGGTCGGCAGAAACGACCACCGCTGGCGTGGGGACCTCAGCAACGGTAAGAGGCGGAGCAACTGTCGAAGGAACCTTAGAGGGCCGGCCGGACAAAGCCGTCGTGCTCGGCCTCTTCCTCTTCCTTCCGTCGGAAACCTTGCCTTGCTCGTTCATCATCCCCAGAAAGTCCATCTTCGGCGCTTCTGTTCCAAACAACAAAACAAACAGCAAGTTAGCGAAACGAGCAAAAAACTTAGAAAAAAATATATATTACGAGATGTCAGGAGCGTACTCGGGTCGATCGGACTGAGGCCTGACCCGTGTAGCACCTCCTCGGTCATTTCCCTCCATCTCAACATTGGGAGAGCCATGATCTTCCCCACCACTTCCTCCTCGGCCGCTGTCAGCACCGGGTCGACCCTTGCAAACTTTGGCACCTCTACTTTCCACTGAGTCAGAATCTTCAGCATCGAGGGCTCCCTCAACAAAAAGAACTTCTCCTTCCAACCTTTTATCGACTCCGGATTCTCTATAATCCTAATGCCTTTCCTGGGTGACAGGCAGTAGCGATGCTCGGTCTTGTGCATCCAGTGAATCCGATACATGCTCCGAAGGATCGTCAGGTCTGGCACGACCTCGGCATTGCGGCACTGCAGCAAGAAGACATTCACGTGGTGCCAGGTGTTCGGCATGAACTGGGTCGGCGCCAGGCAGTACCACTGGAGGACCTCTAACACAAAGGGGTGCAGAGGAAAGCGCAATCCGGCATTCAGCGAGTCGTAGTTGAACATACACATATCCGACGACGACAGTTTGGATTTCGCTTGCATCCCAGGGCCGGGGAGGATCAGCTTGTACTCCAGAGGGATGGCGAACCCTTTTCTGATCCGGAGTAGGTCCTTCTCGGATAATACCGACGCAATCTCGTCCGCCTCGGTAGCTAGGTTCGGCATGTTCTCCTCGTACACTGCTGACCGACCTACGATCGCCTTCTCCAGAAGCTCACCATCGTATTGCCTGACTCCGGCATGGCCGGACAGTACACAAGGGTACCGGCCAAACTTAGGGGCTTGCCTCACGGTCTCCACGATCTCCTCGACTACAGGAGATCGGGCCACTACCTTCTTCTTCTTCTTCTTCACCTCGGCCACGGACGGCTCGGCCACCTCCTTCCCCTTTCTTCGGATCTCCATTCGCCTCCTCTCCTCGGCGCCACTATCGCCCGAGGACGAGGCCTTACTCCCCGAGTCTACCCTTGACATCTCTAAAAAAGCTAAGGCAAATAAACTGACCTTGATGTGACGTGTCCTTGAAGTGACGTTCACGATCGGAATTAGTTCGCCAGAAATCGTTTGGCCCACGCGACAGCTAACACAACCGCCTTGGAGCTAAAATCGCCGCTAGCAGAGCACGCAGAGAGTAAAAGTGAAAACTTGGAGTGAAAAGTGAGAAATGAGCTCTGGGTTGGGGGAGTGAGAACTTATAACCACAATGCGACGTTTGGGCTTCCTTGGGCATTTAAAAGCCCACTAAGAGAAGCCAAAGCACCAAAACGGATAGTTGCGACGTTTCAAAAACAAAAACTCCTCAAATCGCTTAAGTCCATGACTCGGTCACCGATGTGCCTAGCCGAGCTACCGAACAGCTTGGCTACGCAACCGAGCTACTGAGTCGGAGGGTGGCGACGGTCCAGAGCCAGGACTCTTCAAAACGTCTAACTCCATCCCTCGGCAAATAACACCTCGACCTGCCACCGAACAACCGTTCTAACCAAAACGAGGTGTGGAGGTACCGACCTCCACATATGGAGAAAAATTCTGCCGAGGCCGAATCACCGTTGGATCGTTCCAAAATTCGTGTCAAAACTCGATGGACGGTTCAGATAGCGCCACGCTCACAAAATGAAAAAATAACGTTTTCTCGTGATCTGAACCCCGTCCTCGTGATTCACGTCGTGATGGACCCTCAAGATCGCACCACGCGTACATTCCGAGCTTCCGGCCACCGGTGTGCCTAGTCGAGCTACCGAACAGCTTGGCTAAGCAACCGAGCTACTGAGTCGGAGGGTGGAGAGGACTCTTCAAAGCACCTAACTCCATTCCTCGGCAACAACACCTCGACCTGCCACCGAACAACCATTCTAACCGAACCGAGGTGCCGAGGTACCGACCTCCACATATGGAGAAAAATTATGCCGAGGCCGAATCACCGTTGGATCGTTCCAAAATTCGTGTCAAAACCCGATGGACCTTTCAGATAGCGCCACGCTCACAAAACGACAAAATAATGTTTTCTCGTAATCTGAACCCCGTCCTCGTGATTCACGCCTTGATGGATGCTCCAGATCTAGCCACACATACCTTCCGAGCTTTCGGCCACCGGTGTGCCTAATCGAGCTACCGAACAGCTCGGCTAAGCAACCGAGCTACTGAGTCGGAGGGTGGCGACGGTTCAAAGCCAGAACTCTTCAAAGCACCTAACTCCATTCCTCGGCAAACAACACCTCGACCAGCCACCGCACAACGCCGAACTGCCGAGCTGAGGGGACGAGGAACCGACCCCCACATATGGAGAAAAATTCCGCCGACCCTCCTCAGCCATTGGATCTTATCAAAAAACGTGCTCGATGTGATGGACGGCTCAGATCTTGCCACGTTCACTAAACGACAAGATAGCAATTTTGGGGATCCGCGCTGAGATGGACACTCAGGATCTTGTCACGTAGTTCGGCAGATTCCGAGCTAAGTGCCGAGCTACCGAATAGCTGGGCTGGACAACCGAGCTCTAAATACAGTAGATAAGGAATTAAGCCACCGGAGCGCTTAGCCGAGCTAACGAACAGCTTGGTCGAGCCTTCGAGCTACTGGGTCGAACCGAACGTCCTGTCAGAGCACTTATTCGGCCTACAATGCCAAACTGCCGAGCCGAGGGGACGAGGAACCGACCCCCACATATGGAGAAATAACTCGCCGACCCTCCTCAGCCGTTGGATCTTGTCAAAAAACGTGTTCGACGTGATGGACGGCTCAGATCTTGCCACGTTCACTAAACAGCAAGATAGCATTGTTTGGGATCCGCGCTGAGATGGACGCTCAGGATCTTGCCACGAAGTTCGGCAGATTTCGAGGTTCCGAGTCGAGCTGCCGAGGAGGCGAGCCGAGCGACCGAGGCACCGACCGGAGAAACTATCTGCCGAGCAACGTGGATTGTCCGATTGCCTAGAAAAATGCGCTCGACGCTGATGGAGGGCTTAGATCACGCTACGCCATAAATCGGTATTAAAAATTAGTTTTTATTTATTTTAATTATTTTATTTATTTTAATCATTTTAAAAATTACTAAAAATTTGGGAAAATTAACTAAAAATTCTAGGAAATAATTATAAATTCGGGGACATATTTTTGAGCCCCTGAACGAACAATTATTGCCTAGAACGTGTCGTTAAGACCCCCGAACGAACGGTTAACACTTCGCAAAATTAAATAAATAATCCGAAAAAATAGATAAAAATCACCAAACATCCAGAAAAGCTCTTAAACAACTTAGAGTGCAAACAACTTGAAAAATCACCACACTACCTCCTTCAAAGATTCAAAACCTTCCATTTGGACTCCGATACTACTCCACTAGCCATTAAAACTGGAAAACTACTCCTCAAAGGCTGATCAAACTCAGTCTTCGGGAGTGGGGGGCTCGTGATATGGCTAAATTCAATTTTTTGATAGACATATAATTGATGGAATTATAAACGGGATCGGTGTTGCCAGTTTCCTTATAGGGGAGGAAATTAAATATATGGGGGTCATAAAGGCCTCTATGAAATCTTAACAACGTCATGGCATGCTCAATTATCGCTTAATCTAGCTATGTTAGGCTCTTCAAATGGGGTTAAATTGGAATCGTCCAAATCGGGCACGAATCTTGAAGCCCAGGGGTAAAATGATAATTTCATCTACCAATGGATTTGAAGCGGGTACTGGTTCTCCTCCTCGAAGACCCACTAACCTGCGAACGGATCCACCTCAACTGGGTGCGGGTTTCAACCCGCAGCAAACCCGGTCCAGAAAGGATAGAATTAAGCTTTCTGATAAATCCTAATCAACGGCCTTGATTCATACCTATCCTTTCACTGGAGATTAGGGATTACATTCCTTATCTAACCATAGGGATTACAATCCTAATCTGATCCCAGCGGTGCCTATAAATACCCCCCATCCATCTCCATTAAGAGGTAATCAATCTTTTGCCAATTTAACGCTCTTTCATAATCACTTCTGATTATTGACTTGAGCGTCGGAGGGTGCATCGCTGGGAACAACCCCGGTGTCTCGCACTTTTTGCAGGTGAACGACGGGAGCAACGGTCAAACTCCGACGGAACAGGTAACAGGTTTGTTATTCAAAGTTTCCCAAGAATCCATAAATACTATCTGTTTGCCCCCACACCAGATTTAGCGGCAACATATATATATATATATATATATATATATATATATATATATATATATAATAAATTACAAAGAATGCTATCAAGTGGCTCTCATTCAATCCCCCTTAAAACCAATGACCTAGATTGATTCTCACAAAACATATTTTTCCGCCCAAAATTTCAAACCCCAAAATTAAATTATTCCCCCCCAAAACTAAAAACTCATTACTCTCATTCAGTCTCTCCTAAAACCAATGGCCTAGATTGATTCTCACAAAACCTATTTTTCCGCCCAAAATTTCAAACCCCAAAATTAAAATTTTTCCCCCAAAACTAAAAAACTCATTATTTTATTACTATCTCTCTTCTCTCTTCACTTTTTCATATTTCTCTCTTTCTCTCTCTCCTTCCCTCTCTCCAATTCTTGCTTTATTACTTAGAAATTTTGATTTTAAGATTTCAGGTTTGTAAAATTTTTAGAATTTTTATGCTTTTTTTTATTGCACATGTTATATTGAAAATAGCAAATATCTCTTCAACAGTTAAATTTCATCATTTTCCACACTTAAAGTTTTAAGAAGTTGGATTTTACACCCTCATTTATAATTATTTTTCAACATATACTAATAGAAACATGGACTTTTATTTACAATTAATTATTATCATACTATTCAAACTTGAACTACATAATTGTTGTTCTACTGTTTACAGGGCTTTTCGTGTGTTGTATCGTTTCGAAGACGTGTCGTAGGCACATGCCCACTGGCAAATCTAGTTATTATATATATTATATTATTATTTTTATTTTTAATATATATATATATATATATATATATATATATATATATATATATATATATATATATAATATTATTATAATATTATAATATATATTATTTTTCATATATACTATTATATTAATCTATTATTATTATATATTACTATTATATATTATTATATATATTATTATATAATTTATTATTATTGTAATAAATTGTTTAATATATAATTATAATAGATTATTATTACATATATATTATTATAATTATTATATGTTAGTATATATATGTATATAATTAAATATGTTTATTATAATAAATTATTTAATATTATTATACAATATATAATTATTATAATATATTATTATTTTATATATACTATTTTATATATACTATTATTATATTGTATTATTATTATATATATTATTATTTTATATATACTATTTTATATATACTATTATTATATTATATTATTATTATATATACCATTATTATATTATATTTTTATTTTATATATGAGAAAATTGAGCCTCATATTTGTATGAGGAAATTTTCCTCATACAAAATAATTATACTGACTTGGTGGGGACCTCATGGAAGATCCACTCCGTCCATCATGTTTATCATGCCAATGGATATGTATTTAGAAAAATTCAAGTGGTTTGGAGGTCGTTTACTCATGCATCATGTGATCCAATTTGTGTTACGATTTGTAATGCTGTTGAAATCGTTCATTTTTCAACCACATGATGCATAGGTAAACGAACTCCAAACTACTTGATTTTTTCTCAATACATATCCATTGGCATGATAAATATGTTGGACGGAGTGGATCTTCCATGAGGGCCTCACCAAGTGGTATAATCAATTTGTATGAGGAAAATTTCCTCATACAAATATGAGGCTTACTTTACTCTTTATATATACTATTTTATATATACTATTATTTCATATATACTATTTTATATATACTATTATAATAATCTATTATTATTATAATATATATTATTATTATTATATATAACTATTATATATTATTATATAATTTATTATTATTATAATAAATTGTCTAATATATAATTTGAATATATTATTATTACATATATATTATTATAATTATTATATATTATTATATATATGTATATTATTAAATATGTTTAATTTAATAAAATTTTTTATATTATTATATATCAGTATGTATGTATATGTATACAACATGTATGTATCAGACTATATATACTGTATACAGTGTATACATACAACCAAACCTTTACATACATTATACTCTCATTTTCAAAAAACTGTTTTCATAAAAAAATATTACCAAATAGCTTTTACACTCTCATTTTCAGAATACTGTTTTCAGAAAACTCTTTTCAAAACAACAAAACAAATGCAACCTGTGGATATTCAGAAGATAACTTTCTGGACGAGGTATGGTCACTATGAGTTCTTGGTGATGCCGTTCGGAGTCACTAATGCACTGGCAGTCTTCACGATCTTGATGAACAAGGTATTCTCTCCTTTTCTGGATAAATTTGTGTCGTGTTCGTCGATGACATTCTGGTGTATTCCAAAAACTAGGAGGATCATGCCCAGCATTTGAGATTGGCCATGCAGACACTGAGGGAGAATCAGCTGTACGGGAAGCCCAGTAAGTGCGAGTTTTGGCACGTTCACGTTGCATTTCTGGGGCACATCATATCAGGTGTTGAAATTTTGTGCATCCGTCCAAGATTGAAGCTGTTATCGATTGGCCAGTGCCTAAGTCAGCTTATGAAGTAAGGAGTTTCCTTGGTCTAGGAGGCTACTATCGGAAGTTCGTCCAGGACTTTTCTAAAATTGCTGTGTATCACCCCGGATCTCCGTTACCGGGTATCCGTGACACTCACCAGAATCTTTGCCTTCAAACGCATCTCAACAGAGTAATAACACAGAAGTTTTAAAAAAACTTTTTATTGCCAATGAGTCATTACATCGTTAATTACAATCGACACCTTGTTCTTGGACAAGGAGTACAAATTACATCCACTCATTACAACTTATTACAAATATTTACAGACTCCACTTGTAAAGCTATTAGCTGCCTCCCGAAAGGGTGATCGACTGATTACTGCCGCACTTCACTGAGTGGTCCATCGGCTCCCCCTGGAACTTGCTACTCGGCTTGAGGCTTCTGCTGCGCGACTCTGATATCTCTGCACCTGCACAAAAGGTAGAAGTCGATACCTAAAAGGTGGGGAATGTCAGTACTTCGACTGACGCAATGCTGATAATAACAGGGATCCTCTAAAATTCAATCGCAACCAATAATTTATGCAAAAGAGAAAAGTGATGTGCCAAAAAAAGGGTTTAATGGATTCGGGTTCTGGTACAGTGGTATGACATGATCCTACGACTAGATGCAGCAAATCACATGCCTGACTCTAATGCAAGCAAGACTTTGGAGCACGAATGCATCCCATACTACATACGCCATCAAATCTGGCGTCTTTCTCCACAATTCAGGGATTTGAACCCTCGCCATACATCCTACTCTTGTACTCAACCAGTTCCCAATAGATTGTCAGTTGTCCAAAGAGATTGCAGTTGGTTGGTCTAGTTCCGCCACTGCAGTGCCAAAGTTGTGGTCGTGTTTGCCACTTGGTACCCGTGTACGGACCTCTTCAGAAAGCCGCATTGAATTCGGTCGCAAGACTGTGTAATTCGTGTGTCCAACCCTAAGCCGGGCTATGGACTGACGCATGCGTGTTCACCCCTAACCCGGCTGTAAACTGATATATATATATATATATATATATATATATATATATATATATATAAACAAACCCACGTGTATAGGAACGTGATGGCCTCGAGGGTCAAATCCCTCTAGCCTCCGGTTCCTTACTGCGGCAAAACTTTGGGAATTAACAGATCGAGATACGAGCCGAGGACTCACTCATGAGTACCGAAAACGTATCCCTACGATAGGAAGGTACAACACCGACTATGGTCTGCACTAATGCAATTACCAACCCCTAATGCATCACTCTAATCCCAACCTCATTCTAATCACTTTGGGTAAAAGATAAGATTGCTTTCGAAAACTTACCTATCGACCTTTGGCCCTAGTGATACCATTCAAGTTCGCCGCTTCACCGGGCTTGGATTTGTCCAGCACCATGGCCTACATTCACCCCTAACCCGACTGTGAATGTATGTGTTTAGCCCTAATGAGCTTAATTTGACGGCAAGGCTTGGACGTCCTACGCTTCGTTGGAAGTTCATGACTTAGGGTCGATAGGTGCAGGGTATCACCTTACCCTAGTGACTAACTCAAGTCACACACCCACTATGGGAGTCAACAAAACCAACAACAGATACCAAACTTCTCTAGACAAGAGTTATTAACTCTAATAGTACACAGGAGAAAAGTCCTCACAATATCTAGTCAACACTCAAGACTAAGCAACCTACGGTGTTTCTGTCCGAAACTTAGAAAGGTCATAACTCCCTTGATACAACTCCGATTGGAGTGTACAAGCCCAAGCCAGAAAGGTAAGAACCTAGGCTACAACTTCCTAGTTGATCATAACCTCAAATTCCATCATCTAAGTCCTCAAAATGGCCTCTCAAGCCTCAACTTTTGCATTTTCTGTATACGGACTGCACCTTACCGGTAGCATAAAATCCTACCTATTTATTAGAATGCTACAAAGCCAAGTTCTATGGGAAGGTGTGGATGTACTCTACAATCCTCTAGTTGGTCATAAGTCCAAAATATGCCAATAGATCACCCTAACACACACATCACTCACAAACGTACCAAGTCACACACTAAGACTTTCTCAATCATAGCACTCAGCTCAATTCCTGGTCTCTGTCCAGTATTGCAAAAATCATAATAAATCAACTACGTACTGGAAACACCTCAAATAGGTCTTGTTGGAAAGGTCATAATAAATCAATTTTTAACATGCCTGTAAATTCATCCAAATATTTTCCTGATTTTTCTGTAGAATCTAGATACAAGTGAAAAAACAGGATAAAAATTTCAATTTAAGAACTTGCTCCAATTAATTATGAAAATTCCAACAATCTCAGGCATCCTGTTAACCAACTGCTGCTGCAGCCTTACGACACAGTTTCACAAATAGATTTTATTAAAATATCAAACTATCTCAGAATAATCCGAAATAATTCATGAACCATCTAGACATATATAGGAACAATCTTTAAAAATTTTATGATCTAATATCAAGTGGTTTTCTCTCGGTAAAATATAGAAAATAGCATACAGATCAAGATTCTAGTTCTAGTTTCTGATTTCATCTTCCAATCTTCTTAGATATTCCTCCTAACACTTACTACCACACATGCATGCAAGAAATCAATAAAGAAACAATAAGAAAGGTTTAGAGTAACTCCCCACCCTAAGTTGATGTAAAGTAGTTGATGCCTTTGAGTTTTCCTTCCTTGAGAATCCCTCCAAGTGCTTCTTTCTTCAATCTTTCTTCTTTCTCTCCTTCTCTTCTTTTTTTCTTGGTTTGAGTTCTGAAATTTCAGAACAAAGCAGATGAAATGAGGGGCTTTTCATGGAGAAGTGAGTGAGGAAAGAGGGAGGAAGGTGGGGGGTAGTAGGGTGTAGGTTTTAGGGTGGTTTTGTAGTGAAACCATGGTCTAGCCATTAGTTTTGAGGTGTGTTATGTTGGCTGCCCATTTTAACACTTAAACGGGTTCTTTGATGCGAGATGAGGGGTTTATCAAGTGTACACAAGATATACCCACCGTAGTATCATACAGTGTTATATTTACATAGGCGTCATACCAAAAACTAGTATTTATACCAGTATCGGTCCTCCTCATTCTCGTGCATCTTCTAGAACACAGTCCCTCCTCAAGAACCACCCAGCAAACCTAACCGCACACCACGATAGAAAAATCAACCAAAACACTACAATCATGTGAACGCATACAGACAATATACATACATACATATATATTTAGGTATCGTACAATCCGGGGTGTTACATCACTCCTTCCTTAGAGTTGTTCTGTCCCCAGAACGTTCCTAGTGGGAGAAAAGAATAACAAATAAAATAAAAAATAATTAAAACAAATCCGGATATAAAGCCTTCACGCGGCTCTCTGGCTCCCACTTGGCTTCTTCCACGAACTGGTTCTTCCAGAGAACTTTAACCATCAGGATGACCTTGTTTCTCAGTACCTTGTCCTGATGATCAAGTATGCTAACTAGTTGCTCTGTACAGGAAAGATCTATCTGTAAATCTTTCAGAACCTCTGGTAACTGATGGCTTGAATTCGGCACATACTTCTGTAACATAGAGACGTGGGACACGTCATGCACTTGAGATAACTCGGCCGATAGCTCCAACTTATAAGCCATCCTGCCAATCCTCTTCAGAATCTTGTAGGGTCCAATGTATCTCGGAGCTGACTTCCCACCTTTTCCGAATCTGATAACTCCTTTTGTCGATGACACCTTGAGAAATACGGAGTCACCTTCCTCAAATTCTAACTCTCTTCGGCGGTTATCCGCATAGCTCTTCTGCTTGCTTTGTGATCCTTGAAGCATTTTCTGAATAAGCTTGATCTGCTCCGACATTTGCTGTACGGTTTCCGGTCCATACATCTGCCATTCTCTTACCTCGAACCGACAAACTGGTATTCTGCATCTTCGTCCATACAAAGCTTCATACGGGGCCATGGAAATGCTTGCCTGATAGTTGTTATTATAAGCAAACTCTACCAAGGCTAGGTATTTCTCCCAACTTCCTCCGAAGTCCAAAATGCATGCCCGCAACATGTCTTTAAGAATTCTGTTGACTCTCTCCATCTGTCCATTAGTCTGTGGGTGAAACGCTGTGTTGAAGTCTATTCTAGTTCCCAATGCTGACAGTAGACTTCACCAGAATCGAGATGTAAATCTTGCATCTCGGTCGGATACAATCGACACTAGCACTCCATGTAGCTTTACTACGTTCTCGATGTAGATCTCGGCCAGCCTCTCGACTTTACAGGTCGTCTTTAAAGGAAATGTGCTAACTTTGTCAATCAATCCACAATCACCCATATTGAGTCATTTCCTTTAGGGCTCCTGGGTAACCTAGTGATAAAATCCATACTAATGTTCTCTCATTTCCATTCTGGAATGGGTAAAGGCTGTAGCAATCCTCCTAGTTTCTGATTCTCAGCCTTAACCTATTGGCACGTCAGGCATTTGGTGACGAACTCTGTTATATCTCTCTTCATCCCTGACCACCAATAGTGCTACTTTATATCATGATACATCTTGGTGCTTCTGGGGTGAATCGCAAGTAATGTGGAGTGAGCTTCCTTCATGATGTCTGCCCTTAACTCCTCGTCCTTTGGTATACATAGTCTGTTACCGAACCATAGTGAACCTTCTCTTATACTGAATTCGGGTAATTTTTCTTCACGCACTTGCTTCTTCATGTTTTCCATTTCTGGATCTTTGGTCTGAGCCTTTTTCACCAGCTCATTCAAGCTTGGTCGTAACACCAACTGTGCCAAAACTACACTTAAGTATTGTGTAACCACTTCAATACCTGCCTGCCTGATCTCTTCATCTAGCTCCCTCCGGGTCGCTACCAATGTAGCCACACTTCTCTTCCTACCGAGCGCATCTGCTACCACATTAGCTTTTCCTAGATGATATATAATTTCAGACCTGATGTCTTCGAGTTCTTCCAACCATCTCCTCTCCCTTAAGTTGAGATCCTTCTGCTGGTAGATATACTTTAAGCTCTTATGGTCAGTGTAAATTTCCACCCATGCTCCGTAGATATAATGTCTCCATGATTTGAAAGCAAACATTATGGCTGAAAGTTCCAAATCATGGGTCGAGTAATTCTTCTCATGTGGTCATAGCTATCTCGAACCATAGCCTTGCCCTCCTACATTAGCACACACCCGAGCCCAAATACGACGCATCACTATAGATGACATAGTCCTTGTCCTCCTAAGGTAAAACCAATATAGGTGTGGAGATCAAATGGTTCTTCAGTTCCTGAAAACTTTCTTCACACTTCTCCGTCTAGTCAAAATTTTGGTCCTTCTTGGTCAAGGCTGTAAAGGGTACAGCTATCCTTGCATAATTCTGGATAAACTTTCGGTAATATCCAGTCATACCCAAAAAACTCCTTACTTCTTTCACTATCTTTGGTTGTGGCCATCCCCTGACTGCTTCTATCTTCTGAGGATTCATTGCCACTCCCTCCTTAGAAAGGATATGGCCTAGGAACGCAACTTCCGATTTCCAGAACTCACACTTAGATAATTTGGCATACAACTGAAGCTCTTGTAGCTTGCTCAAGACTACTGTCAGATGTTCAGCATGCTCCTGCTCTGTCCTTGAATATACCAAGATGTCGTCGATGAAGACCATGACAAATGAGTCAATAATCGGATGTAGAATTCTGTTCATCAAGTCCATGAAGATTACTGGAGCGTTAGTCACTCCAAACGGCATTACCAAGAATTCATAGTGTCCATGTCGAGTTCGAAAAGCTGTCTTAGGTACATCCTCTTCCCTGACTCGCACTTGATGATATCCGGACCGTAGATCAATCTTGGAAAATACTGCTGCTCCCTGAAGCTGATCGAACAAATCGTCGATCCTGGAAGTTGGGTACTTGTTCCAAATAGTGACTTTATTCAATTCTTGATAATCAATACACATCCTGGATGACCCGTCCTTCTTCCTTACAAGCAATACTGGTGCTCCCCAAGGTGATGCACTTGGTCTGATAAATTCCTTCTGCAAGTACTCTTCAGTCTGCTTCTTGACCTCATTCTGCTCTCTTGGTGCCATTCGATAGGGTGCTTTGGATACTAGAGTGCTACCTGGTTGAACTGTGATGCTAAACTCGACATCATGGTGTGGGGGAATTCCAGGTAAATCCTCTAAGAATACAAGTGGAAAATTTCTCACCACTAGTATCTTGTTCACCTCCTCTGGTACCCGTACTTCGCTAGCGGCTGCAAAAAGTCATTGCCTTCGATCCCTGCTCTCCGTGGAATACAAGTTCTACTCCTTCAGCTGAGATGACTACCTCCTTCTCCTTGCAGTCAGTGCTTGCCTTGTACCTCGACATCCATTCCATACCAATAATGACATATATTCTGGAAAAAACCAACTCCAACAAATCGATACTTAGGGTTTCTCTGCTAATCTGGAGCTTACATCCCCTATAGCATAGATCTGTAGTAAGGGTTGCCCCTGACGACATAGCTATCGTCAAAGCTAACTCTGGGACTGCCTTTTGTGTGCATCTTAATTTTCTCGAAAAAGATTTTGACACAAAGGAATGAGTCGATCCATTATCAAATAAGACCGTAGCCAAAATTCTATTTATATATATATGTCCTGTTACAACAGACAGTTCATCATCCATCAACTTCCTACAAAACTAAAAATACAGCTTAAGCTTGATTACATTACTTCTTCAGGTTCCAGAATATCTCAAAATTTAGTAGGTCCACATAATATTTTCACCCTGTTATTTATCCGGTTACTTACTTGTTGAGCATCCCTTTTGTAATTCTGGGCAATTTGACTTGATATGCCCAAATTCCTTACAGTTGAAACAACCCTTGATCGCTGTTGGGCAACGCGATTTGTAGTGTCCGACTTCTCCGCATTTGTAGCAACTCTTAGTCGCAATTGCTCCCTACGGGCATTCTCCTTTAGAAGGTTTGGTGATTTTCCCACTAGTTTTTTGGCTTGTTGCCTTCTGAAGTCCCCACCAGTGGTTCTGGAGGTGTGTCATACCATCTAGAAGTTGCTTTCGTTCTTTCTTCAGGTGTGTTATCTGTGCCTGATGAAATTTGATCTGCTGCAGGGCCCGGTAGATCGCCTTGTCCCTACGTTCCCCTAGCTTTTTCATTTCCAGATACCCGATGGCTATCCTCTGCTGCTCTGCAGTTGGGTCTAGTGATTGTGGAGGTGAGTTCTCCTCACCTTTAGTCTTCTGTAGCACTTCCCGCATTTCTTCCTCCATCGTCATCATTTCCATTGTAGGTATTGGCTCACCTATTGTTACTGACCCATCATGGATGAAGATGTCTTCGAACACAAACTGCAAAACATAAATAGGGTTTGTTCTGGAATCACAAACACATATTGTCCAGTCTACCTCTAACTGGCATTTTAAGTTTTTAAATTTCCTACTGTGTTAGACTGCTATTTGAAGTCAGCTCTGATACCAATTTTGTTGCGGCCCGGATCCCCGTTACCGGACATCCGTGACATTCACCAGATTCTTTGCTTTCAAATGCATCTCAACAGAGTAATAACATATAAATTTTTTTAAAAACATTTTATTGCCAATGAGTCATTATATCGTTAATTACAACCGACACCTTGTTCTTGGACAAGGAGTACAAATTACATCCACTCATTATAATGTATTACAAATATTTACAGACTCCACTTTTAAAGATATTAGCTGTTTCCCGAAAGGGTAATCGACTGATTACTACCGCACTTCGCTGAGTGGCCCATCGGCTCCCCCTGGAACTTGCTCCTCAGCTTGAGGCTTCTGCTGCGCGACTCTGATATCTCTGTACCTGCTCTAAAGGTAGAAGTTGATACCTAAAAGGTGGGGAACGTCAGTACTTCGACTGACGCAATGCTGATAATAACAGCGATCCTCTAAAATTCAGTCGTAACCAATAATTTATGCAAAAGAGAAAAGTGATGTGCCAAAACAAGGGTTTAATGGATTCGGGTTCTAGTGCAGTGGTATGACATGATCCTTTGACTAGAAGCAGCAAATCACATGCCTGACTCTAATGCAAGCAAGGCTTTGAAGCACGAATGCATCCCATACTACATACACCCCCAAATCTAGCCGTCTTTCTCCACAATTCAAGGATTCGAACCGTCGCCATGCATCCTACTCTTGTACTCAACCAGTTCCCAATAGATTGTCCGTTTCCCAAGGAGGTTGTAGTTAGTCGGTCTAGTTCCGCCACTACAGTGCCTAAGTGGTCGTCGTGTTTGCCACTCGGTACCCACGTACGGATCTCTTCAGAAAGCCGCGTTGAATTCGGTCGCAAGACCATGTAATTCGTGTGTCCACCCCTAACCCGGGCTATGGACTGACGCATGCGTGTTCATCCCTAACCCGGTTGTGAACTGATATATATATATAAACAAAACCCACGTGCATAGGAACGTGATGGCCTCGAGGGTCAAATCCCTCTAGCCTCCCGTTCCTTACTCCGGCAAAACTTTGGGAATTAATAGATCGAGATACGAGCCGAGGACTCACTCATGAGTGCCGAAAATGTATCCCTACGACAGGTAGGTACAACACCGACTATGGTCTGCTAGTTCTAATGCAATTACCAACCCCTAATGCATCACTCTAATCCCAGCCTCATTGTAATCACTTTAGGTAAAAGATAAGATTGCTTTCAAAAACTTGCCTATCGACCTCTGGCCCTGGCAATACCAGTCCGGTTCGCCACTTCCCTGGGCTTGGATTTGTCCAGCACCATGGCCCACATTCACCCCTAACCCGGCTGTGAATGTATGTGTTTGGCCCTAATGAGCTTAATTTGACGGCAAGGCTTGGACGTCCTAAGCTTTGGTGGAAGTTCATGACTTAGGGTCGATAGGTGCAAGGTATCATCTTACCCTAATGACTAACTCAAGTCACACACCCACTATGAGAGTCAACAAAACCAACAATAGATAGCAAACATCTCTAGACAAGAATTATTAACTCTAATAGTACACAGGGGAAAAGTCCTCACAATACCTAGTCAACACTCAAAACTAAGCAACCTACGGAGTTTCTGCCCAAAACTTAAAAAGGTCATAACTCTATCGATACAACTCCAATTGGGGTGCACGAGCCTAATCCAGAAAGGTAAGAACTTAGACTACAACTTTCTAGTTGATCATAACCTCAAATTCCATCATCTGAGTCCTCAAAATGGCCACTCAAGCCTCAGCCTGAGCATTTTCTGTACACGGGCTGCACCTTACCGGTAGCATAAAATCTTGCCTACTTATCAGAATGCTACAGACCCAAGTTCTATGGGAAGGTTTGGATGTCTTCTAAAATCCTCTAGTTGGTCATAAGTCCAAAATATGCCAATAGATCACCCTAACACACACATCACTCACATACAAAGTCACACACTAAGACTTTCTCAATCAGAGCACTCAGCTCAATTCCTGGTCTCTGTCCAGTATTGCAAAAATCATAATGAATCAACCACTTACTGGAAACACCTTAAATAGGTCTTGTTGGAAAGGACTTGATGTCTACTACAAAGTAAGGAAACGGTTCCTCAAATTTTGCTCTTAAGGAGCCTCAAATGCAAAATCTCTGCAGAGTATCAAATTTGACTGAAACCAGTACAGTACATGCTAATAAAATCATCATAAATTCTATATTTATCCAATTGATACAAAATTTACAGTGAAGAAACTAGATATCATAATGAACAACATAGAAAAGGTTTCATGTCCAAACTCCAAGTCTACACTGAGTTCTTCTTATTTCAATTAAGCACAAAAAACATCATGCTCTTCAGTTACAGCTCTAGCTACTGCTTAAAGATCAATTTTTAACATGCCTATCAATTCATCCAAATATTTTCCTGATTTTTTTGTAGAATCTAGATACAAGTGGAAAAACAGGATAAAAATTTCAGATTAAGAACTTTCTCCAATTAATTATGGAAATTTCAACAATCTCAGGCATCCTGTTAACCAACTGCTACTGCAGCCTTACGACACAGTTTCACAAATAGATTTTATTAAAATATCAAACCATCTCAAAATAATCCGAAATAAGTCATGAACCATCTAGACATATATAGGAACAATCTGTAAACATTTCATGATCTAATTCCATGTGGTTTGCTCTCGGGAAAATATAGAAAATAGCATACAGATCAAGATTCTAGTTCTAGTTTCTGATTTCATCTTCCAATCTTCTTAGATATTCCTCCTAACACTTACTACCACACATGCATGCAAGAAATCAATCAAGAAACAATAAGAAATGTTTAGAGTAACTCCCAACCCTGAGTTGATATAAAGTAGTTGATGTCTTTGAGCTTTCCTTCCTTGAGAATCCCTCCAAGAGCTCCTTTCTTCAATCTTTCTTCTTTCTCTCCTTCTCTTCTTTTTTTCTTGGTTTGAGTTCTGAAATTCTAGAACAAGGGAGATGAAATGAGGGGTTTTTGATGGAGAAGTGAGTGAGGAAAGAGGGAGGAAGGTGGGGGGTAGTAGGGTGTAGGTTTTAGTGTGGTTTTGTAGTGAAACCATGGTCTAGCCATTGGTTTTGAGGTGTGTTATGTTGGCTGCCCATTTTAACACATAAACGGGTTCTTTGATGCGAGATGAGGGGTTTATCGAGTGTACACAAGATATACCCACCGTAGTATCATACAGTGTTATATTTGCATAGGCGTCGTACCAAAAACTAGTGTTTATACCAGTATCGGTCCTCCTCATTCTCGTGCATCTTCTAGAACGCAATCCCTCCTCAAGAACCGCCCCGCAAACCTAACCGCATACCACGATAGAAAAATCAACCGAAACACTATAATCTTGTGCATGCATACAGACAATATACATACATACATATATATATATTTAGGTATCGTACAATTCGGGGTGTTACTTGCTGGACCTTTGACAAAGCTGACTTGGAAGGAGCGGAGGTTTGTCTGGGATAGGGCTTGTGGTGAAGCTTTTGCAGAGTTAAAGAGCAAATTGACCTCAGTGCCCGTGGTGACTATTCCAGATGGTTCAGGAGGGTTTGTGGTTCACTGCGATGCTTCTGGCAGAGGTTTAGGTGCAGTACTAATGCAGAAGGGCTGAGTCATTGCCTACGCATCTAGCCAGTTGAGGCTGCATGAGAAAAATTATCCCACACATAACTTAGAGCTTGCCGCTGTAATATTTGCCCTGAGGTTATGAAGGCATTACTTGCGTGGGGATAGAGTCGAGATATTCACTGACCAAAAGAGCCTCAAGTATGTGTTCGCGCAGAAGGAGCTGAACATGAGGCAGAGGCAATGGTTAGAGTTGATGGCTGACTTTGATATAAACTTGTAGTATCACCCCGGTAAGGTGAACTTGGTACCCGATGCAATGAGTAGGAGACCTGCTGCCATGTTTCTTACTCGATAGAGAGAACTATGGGAAGACATGAGGAGGCTGGATTTGAATATGGTTTTGCCCGGTGCCGAGCGGTAGTGTATGATGCTTCAGTTGCTGTCTTCTTTGGTGGAATAGATCAAGGAGGCCCAATCGGGCGATGAGCAGTTACAGAAGTTTCGAGCTGAAGTGGAAGTAGGTGCAAGGACTGATTTGGTTGTTCACTCAGATAGATCACTTCTCTTTGGGGCCAGATTGTGTGTCCCAAAGGGCGATGTCCGGCAGAAGTTACTTGAAGAAGCCCACCAGTCATCTTATTTTTTTCTTCCTAGAGGCACGAAGATGTATAGGGACATAAAGCAACATTTTTGGTGGCACGACATGAAGAGGGCAGTGGCAAAATTCGTTTCCCAATGTTTGATCTATCAGCAAGTGAAGACAGAGCACCAGAGGACAGCTGGACTCCTTCAACCTCTTCCTATTCCGGAGTGAAAATGGGAGAACATCACCATGGATTTTGTGACTGCGTTGCCCAGGAGTCTCATGGGTCACAATACCATTTGGGTGATTGTGGATAAACTGACGAAGAGTGCTCATTTCATCCCTTTTAGAGTTGGTCAGTCTACTGAAATTCTAGCCAAGAAGTACATGCAAGAGATTGTGCGTCTTCATGGAGTTCTGGTTAGCATTGTATTCGACAGGGATACGAGATTCAGGTCTCAGTTTTGAGAGAGCCTTCAGGGGAGTCTTGGGAGCAAATTGAACTACTACATAGCTTTCCATCCTCAGACAGATGGACAGTCTGAGAGGACAATTCAAACTCTGGAGGACATGTTGAGGTCTTGTGTCCTTCAATTTGGAGGTTCTTGGGAGGACCATCGGCACTTTGTAGAGTTCTCGTACAACAACAATTACCAGGCCCGTCTCAAGGCTGCACCGTACAAGGCACTTTACGGTCAGAAGTGCAGATCGCCAGTATGTTGGGATGATATTGGCGAGAAGAAACTTTTGGGGCCAGAGTTGATCATGAAGATCGTGGATGTAGTGGCTCGGATCAGGAAGCATCTGTAGGCAGCATAGGACAGGCAGAGAAAGTGGGCTAATATTCATCGCAGGCCATTGGAATTTGAGGCAGGAGATCATGTCTTTCTCAAGGTTTCACCATGGAGAGGTTTTATCCACTTTGAAGGTGGGGGCAAGCTAAGCCCTAGGTTCATTTGGCTGTTTGACAATGTAGAGTGCGTAGGCAAGGTAGCTTACAGACTTGCGCTGCCACCAGCCTTGTCAGGGGTTCATGATGTGTTCCATTTCTCGAGCTGAGGTGGTACATCAATGACGAGAGCCATGTGATCGACTATTCAGAGTCTGTGCAGCCAGACCTATCTGGTTAAGTCCAACCGGTTGCCATCTTGGACATGCGGGAGAAGGTATTGAAGAACAAGGTCATCAGGTTGGTTCGGGTTTCCTGGAATCCTCACTCGTCGGGTGAGTCGACTTGGGAGTTGGAGGAGGAGATCCAGAAGAAGTTCCCTCATTTGTTCGAGTAGCTTCCTTTATTTTCTTTTCTTTTCGGGGTTACCCTATGTACAATTTGTTTGAATTTCGAGGACAAAATTTTTCTTGTAAGGTGGGTAGGATTTGTAACCCCTGTTTACATTATTGTATTGTTTTTGGTATTTTTTAAATTCATCGTACCCTTTTTTGTTTTATCCTGAACCATTGTATTTGATTTTCTCTTAATCAAATTCATTATTGCCTTCAACTCAATTTTTGATTCCCAATCTATTAAATTTGTATTTTTCTGCGGAGCTAAAAATTGGTCATTCATCGTATTCAAACTCTCGCATTTTTGTCACTGTCAAATTCATCTTATTAAAATCCTATTTATTATTCTCTTTTTACCCTATTGGATCCTAAACCCTATAACCATTTATCCATTAACCCAATAACACCCTAACCCTAATTCTAAGCCTATATATAATCATTATTAACCTCTAATGATTAGAAAACCCTAATCACCCATCTAAACACATAGCCATCTCCCCTACCCTCTACCTCTCTCCTCTCCCATACTGCTCTCCGAACCCACCCAGCCAAAATCCTCCTCCGTCCTTACCTCCGATCTTCTCTAGCCTCACCCTCATACCCATCCTCGACTGCACCCTACTCCATTGCCTTCATCGCCTGCTGCAGACACCCATCGAGCTGTCGTCCTCCACCTCGTCCCCTACTCCCGAACCCATCCTCATCTGCTGCCTCCATCCTTCGATATCCAACCAATCACTCCTCAGTCGACCCCCTTTCATCCTCTGCACTTCGACCCCCGAGCCTCCAGCCACCGTCGAGCTCTGTCGCAACCACTAACGCCTGCAGATCCCTCCAGTTGAGCCACCACCACCTCCTTCCATCTTTGCCAGCCATACGAGTGCCATCCGCAGCTCTCCCCTGAGTTGCTGCTCTCCGCCTTGTGCCCATCCATCGACTGCCGAGTCGATCACCCATAGCCACCGCCTACCTTGTTGCTGCCGTCGACCTTGCCGCTGCTACTGTCCCCCGCTGTGCCATTGTCGCTCGTGTCGTTGCTGTGTGCACTTGGAATTTGTTTGAGTTACTGCCGTGTCTCCTTGCACGTAGTTGCACGTGCTTGCTCGGGATCCAGTCCCGTTATTATAATTTTTTTATTGGAATTGTCATCATATCAAGGCAAGTATTTTGTACGAATTTTTCTTGCCCTGTACAAGCACTTTTTTGAAATACCGCAAGTAGATCTTCGTTGTGATTCGTTCTTTATGTTTTACCCATTGATGATCTTGATCATACTCGTTTGATTCTTTTATACCCATTCCGTAATCATAGAGGGTCACAAAATATTTCGTTGTTACACCCACCACACAAACATGATTTAGATCTAAATATTTATGTACTGTATGTCCATGAATCATTATGAGTTATAGATGTTTTGTTCGTATGTTTGACATGTTAATAGTGTTTCCCTTTTTATGAATTTAAGAATAAACATGTCATGCTGATTTGAATGCCCATTTAATTCTGATTTGTATTATACACTAATTTGAATCCATCGTAGTTGCGATAAATATTACAATTCATGCAAAGGAAATCTCTTTTATTACTGTCCTATTTTGGCACGATGATTTAGACCCTGTTAATTGCAGAATAATAATGAAGTTTGTGAATATGAAATGTAGGTCTTTTTTTCTAGTTTACAGAACTTTTAATGGATCTGAAATCCGATCTGTAACTTATAAGATATCACACTTTTAATACTGTTGTGTCGAAATTTCCAGATTTCTAATTACAAGATTTTTGGCATAATTAATTGATTAATAGATGCTAACAGTAAGATTTAGACTTGATTAATCTAGACATGACTAGATATGATTAGGAGCCACCCCAAATTTTTTGTAGAACAATTTGATAATTTTTCTGGTTTAATATGCTTATGCAAACATGATTATATAATTGTTGTCCGAATGGTTGTTCAGTAAAGAACCTCAGTTTTGACCTGTTCTATTTATCATTAATTAAAATTTATTGAATGAGAATCGTAGCTCAGTGTGTCTGGAATCCAAAACTTCTGACGATTTTGCAATTCGATTTACGAATTACAAGTTATTAAGGTTTTTGTACAGTGACGTCTGAATTCCAGAATGCAGTCTAAAATATACATCACCCTGTTTAAATTAGCTGAAACAGTAGGTTAATTTAAGTATTAAAATATGAAATTAATTATACTGATATTTAACTGTGTTAGGAGTTTAAATATATTTTTTATGAAATTTTTAAATGATCTTGCAAGTTACTTTTGTTTATAAGTATTTAACTCTTACCTGCTGCCTGAACATATAATCTGTAAAGAATAAGAATTTTAACCTAGTTTCTTTGATTTTTATATATCGTGTGTATATATGCGCTGGAACCGACAGAGAGTCTAGTTTCTAGAACTTCTGATGGATCCAGATTTTCTTTTCTGTAGCAGCGGGAATCTCAGTTTTGGTGCAGCAATGTCCTATTGTCCAAGATTGGAGTTCTTGTTGTTTCAACATTATGTATTTTGTTTATGTCACTCGAATATGTTTTTCGTCCAGCCTGAAGCTGTCTTATGTCCCTATCATGTTTACCTGTCCTTAATTGTGCACCTTCTTGTTTGTTTAGGTAGAAATAATAAGTAATCAAGCCGGGGTTTAAGAGAAAGATCTAGTAGTGGACAATATAGGTAAGTGTACTCGGAATGAGGCCCGTGTTTCCCACCTGTTTGTATGAATACATGATTACATGATTCATGATCCAGTTTACCTATTTACATGCTTACATGACTACATACTTCCCTATAGGAAGATGTACTCAGAAGGGGGTCCGTGTTTCCCACTTGTTTACCAGTTTTACCTGACTACATACTTCCCTATAGGAAGGTGTATTCGTTAGGGGGGCCATTGGTCTTGCCTGCTTACATGATTACATGATACATGTCATGATTACCTATTTACATGATGCCTGAGTACACGGCCCTATAGAATCCACCACGAAATCTAAACGTTCACTTGATTGTATGCATCAAACATGTGGTATATATATGGGATGCATGATTGCTGCGTTAGATAGGATTAAATAAAAGATCTAAGAATAATATGTTTCACCTGCACACAAGGTTGTAAACGGCGTCAGGCGGTGGCGGTTCGGCCAAGGACCGCCTACCGCCTAGGACGCCTAGGCGGCGCCTAAGCGACGCCTAGGCGTTTTGTTTTTATTTTTTAAATATTAATATATTAACCTTTTAAAAGTTACATTTCTCTATTTTTGCTTGTAGTCTAAATCTTTTTGTGAAGTTGGAACTTTGGTGCTTGTAATTTAAATCATTTTGTGAATTCTTTAATCTTTATCCTAATATGATTGAATGATTCTTAATCTTGACAATGAAGATTGCAGGGATGAAACAAACAATTTATTGGAGTTATTGCGATCAAGGACAACTAATCTTCCTGAAGAAAATGGCCAGGCCATGGGATTAAATGCATCACAATTCACAAGTGATGCTAGGCCAGAATGATTTTAGAAGTTTAATAACGATTATGGTGTAAACTTTAGATTCATAATGACATAAACAATAATCAGTTATATAAAATTTCAAATATAACGTGAACTAGTAACACCTTAATGTAAAGATGAAGAGACTATTTTAAAGAATTTGAAAAAAAAATTACAAAAAAATTTGTCAGCCGCCTGATCCGCCTCAGCCGCCTCAGCCGCCTAGGCACCGCCTCGGCCGCCTAGGCGCCGCCATATCGATGCCTTGTACGCCTAACTGCCATCTCAACGCCTAGAGTACCGCCTATTGCATATGCGGTTCGTTCTCCTCTTTTTGACCGCCTAGGCGCCGCCTAGGCGTCCGAGGCGGACGCCATTTAGAACACTGCCTGCACATTCCTGTTACCTATTACATATTATCTGTTACCTGTTACCTGATACTTGTTACCAGTTTACCTGTTTATTTGATATCTGTTACATGTTTACATGTCTACTTATCACTTGAGCCTGTTTACTCGCTTGCTAGTTTATTGGACTCTATTTTCCTGTTGCATTCCTACATGCTATGTTCCATGCTCTTATTTCCTATTTCCTGCTCTAGGTTCTTATTTACCCTGTTCTTGTACACTTTTTGCTTGTACTAGTTGCGGCCCGTAACTTGAACTAACGAGCAGATTATTTTCCAGTTTCTCTATTTCTTTGAAATGATAAATATACATGCTTTGGAGATCAGTTACCTGCAGGAGTAAGCGACCAAGTGTTTTAAGCTTTGACGGGGATCTTCTTATGCATTAGTTTATTCCTATATTGAGTTATCTGTTTCCTTGTTGCTACTTGATACTTGTATTGGACATGTTTTCCCGGAGTTTATTATTATTTTTTCCAGATCTTGTTTTTATTTAAGGATTATGTATTTATTTTCAAATAACTCTATTGATTATGAGATTTGTTTCATGCATGTGTGGATGTATATTTCTTGTATATTTCTGTTTGCTGTTTAGTTGATCCTTACAGCTTATGAATGATGAAAATCATTCGCTGGGCTTTGTCATATACTCGTATTCCGTATTCTTTTGGGAAGCGGGCCGTGACATTACTCTATTCGGATAGCATAACTTCACAACAGAGAAGTTGACGAGTGGGGCATACGTCAACCAAAGCTCCTTAGTGGCCAAAATTACGGGGCATAACTCTTTGTAATCTATTGGGGTGTACAGAACCCAATTGATAAACTCATCGTTCAAAACATCTAACTCATCTCTGTAGTACACTAGAGATGTGGGTGGGTTATCGACCCTCGTGTGTCGCCCTACCCAATACACTCTTAAGAAATGCAACATCGCTAAAATTGGAGCATCGGCCAACCAATCTGTGGATGCACTCCCAATTTCAAATCTGGAACAAAACCATCGGCCTAGCCATCTACATAGCGCCCAATAAACATGCGCACAACGACTTACACCATGACGCTATGGCCACAACACTTGCCCAACTATACCGTCCGGCCATAGTGAAGTTGTCCAACAACCGTAAATACATTAGTGGCACGCTCGCACCGATGGATTTTGGGAAGATTACACCTTCCATCAAAGCTAAAATGTACCCACGCGTGTAGTACTTGATGTCGTCTTCATCCAAATCATCATCCAAATAATTAGTGAAGTTGTGTTTCAACCAGGCAAGTTGGAGTGATTTACCATCGAACACTTCATCCCAAAAAGCTGCTTCGGCTTCAACTTTAGCTTGCTCTATGGACTCCACTACGATATCTTCGTCATGATCTGACGGAATATCAGCTACAATTTTAGCTTCAACTTTTTATTTCAATGCATCCAACTCCTCATCTAAATCGACACCGAGGTAATCATGTACATCATTCACTTGGTCGAAGTTCATGTTCCCCGTCACGGCCACCCCATCTATAGGAAGCCTGGTAATCATTGCTACATCTTGGAGAGTAACAGCCATCTCTCATATCGGTAGATGGAATGTGTGTGTCTCCAGCCTCCATCGCTCCACAAGAGCGGTAAGTAAAGATCGATCAAGATTCACACCCCCCATAAACCTATCACCGTAAAAATTGGTTTGGACAAAGTATGGAGCAATACGGGGGTCCATGGGAAGAATCACGTACTTCCGAAAGTTATACTTCATTGCAGACCCAATTCACAAGACTTGGGATCTGTGTATGGGTTGCAATGTGAGTACGCTTGGGTCTTCCAGTCCTGGAGGTGTAAGTCCAACCGAACGTGATGGACGGGCCCACGGTGGATGAAGATTGATGGCCACCAACCTACACGAAGGAATACAAATCTTTTTATTATTAATATAATGTTGCATATTCGTATTCAAAACTAATAATAACAATCAATCTTACTTCTATAAACCGTTCTCCGCTAGTGCTACCAGAAGGACTTCTCGGTCACCTTGATCTTACCATTTATCAATCAACAATAATAACAAGGTTAATAGATCGTGTTCCAATTTATGTTAAGTCGCTGGTATTGTCAAAATTGAGTGAAAACATGAGTCCAACCCACTTTTAGAAGTTGCATTGGCTTGTGTGGGGTGAGTCCAACCCACTCGCAACGTTACAGAATTTTTGGTTGCCGTTTGTGAAGCTTTCTACGTTTTCGTACTCAAAATATCAAAAATTAGTTGTTTAAGTTGTTGTTATGATGAATGATATAAAGCACACAAACGGCATCAAAAATCACAAAACTTTGCGATTTGGTCGTACTCACCACACACAAGTCAACACAACTTGTAGAAGTAAATTCTGACTTATGGTTTGCAGGATATGGAAATGTATAACGTTCATTCATGAAAACCTAAATAAATTGATACATTGCCAAATCTCGGAAACTGGGAGTCGAAACTCACATCTACAACTTGTCGTCTCTAGACCCAACTACACTATAGATAAACTTTTTGACTTGTATCAAACAAATGAATTGGAGTACAAGTTACTTGCCTGGAAGACGACGAATCCAACGGAGCAAAGAGCAAGAATAACGGGAACATATTCCTGGGCACGAACACAAAATCACGAACAAGCAAACACGAACTAGATCACGAATCCAAAGAACAAATAACCCACGAACACGATCGGACGGCTGAGATCATGAGATCAAGAGATCAAGGCGATCGGATCAGATCGGACGACTCTGATTGAAGATCAAGATCAAGATCGAGATGTGATCAGTATCTTGATCTTGATGATGATGATGATGATGATGATCGGATCAAATCGACGATCGGATGGCCACCCATCGAAGCAATCAAAGAACTCCAAGATGTTGATGAAGCAATCCAACTGTCCAAAATCAAAGGTGATGATCAAGATCCGATGGACGGCCAAGGTCAAACCATGATAAAAAAGAACAAGATGAGATCGTGAAGATCAAGAATCAACGGCCCAAAACAAAACTATCAACCCAACAGCACATCCATGGCCAAACAGAGCATGGGGGGAATTGCTCTGCGACTGGGAGCTGCAGGTGGTGGGACAGGCGGCAACGTGGCGAGGAGCGCCGGTATCACGGAAGTGGGCGGCGTCGACAAGTAGGGTGAGCAGCGCGGCACCGAGGGGGGGTCTGCCTGGCAGCAGGTGGCTGTAACGGTCGGTGCAGGAGGCGTGAGGCAGCTAAGGGGACAGCGACCCAGTCGTGATGTCGCTCAGGCTGAGGGCAACGCGGCACGACAGGCAATGGGGGTCGTCGTTGAAGAGGTCGTTGACTGGCGCGCGACGCAGGCGGGGTAGACGACAGGGCGGAGGAGAGCAGGGGATGGATGGAGAGGGTTGGAGATGATCGGGAAGGAGCTGCACGGGGTAGGGGAGACATGAGCGGGAGTTGGGTTTGAGGTGCAGGAAGTTGAAGAGGCATTGCGGCTGGAAATATGAGGAAGGAGATGAACAGGTTTAAAGAGACACTAATGGGTTTATATAGGCAGGTTGAGATGTAGGGTTTAGGTTAGTTTCGGGTTTGGGTAAAGTGGGTTTCGGGTCTGGGGTGTTTTAATAGGGTAATGGGTTATTGGATATGGGTATTTGGGTATTAAAAATCCATTAGGGTTTCAATAAAATTAATTTAAAAATATAATTAGATTAATATTAGAAGTAAATAATTTATTCAATACAAAATATACAATTAGAAATACCATAGTACAATAAATCAAATAGTATACACTGAGTTAATACTCAAATACTAGCAAATACTAGCAAATACAATAGGATTTTTAATATACAATCAAAATGTAATAACAATAAAAATAATAATACTAACAGTAGAATTTGATAATAATAATAAAAATAAAATAACAGAAATAATAATAATAGTAAGATTTGTATTAAAATATAAAATCATACAAAATAGTTACAAATACAATTATTGATCGAAAATAGATTTTAATAGGAGGTCCAATAGTAAAATTCGACAAAAGAAATTGAAAGCGGGAAAAATAATTTACGAAAATTTTAAATACAGAAAATACACAAAAATGCATTTTTGGGGAAAACAAGGGTTACATTTAATGGGCTTGAAAGTGGCCATGTTTTTGTTGATGAGCCTAAAGAAGGCCCGGACCCGTTAAAGATGCTCGTTATGATTAATCTTTTTATAAAAGCTTTAGGATCTGTGTTGGAATTGTACGGCCCTAATTTGCTGCGGTTGTTACCATTATCATAAGCCCCCCACTCAGAAGACTGTTTTCTTGGCTTTCGGAAAGTAGATCGCCTTATTTTTGAATTTTGGAATACAACCTTAGCTTTTAGGGATGGTTAGAGATACCTGGAACTGATCCGAAGCTTCTAAAGGTGGCGAATATTTTCTTAAATTTACTTTTTTGAAAATTTTAATCAATAAACCAAAATTTAAATTATTTTTCAGAAATTTTAATTGCTTTTCCCAATTTAAATAATTATGTTTGAATTTTTAATTAATCCTATGAAATTAAAATGAATTTATGGAGATTGTTTTTTGAATTGTCAAACCTTGGCATGCTTCTTGGCGTGATCAGGGACATTGATCTAGAGGGGCTCGTCCGATGAGTGACTTTGATGGCTGTGATGGTGTAACCCCGTTTCCCCAAATACGTATTTTATGTGTATTTTTCTGTATTTAAAATTTGTTGTAAATATTTTTTTGTTCCTTTTCAAAGTCATTGTTAAAATATATTATTGATCTTCTGTTAAAATCTATTTTTAATTAATAATTTTATTGATGACTAGTTCCCAATGATTCTTTTTATAATACAAATTATTATTATTATTATTATTATTATTATTATTATTATTATTATTATTGTTATTGTTATTATTTTTATTATCACAAAATCCTATTGTAATTGCTAGTATTTGAGTATTAACTCGAATTATACTATTTGATTATTATTGTATTACTAATTGTTATACTTGATTTAATTATTTACTATTAATTTAAATCCTACATTGTATTGCTTATTTTATCTATTCTTTTGAATCTTATTAATACCCTAACCCAATAAGCCCAAAACCATTAGCTATCCAAACCCAACTTACCCATTTATATTAACCCTAAAACCCAATCTCCTATATATACACCCTAACGCCTGTTCACCTTCCCTACAACCAGCCGCCTACTTCATTAACCCAACCGTCGCAACCCCTCGCCCCTTCCGTCCCTATGCTCCTCTCCACCTCGCGACCTCCCTCCCTTTCTCTAGCGTCGCGCCAGCCCCCATCAGCCCCGCAGCACCCTGCCGACATCGCGAATGCCCTGGGCTCCTCCTTCCTGTCGCGTGTCGTCGACAACCAGCCAGCAACACCCACAGCAACGTCGTCGTCCCCTGTGCGCACCTGCCTTCCAACTGCAGCAGCCATCCAGTCGCGCACTGCCTCCCTGTGTGCTGCTTGACGTCGATAGCCACCCTTGCCAGACGACAAACCGTCGTCACTGCCCCCTTGGTGCTCCCCACCGTCTGCCACCTGCAACCGCTAGTCGCTCCCGCCATCGAGCCAAGCCAACGCACCCTCTTTGCAGTTGCTGTTATGGATTCTTGATCATGAGTTTTGATCTTTTGATTGTGAGCCGTCCATGGGATCTTGATCATCATACTTGATTGGATGTGGGCTGTCGATCTCCTCTTGATCATCCGATTAGATTCTAACCGACCGATCTCATTTTGATCGTCACGATCATGATGATCATGAATTTCCTTTGATCGCAGCCGTTCGATCAATCGATCTTGATCTTCATCATTATCTTCATCATGAGGAAAATCTGACCGTCCGATCTGATTCGATCATCTTAATCTTGATCTTCGATCTCAGCTGTCCGATTGTGTTCGTGATTTCGATCGTCTTCATCTTGTTCATGATCGTGTGTTCATGGTTGGTTCGTGATTTGTTTGTGGCGTTTGTGTTTGTGCCTCGGGATCCGTTCCCATTATTCTTGTTGTTGCTTCGTCGTTTTCTTCGTCGTCTTTCAGGCAAGTAACTTGTACTCAAATTCCTTTGTATGCTACAAGTCATAAATACCTCTTGTAGTGTAATTGGGTTCTAGAGACAACTTTTGTGTGTGTTATTCTTGATGGGTTGTCTCTATAGTGCTATTTGACCATAGTTGCCTCACGACACAAACTTGACATGAACAACTTATGTTTTGCCCATTCTTGATTTGATAATGTATGTGAGATTCTTTGTGAGAATTTGGGTATTTGTTGAGATCCATGTGATAGACTTGATTTGGTAATGTTAATCACCCTATTTCATATTGTTTGGACACTTGGTAGGCTTGATTTCATGTTTGGTTGTGGTTGGATCAAGTTTTGTTGGATCTATGTTGATTTTGGTTTTTGAGGAAATTTTGTGTTTTGTCGATGATCTGTCTTGATCAGTAATTTAGACCATATTAAGGTCAGAATCTTAATTTTAGTTTAAAAATATGAGTTTTAGAGGAATTCGTCTTCTTTCCAACCCCTCCGACCTTGCTCGATTTCGTTTTTGTATGTGTGAGATATGACTGTTTTACTACAGAGGTGTAGATCTTTTCTAGATTTCGTTTCTTGGTAATTTTGATGATTAAATCATTTTGATACTTGTGCTACATATATTATTTTGATGTAAAACTTTGGTCAGTATTTCTGTATTACCTAGAATTTTTGTGGATTTTATTGATGAGTTTATATGCCGTTTCATGCTTATTTATAAAAACTATCCTTGTTGGATTTTGCTCGCTGTTCGGTAAAGATTTGTATTTTCACCCTGATTCCTATTACTGTATGAAAAATATTTGTGAAATATGAAAGTTATTTTATTTTGTCTATTTTCATCTCCCTTTGGCTGATTTGGATTTCGTTTCACGGTTTGCGAGATATTACAGTTTTCATACAACAGTGTTAGGAATTCCAGATTTGCCAAACTATCGTTTCTTTATGATTTCAGATTTTGCTTGGCTGAGCTAATATTACTAGAAAATTATGAAACTTTATATTTCGATACTGGACATATAGGGGATTACCCCAGATTTTTCGTGGATTTATTTAATGAGATTTGATGCTATTTTACTGACTGTGAATTCGTTTTCCTAATTTCTAGCTGAACCTATTTTCTGGATTCAAATCAGTTTTGAGTTATGTTTTTGTTAACTACTATATAACTTATTTATAATTGCTGGATTCAGTTGAGAGTCTATTTTCTAGACGTTTTGACGGATTCAGATTTTCATGTTTGTAACACTGGTAATTACTATTTTACTACAGTATGGTCTTGTTGTCCTGAACTAGAGCTTTAGTTATTTTATTCTTATATGAGATATCTTGCACCCGTACATGTGTATCTTGCAACTTGAACTTGTTACATGATCATAATAAGTTATTCTTGACCTATTTGTGACACATACATGTTTGTTTGATAATAATAATAAATAACCAAGCCGGGGTTTAAGGAAAAGTTCGAATAGTGGATAATTCAGAAACGTGTACTCGGAAGGGGGCCCGTGTTTCCCAATTTGATTCATGTTGATACATGAACCTGTTGCTGCATGGACCTGTTGGTTCATGTACCTGTTACCTGTTGATGCACGGACCTGTTGGTCGTGTACCTGTTGATTCAAGAACCCGTTGATGCATGAATTGGATGATTCGTGTACCCATTTTGATTCATGAACCTGTTTCCTATTTCTGTTCTGATCCCTGAGTACACTGCCCTATATGGTCCACTATGAAATCTAAAACGAAACTGTTTGTTGTAGCAATCATGTAAGGTGGGCTACATGAAGTGATACCTAGATAGTAATCACTACAAGACTTGAACATGATACTTGAACATGATACTTGCTTGCTTGACACTTGACTACATGATACACGAGACTTGTTTACATGAGACTTGATACATGACACTTGATACACGATTACATGATACTTGACACTAGATGTTTGTTTACATGATACTTGTTTACTTGACACTTGATACATGCTACTTGTACTTGTTCACCTTGCCATGCTAGTTGTTTATTTTGCCATCATGCTTATACCATGCTATTAGTTAGTTTTCCCAATGTACTTGTATCCTGCATTACAAGCAGGCCCGTAACTTGCAATTGACGGGTACTTGTTCTCTTTTCCTCTTCCATGCAATTGTTAAATTGCATATTTTGGAGAACAGGTTCCAGACGGTATTGGTGACACGTAGTATTAGTGCTGGATCTTGTTATTATTATTTCTTGTAGTTGCTTGAACAATATTGTATTTTGATTCTTCCATTTATTTTGTATTTGGGCAATGTGACCCAGGATTTTATTGACTTATTCAGATCATGACTATTTGAGATTAATATATTTGGTTTCAAGTATTCTTGTTGGTATTTTTGGTTCATATGTGCATGTTGGTTGATACGTTTGCTTCCGACGCTGATTATTTCATGAGATGTTGTAAAGATTCTTGAATAGCTTATGGATGATGAAAAACATTTGCTGGGCTTTTGTCGCGTATCCGTATTCAGTCTTCTTTTTGGGGAAGCGGGGCATGACAGATGGCGTTGCAGTGATGAAGAATGATCTCGTGCGTCGATATCGATGGAGCTCATGGATTTAGGTGATTGGATGGACAGGAACTGAGTGGTGCATTTGGAAAGAAGCCAGGCGATGTGGCTCAATCTTGGCCATCGTTCACATTCGAAAAGGACTGTCGTGGTGATCTGACGGTCTGAAATGGCTGAAAGAGCCCCCCACCTTGACCGGCGAGTTTGTTGAGCTCAAATTTGGCAAGCTCCATTCCCGTTGAGATAGAGATTCGGTCGAGCTCCTCACCGTCTTATCGACCATGAAGTGGGCAAGCTCTGTCCTCATCGAGAAAGAGATTCGGTCGAGCTCCCCTATTCTCGTTGACCTCAGAGTTGGTCGAGCTCTGCTCTCGTCGAGCTAGAGTTTGTTCGAGCTCCTCTATTCTCGTCAAGCTAGAGATTCGCTCGGCTCACCGCTTTGGCGAGCTGCGAGATTCGGTCAAGCTGCCACCCACGTCGAGCTGCCATCCTCATCGAGCTATCGAGTTTCGGTCGAGCTGCCACCCTCATCGAGCTAGAGGGTCGATAGAGCTATGGATCTAATTCTCCATCATTGTGCTTCGAAGCAATTGAGCAGCAAAATTCTCTCATCGACCAAAGGTTTGGCAGAGCTCATGACAAAGCAGGAGCTCGGAGTTGGAGTTGCAGAGTTGAACGGTGTTTTTTCGATGAAAAGTTTGGCGAATGAGGTGAGTGGCATAGCAACTTTGGCGAAGCTTCTTTGTGCTTGGTGAGGAGCTCGGCGAAGGCGGAGCTTGGTGGTGGAGGAGTTTGGCGAATGTGCCAAAGTTGAGATTTCAGATCTGTTGTGAAGCTTTGGATTTTGAAGAAGACAATTCTTTCATTTTTTGGGTTCAGTTATTGAACACGTTTACCCAATTTGGCTATTGAACTTAGTTTTAGACTTGGTTTAGAAGTCGGGTAGGGTTTGTACCTGAGTATCCACATCGAATGTGTGCTAAAGTAAGCTCACTTTTATAATCCTTGTCTTCTTAGTTGGAGCTTCTTTTGTGATTGCAAATGACTGTTGAGCTTCTCGTGCATGTCAACACATTCTATCTAGTTTGGCGAGGGATTTGTTCAATCCCGTTTTATTGACCAGGTGTTTTTCTTAACCAAGATCTCTATTTGACCACAGATTTTGTCTATCAAGCGTCCCTTCACTCATTCGACAAACCGCTCTTTCGTCAACCAAGCATTGTGTTGTTTGCTTAGTTTTGTTGATCGAGCGTTCCGTTGTTGGATGATTGATTTGTTGATATTGACCTAGAAGAGATGTTGACGGTACACAATTTGGGAGGCGGTCGAACTACGAACTTTCTATTTGATTCCAACAAGTTTGGTAGGAAAACTCTGAGACAGAGTTGAATATAGAGCTCGCTGTTTGATCCCAATGGTTTGAAGAGGCAACTCTGAGACGAAGTTGATCGTAGAGCTTTCTGTTTGATCCCAGTAAGTTTGGAGAGAACTTTCTAACAGAGTTGATAATTTAACTCGCTGTTTGATCCCAACATGTTTGGAGAGGCAACATTTTGACAGAGTTGAGCATATAAACTTATTGTTTGTTCCCAACAAGTTTATAGAGAACTCTGTGACAGAGTTAGATGTTCGAACTTATTGTTTGTTCCCAATAAATTTGTAGAGGTAATCCTAGGACAGTGCTGATGTTGAACTAGCCATTTGTGCCTAGCCAGTGAGTAGAGGCAACTCTGTAATGGAGTTGGACGTTTGAACTTGCCATTTGCACCCATCAAGTTTTGAGAGAACTCTTTGATGAAGTTGACTGTTGAACTTGTCATTTGAACCTAGCAAGCTTGTAGAGACAACTCTAGAGTAAGAGTTAAATGTTGAATTGGCCTTTGATCGGGCAAGCTTGGAGGGAAACTCTGAGACAGAGTTGAATGTAGAGCTTGCCGTTTGATCCCAGCAAGTTTGTAGGGTCATCACTGAGATGGAGGCGGACATACAACTCGCTATTTGATCCTAGAAAGTTTATAGAGAACTCTTTGATGGAGTTAGACATTGAACTTGCCATTTGCGTCCAGCAAGTTTTGTAGAGGCAACTCTGTGATGGAGTTGGATGTAAGACTTGCCATTTGATCCCGACATATTTGGTGGAACAACTTCTTAATCAAGTGGATGTAGAGCTGGTTATTTGATCCCGGCAAGTTTGTAGAGTCAACTCTGAGATGGAGTCAGACATAGAGCTCGCTGTTTGATCCCATGGAGTTTATAGAGAACTCTTTGACGGAGTTAGACGTTGAACTTTCTGTTTGCACCCAGCAAGTTTTTTAGAGGCAACTATGTGAAGGAGTTGGATGTAGGACTTGTCGTTTGATCCCGACCAGTTTGGAGGGGCAACTCCTTAATAGTGTTTATGTAGAGCTAGCTATTTGTGCCCAGCAATATTGTAGAGACAATTCTAGGTCAGTGTTGGATGCCGGGCGTATTGCATGAAGATGAGGGGTTGTTTGTAGGACTCAAGCAAAGAGCGGGGCGCTGTACTCATTGTTTGGAGTCTACGAATTGTTAATGGAGCTCGAGCGAGGAGCAAAGCATTGAACTCATTGTTTGGAATCAACGGGTTGTTGATGGAGCCTGAGCAAAGAGCAAGGCATTGAACTCGTTGTTTGGAGTCAACGAGTTGTTGACGGAACTCGTGCTATGAGTAGGACATTGAACTTGTTGTTTGTGTTCAATGGGTTTTCGATGGAGCCTGAGCGAAGAGCTAGACATTGAACTCGCCGTTCGGAATCAACAAGTTGTTGATGGTGCTTGTGTCACGCCCCACTTCCCAAAAAGAAATATGGAATACGGATACGTGACTAAGTCCAGTGAATGGCTTTCACCATTCATACGCTATAAAGATCTTTTCAACATTTCATAAGAATAAACAAGAAATAAATAAGGAGAGATCAACCACGCACGCATGAATAAATTAATAACCAACATAATTTACTTGAAACAAAATGATTAATTCTGAGATAAACCATATATGGAACAAGTTATAAATTCTGTGTCAAACTGCCCAATACAAAATTATCCAAGTAATAATTACATTTATTCAAGGTAAACAACAAGAAGTAAATAGTAGCAAGAATCCAACCAACTAAATCTTTGATCACTTACTCTATCGGGCAGCTAGTCACCAAAGTCTGCAATTTAACAAATTGCAGGAAGAGGAAAAAAAAAAAATGCCCATAAATGCAAGTTAGGGGCCACTTGTAGTGCAGGCAACAAGTACAGGATAAACAAATAGACAAGTATAGAGTAACAGCGGAAGTAAGTATAGCATGGAAATGATGTGATAGCAAGATAGAGCAACTAACTCTAAAACAAGAACAGAAACAAATAGTACGGCAAGATAATAGGGTGCAAGTGGCATGTAACAAATGTCAAGTAGTATGCAAACGAGTAACAAGTAACAAGTGTCAAGTGATCATGTACAAGTAGCAAGTAACAAGTGTCAAGTGATCTTGTTATTCTTAAGTCTTGTATCTAGTTCTATCTAGGTAGCACTTCATGCGTCCCAAAATTTACCACAAGGTTGCTACATTCAAGCAAGCTACGTTTTAGATTTCATAGTGGATCATAGAGGGCAGTGTACTCAGGGACAAGTATAACGTAATCATGTATCGAGTATCAAGTGTATCACGTGTCAAGTGTGCAAGTTTCAACTAATCACGTGTCAAGTATCAAGTATCAAGTATCACGTAGGATTTATGGATCCCCTTTCGAGTACACGTTTCTGCATTTTCCACTATTAGATCTTTCCTTTAACCCCGACTTGGTTTCTTGTTATTATTAAAGTCATGCATGGACGTGCACAAACAAGGCGAGAAATATGGTAAGATAACAAGGTACAAGTACAAGTTGAATAAAGAACACGAACAGGGTGACAAACGACTCATTAAGGGCTAGGACAACGAAACTTTCAGTTCTGGACAGCAAGACAGTATTGTACCAAATCTGAGATTTCCATTGCCACGGACATGCAAATCTAGATCTGTCAGAAAATCAATTATATACAAGTCACATAACTGAAAATCACATAATAATCACAGAAATAGGGCTCAAAACAGAATTATAAACATAAATCATGTTCAGCCAGAAATCACAAAGTTGTATTCACAAGCATGAAAATAGCATAAAAACTTACCGATTAAATCCAAGAAAAATCTGGAGTATTTATCTAGTATCAGCAAATAATATTTCATAATATTCCAACATAGATAGTATAGTCAAATAAATTTGAAAAATTGCAAGATACAACCAGTTTGGGAATATGAAATTCTTGACACAGTAGTATTAAAACAGCGATAGATTACAAAGTATAATCGAAATCCAAATCCGTAAAAAGGGTCAAAAAATAGATACAGCAGACTACATTTTATATTTACAAAGTTTTTACCAACAGCAAGGATAATCATGTCGTAATTTTGGTTCTTTACTGAACAGCATGAAATTCTTGAAATATAGTAATTGTTCACAAGCATAAAATAGTTTATAAAAGTCATTATTTAAATTCACAAAAATATGGGGTTAATCCCAGTCATGTCTTGTTATACCCAGAAATTTATTAGATCGAAATCTTATTTTTAACATTAGCATTAAAATAGATAACTACACAGAATTCAAATAAAACAGAATCTGGAATTTTTAACACATCTGTAGCAAAAAAGCAATAACTCGCAACTCACAAATCGAAACTGAGATCTGTCAGAAATTTTGGAAAATAGACAGCGAGGTATACGATTTATATTCACAAATTAAATTGATTTACTGACCTCACCAGGGTCTAAAATACTGAAACAAAACGAGCCGACAACAAAAATAGAAATATCTTCATATGCATTAAATCAAATAGTTCGTAGGCATCAAATCCAAATCATGACAAAATACAAAACATGGTATAATAGATGTCCAAGACAACATGGTATGGGTGTTTAACAAATCTACCATAAGAGATTACAACTAAAACATCAAGCATGCAACAAGGGTACAATATATCATGAATCACGAACAACATACATACATGAATCAAGTCTAGATTATTTCTATATTATTTTTCATGTCATGTGTGTAACAAATATGATGACTACAGATGGATCAACAATTACAGAAGAGATCTAACAAGGATTTTCATGAGGATGAATCTAGAAACAAAAGCCACACTACAGGTGGTATTTAGTACTTGTATATACAACAAAAGAATACAAGTTACTTGCCTTATAATTGACGACGGATCTGACGAGAAAGAGAACAACGGGAATAGGTTTCCGGGCACGAACACAATACCACGAACGGAACACGAACGAGATGCACAGGAGAATCACTATTTCCACGAACACAACAACACGATCACATGGCCACGGATCCAACACACGTGCACACAAGGAGAGAAGGGGAAATAGCCGGGTGCACTGTAATGGGAGTTCGGCAGTGGCTAGGGGAAGCTGAGTGGCACGACGCTGGCTGGCATTGCTACTGGCTGGCGCTGCTGCTGTCTGCCTGGCACTCAGGAGAAGGCAGGGAAGAAGGGAGGTGCCGTTGTCGGCGTTTGCTGGGGTCGTTGTTGCTGCTGCTTCGGGATGAGGGCAGGGCGACACCGCAGGGGGGATCGCAAGAGGATGGGAGATGGGTAGGGAGGTGCACATAAGGGTAGAAGGGAGACAGAGAGATCGGGAGGTGCATGAGGTAGGAGAAGGGTATGCGGATAGGGCTAAATGAAGGTAATTAGGGTTTGATTAAACATTGGATTATATAGGATGAAATTATTAGGGTTTAGGAGGGAACGGGGTGGTGGGTAATGGGCTTTAAAAACCAATAAGAAATAGAATAGGGTTTTAGGGGGAAATGGTTATAGGATTTTAGGATTAAATGAAAATTAGATAGGCCACGAAACAATAATTAGAATTAAACAATTCAGTCAAAGGTAATAAATAATTTGATAGAAAAACTAAATCAAGAAAATATCCAAGACCACAAAATAGAATCGAAGGCAAGACAGATAGATTTATTGAGAACAAAGAACAAATACATGGTTCAGAAGGAACAGAAGAATACAATGTGAATAAATACCCAGAAAAGATAAAATCATTCAAAATACAAGAAAAGGGAAAATAGGGGTTACAGCTTGTGCGGAGAGTAGGGCATTGAACTCATTGTTTGGATCCAACAAGTTATTTTGCCGAAGCTCAAGTGGTGAGCAGAGCGTTGAACTCGTTGTTTGGGGCCAACGAGTTGTTGATGGAGTTTGAGCGGTGATCAGAGCGTTGAACTCATTGTTTGGAGCTATGGAGTTACTGATGGAGCTCGAGTAGAGAGCATAGCGTTGAACTCATTGTTCGGAGTCAACGAGTTGTTTGGTGGGTCTGGAGTGGAGAGCAGAGCATTTAACTCATTGTTTGGAGCCAATGAGTTGCTTGATAGAGCTCGAGCAAAGAGCGGAGCATTGACTCATTGTTTGGAGCCAACTGTAATGCCCCAGATCCCCGTTACCGGACATCCGTGATGCAACCATAATTTTGGCTTCAAATGCATCTCAACACAGTAATAACACGAAAATTTAAAAACATTTATTGCCAAATAAATTTATACAACATTGATTACAACCATTATCTTGTTCTTGAACAAGAATACAAATTACATTAACCCTTGGATCATTCTGGAGTCATTGTCCCACCATCCTACTTGTGAATGTTGCCCCCGTTCCTGGAATACTGGAGATTAATCCCACTCTACAGATCGTTCAAGGGCCTATTTCGTTCCTCGTCTGGAATACTGGGGAATGTCTCTCTCCATAGATCATTCTGGAGCCAACGTCACACAATCTTTCCCATGATCGTCGCTGTCGTCCCTGGAATACTGGAGACCAATTCCTGCGCCACAGATAATTCTGTGGCCTATTTCATCCCTCGTCTAGAATACTGAGGAATGTCTCACTCCATGGATCATTCTGGAGCCAATGTCATTACATGAATTTCTCGTGAGTATCGCTCTCGTCCTGAAATACTGGAGATCAATCCTACTCCACAAAACACTCTGGGGCCTATTCCATCCCTCGTCTTGAATGCTGGGGAATATCTCACTCCGTGGATCATTCTAGAGCCTTCCTACTCACGATCGTTGTCGCTTCATCTTTTCTCCTTTATAGTGCCTAACTCAAGTTCTCAGCATATCTTCTAGCTCTCGGTTGTACTACTTAAGGGTTGGTGACCACTCTCTCCTTGGAAGAAAATGAGGATTACCAAGGAGAAGGCAAAAATTTCAACTTTATGCCTTATCCCAATACTTAATAAAATAAGCACAAGACACGAGATGACAAAATGCCCAAAAACTTCCATGCTTTATAAAAGTCATAATATCTTGCTACAGAACATATTACAAGTTCGTCGTCCATGGCTCCCAAAATGCAACTAACAAAATATATTACAACTTCTGGACCATGTTAGTCCATACCACTTCATACTTCTTTCCAGTTAAGCTGAAGCTCGTCGAACAAATTTTTTTTTTTCAAACCTCCGAATGCACAATGGTACTAACTTGGTTCTAAGCCTAGGCCTAAGTCCCTGTTCAAATCTCTTGGCCTTCTTCACTTCGTCTTGCACCATTTCTTGGGGCATAACGAGACAGTTGAGTAAATCTGGTTTAATATTCTCGGATGGTCATACCTCCCTGCTTTAGATTTTAAAATTCCATTGTTTTTTCCTTCTTGTAAGTCTGGGGGAAAATAATGCTGCTTAAACTCGTCCAAGAAGTCCTCCCCATTCTATGGGTCCTCTTCCCATTCTTTGTTTCACAGATTTCCTCCATTGCTTTCCTTGGTATGCTGTGAATTCTAGTCATAATACTGAGTCTCGGTGCGGCCTTGTCGTTCTTCCTCAACTTTGTGCTGCGACTTACCCTCATTTGTCGCACGACTACAGACTTGCTACCTGCACATCAGGTTATGAATTTCTTTTTCGACATCCGGTTGCAGATTTGCCTTCTAGACTTTCGGTCGCAGACTTGCCTTCCGATATCCAGTTGCAGGTTTGCCTCCATTGATGTCTGGTTATAGACTAGCCTTCATTTGAACTTGTCTGCACCAAGTTTGTTAGTAAAAATGAAGTACACTGAGACTGGTTCAGATAAAGGGAAGATCTTAATCATAAGTTGCAAAGCGCTACCATATGATTTACGATCATTCTATCTCCCAAACTAAACTCAATTTATCTAGCCTTCAAGTCTAACTTCCTACCGTGTTAGACTGCAATTTGATGTCAGCTCTGATACCACTTTTTGTAACGCCCCGGATCCCCGTTATCGGACATCCGTGACGCAATCAAAATCTTTGCCTTCAAATGCATCTCAACATAGTAAAAACATGGAAATTTAAGAGCTTTTTATTGCTAAATAAAGTCATAACATCATTGATTACAACCAATATATTGTTCTTGAACAAGAATACAAATTACATTAACTCTTACAACTTATTAGAAAATATTCATAGACTCCACTTGTAAAGCTAACAGCTGTCTCCCTGAATGGCAGTCGACGGATCAACGCCGAAAATCTGCTGAGTGGTCATCTGCTTCCTTGGGGCTTGCTCCTCGGCTTGAGTCTTCTACTGCGTGAATCTGATTATTCTGCACCTGCTCAAAAGGTAGGACCGGTACCTAAAAGGTGGGGAATGTTAGTAATTCGACTAACGCAATGCTGATAAGAAACAACGATCTCCAAACTAGCAACCACAAACCATCTTGAATGGAAAAAGAAACATGCATCCTAATTTCCTAGTGTTCGTGTATGCCATGGCCTGAAGTCTAATGCACAATACAAGGCACAAAAACAGATGCACTTAATCTCATGTCAACAAGACTCTGGATACGCATGCATCCCATACTACATACGGTCCAGATCAAGCCGTCTTCTCCAATTTCAGGGTTTCGAGCCCTCGCCATGCAATGCACTCTACTATTGTACTCAACCTATTCCTGATAGATACCAATTGGCTGGTTAATCCTGCAGTTATTACTGCTAACACAGTGGTGTCCACCGTTTGCCACTCGTGCCCAATCTGGTCTGGATCACACCAAATGTCGTGACGATCTTACAGATATGCGTCCTCGCACATCCATGGTGCCAAAGATCCATGAGACTGCCACCTCTTATGGTCCATTCGTGTCCACCATCATAAGAACATGACGGTCTCAAGGGTCTAAGCCCCCTAGCCGACAGAATTTCTCTCCATTCTTACCACGACACTTCAGGAATTAACAGAGCAAGATACGGCTTCCGTATGCTCAGCTAGTGAGCGAACACAGCCCTTATCCCTACGACAAGATGAGAACAACCATGGTTATCACCGCCTAGTGCTGGCCCTCGGAACGAGTCGAATTATAGGGAATCACCCCTAATACCAACTTGGTCCTTGAGCAAAAGTAAGAAACTTAATTAAATAATAATTACAAAAATATGCTGTCATCCAAAATCATGCACGTAGTTCTATCGAACAATTGATCCCTGACTAGTCTGCTAGTACTAATGCAATGTACAAACTCCTAATACATCCCTCTAGTCCAAGACTCACTCTAACCATTCAAGTAAAAGATGATTGCTTCCCAAACTTTACCCATCGACTACTGGCCCTGGCGACACAAGTCACGGTCGCCACCTCCTATAGATTGGAGTCGTCCCTTACCATGGCTCGGGTTTATCCTTAACCGGCATGAAATGCTACTTGATGGAACCACTACGACGTCCAATGCCTCGATGAAAGTTTATATCTAGGGTCGATAGGCGTAGGGTATCACCCTACCCTAGTGACTAGCTTGAGTCACAACAACCTCCATAGGAGTCACACCAACAAGACTAGCAAAAGACACCATTCATCCCCAAACAATGAGTTATCAACTCTAAGGTACACAAGGGGAACGGTTCTACCAACACTTAACCAAAACCATGACTAAACCCAACTAATGGTGTTCTGCCTGAAACCAAAAAAGATCACAACTCTCACAATACAACTAAGATTTGGGTGTCCAAGCCCAATCTGGAAAGGTAAAGACCTAGGCTACATCTATCTAGTTGATTATCACCTCAGATTCAGTCATCTAAATCCTCAATTTGGCCTCACATCCCTCAGCCTGTGTACTTCCTGTACACTGCCTGCACCTTACCGGTATCATAAAACACTACCTACTCATCAGAATGATACAAATCTAAGTTCTGTGGAAAGGTGTGACTGTCCTCTACAACTTTCTAGTTGGCCACCAATCCAAATTATATCATTTAATCACCCTAAAACAGACATTACTCTCAGGTATATATAACCACATACTAAGCCTTACTCAAACAGAGCCTTCAGCTCAAAACCTGGTTTTTTTCTAGTCTTATAAAAATCATATTAAATAATTTACTCACAGGAATTTCCACAAATAAGTCTTGATGGAAAGCTCTAGAAGTCTACTACAATTCCCTAACATAACACTTGCTCAAAATCTGCTCTTACAGAGCCTCAACAGTACCATCTTACCAAGATATCCATTCTGACTGTGTTATGCACAATACATGCTAAAAAAGTTCATCATAAATCATTTACTTATCAAAAGGTCACCAAATTTGTATTACAGAAACTAGACAACATTATGAACAACATGCAAAAAGATTCATATCCAAATTCTAAGTAATCAATGAGTTCTATCTATTTTAAATATGCATAAAGATCCTGCTGTTCTTCAGTTACAGTCTTAACTACTGTTGATAGATTAATTTTGAACATACATGAAACTTCATCCAAATAATTTCATGATTTTTCCATGGAGTCTAAATACATGAATGAAATCATGGTAAAGATATCAGTCGTGGATCATGTGTCAATTAATTATAAGAAATCCCACAAGCTCAGTTATCACAATAAACAGATCCTGTTCCTACCTTACGGCTCTGTCCATAAAATGAATTTTGTTAAAATATCAAACATCATCAGAAAATTCCGAAATAATTCATGAATCTACTAGACATGTATGAGATCAATTTGTAAAAGTTTCATCATCAAATTCCAAGTAGTTTGTTCTTTGGAAATTCTGAACTAAGGCACACAGATCAAGTTTTCAAGTTCTAGTTCCAGATCGCTATCAATCAACTCTTACACAACCATTCTAAAGCTACCACTACTCATGAATGCCAGAAAATCAACAAGAATGAACAAGAACAAGTTTAGAGAACTCCCCACCCTGAATTGGCTTGAGAAGATGTGGTGGTCTTGAGCTTGATCTCTAAAGATTCAACTTCAAGCTTGAGAACCCCTCTTCAAATTGCTCCTTCTTTCTCTCCTTCTCTTTCTCTCTTTTTCCCTTCTTTTTTTCTGAAATGTCCAGAGCTATGGAGTGGGAATGAGAGGGTTTTAATGAGAAGGGAAGTGAGGAAAGAGAGGGAGAAGAGAGGGGGAGGGTAAGCCGGCAACTAGGGGTGGGGGTCGGGGGGGGGGGGGGGGGTAAGCTAGGTGGTTTTGCCAAACCATTGGTCTAGCCCATTGGTTTTATTTGAGACTAGTTTGGGCTGAATTGTTTGGTTCTTGATCAAGCTCTAAATGAGAGATAATAGGTTAGATTTGAGTACATACAAAGTATACCCATTGTATTATCATACAATTACATATTTGTATACATACCGCACTCAAAACTAGTGCACGTACTAGTATCGGTCAGTCTCGTTCTCGCGCATTCTCAAGAATGCAACCACCCATACAAACCGCCTCGAAAATAATAAATGCACCTCATATCAATCACACGTATACAATCAAACGAACACCACAATATATATACATGTACAGATAATACATATGTATATATAAAAGTATTATATTATTCGGGGTATTACACCAACGATTTGTTGTTGGAGATTGAGCAGTGAGAAGAGCATTAATCTCTATGTTAGGAGCCAACGAGTTTTTGCCACGCCCCGCATTGCCACGCCACGGCCCAGTGAATGACTAACGTCACCCATAAGTTGTTTATCCAATCAACTCAATAATACAATCAATACAGAATAATTGCGCAGACAATATTAATAATATCATGAACAATAATATTTGGAATGAAACAATATAAAATATCCAAATAAAATAATAATCCAACATCTGGAATTATAATAAAATCCGGGATATAAGCCCAATACAATAATAAGTCCCAATACAATAATAAGTCTCAAACACAATTGCAATAAGTCTCAATACATTAGGTTCATAAAAAATAACATTCGATTATAAAACAGAATTTCTTTAGAAAGTTTGCTCTCCAATTCTAGCAAGCAATTCTCCTTCGTTACCTGTATACACTTCATGGAAAAAGAGAAGAAAATTTGTCCTTATAGCAAGTCATAGACAACAAATAGAGAAAGTAAGGAACAATGCAATAACGGTATAACAATGAATTAATGGATCAGTAAGAGTCAATAACATGGGATAATAACAATAATCAATATCATGATTATCGATACAATAGCTATAAACAATGATTAAATATTCGGTAACAATAATCAATGATCAATAACAATAACACTTAGCCAATATTTGATATTAATAGGAACAATGAGGAACAATATGCAGTGTCGATGTTGTGTCAATTCTTAAGTCTATTATGCATTTTAAGCCTAACTAATGCATGTACTACTGCATCCCATTCTACAAGTTCGATGCATACAATCAGTTTCATTTTGACTTAAGTGGTGTACTCGGTAGATTATGTACTTGGCAATGGTAAACACTATTTACTTTTCGGTGTACAATACGATCTTCGGCAACGATACGGTACACGATATATTAGGTTACCGTCGTAAGCCACAATCACATGATAAAACAATAGCCAGAATTTTATTTAGGAAAACACGGGCCCCTCCTCTAAGTAAAGTATCTACTTTGTTCACTACTTAAATCAACCTTTTAAACCCCATCTTGTTAATTATTTTATCAATGTAACAATACAATATGCAAATATGAGACATGAGATGAACGATGGAAACAATAGGAAAATAATAGTTTGGTAACATGAAGTAGGAAAATTAGAATAATAACAATAACTCATTAGGATCATGCAATACAACATACATACTTCGATTCATGAAATAGAACGATATAGGAATAATTAATCTATTAAAAACTGAAAATTGGAATTCTGAACAGCAAGAGTAGTCTGTACAAAGATGCAGTTTTCCACTGTTTCAGAAATTAAAAACTGAATCCGTCAGAAATTCTAGAAACTAGAATTCCACACGGTTCCAACGCATATTTGAAGTTCAAAATCCGACAATAGTAGCTAGGTCAATCACATTGTTCTTTTGAGATTTCATATTCAGGCAGAATTTCGACATCGTGTTATTTTATTTTCAGAATCAGCAAAAACTGAATAATAAATTTATTAAAAATATTTTCTAGAATCCTAAACATGATTACTAACAATGTGAAAATTTTCAGAGCAAAAATTTAACATTTGATCAGCCGTTTTACTGTTTAAGTATGCAAGATACAAGAATCTGAAAATTTGAAAGTAAAAACAAAGCTTTTGCTACACAACTCGGAATTAGAAATTCAAGATGTTCTGCAAACTAGAAAGATAAGGCTATAATTCTTATTCAGAATTTTATTCATTTTAAGATCATTTACTGGTTCAAAAGTAGCAGTCAACATAAAGGCCAGCAAGCAATATACTGGTTTTGTGTAGTTTCATGAAATAAATTAAGTAAACATGACGGGTATCAATTCTATTAGTTGATAAACTTCTCAATCCGCATGATGGGTGCAATAACATGATAGATAAAATAAAATAACATATATACACTAATTTAACATTAATCAAACAACAACGATCCATCAAATACACAACCTAGCAATTCTTTCTACAATAATTTAGTTGTGTGCCAATTATATGAATAACCCTGTTAAATTCTATATGTACACATGAATGATTCAACTGTTGGAGTCAAAAGTGGCACGATGTCAAGTAAATTGGGATTAGCTCGTGTAAACCCTCAATACTCAATGAAAGAGATGAACAAAGTATAATACGATAAACGAAGGGATCTACTTACAAGAGTTTCAACAAAACTTGAATTTGATACAATTAACAATCCAAGAGGACAGTGGTTTTCCTTATAAACGGTGAAAACGAATACCAAGAATAATTGGATAAGGATCCCGAAGTAACGAACCCACGAACTAATCAATTTAACACATACAAAACACGTGCAAAAGCAAGGAGTCAAAGCAGCAACAGTACAAGAGAACTCAGCAACAATAGCAAGAGTAGAGACAGCAGCAATAGAGTAAGTAATGGCAATAGCAAGGCCGACGGCGGCAGTGTCGCTGGCTGAGGGCGGCGACGGGGATCGACGCGGCGGCAGGAGGTAGGTCGACGGTGGCATCGATGGAGACAGGAGAAGGAGAGGTCGGGATTTGGTTGCTGATGGAAGGGAGGACAGGAGGTGATCGGGGTTGGGTTTTTTGGGTGCCTGGCCATCGAGGGAAGAGGAGGGCAGCGCTGGGGAGAGGTCGACGTGGGGTGGCGACGACGGGGGTCGCCAGAGATGGCCGGGGAAGGAAGTGCAGTAGTGGGTTTAGGGGATTTGGGCGGGATTTCGGTCGGGAGAGAAAGAAAGAGAGGAGAGAGAATAAGCGGCTAGGATTTTGAAATTGCACAATTTTTTTGGGTTTGCAGAAGAGTTTTGTTTATAGGGTACAATTAGCATATTGGGCTAGTGATTTAGGATCCAATAATAACGGATTTGGGTCAAGAACGAACGAAATTAGGTTGTAGGGGTTCAATAAGAGATAGATATAAAACAATAGGGTTCAAATAAAAATACCCACAATTGAATAGAAGAAAATAGAATCAATAAGAACAGCTCAACAAGAACAATGGAGAATTTCATGAACAAGATTTAATTAAAATAATCAAGAAACAAAAATCGAGTAATTTATTCAATTTCAAGTAAAATATTACAAAAGGGGAAAAAGAAAATAGCAGAAAAGGTACAGTTGTGGATGGAGATCGAGCGGTGAGCAGAGCGTTGAACTCGTTGTTTGGAGTCAACAAATTGTTGATGGAGCCTGAGCGAAGCGTAAGGCGTCAACTAGTTGTTCGGCGTTGACGAGTTGTTGACTAGAGGAACTCAAGTGGCGTGCGGAGCACCGAACTCATTCTGTGGAGCGAATGAGTTGTGGGTGTTCTAAATATTCTTAATATTGATGTGAAGTCACTTGTGTTTGTTCAGTGTTGATATGATTTCATTCTTGTCTTTGCTGACAAGTATTTGTGTACATCGAATGAGGTCCTCGGGACAATTATCTTGCTCTCCTTAATGATACGCTGTGCTAGACGACGTTGGGACATGTCCGTTTGAGCGGCGCTTCATGCGAGACGGAGTTGGAGCCTGCTCAGGTGAAGGTGGTAGGATAAACTTGGAGCTTGCCCGCCTAAGGGAGACTTGGCTTGAATTTTATCATTAAGAGTTAAGGAGACCCTGGGAAGTTGTTAACTGGCGGGAGGCCTGTGAAGAGGTTTGCTTCTCTTAGGTGGAGCATCCCTTTACTTTGTAGCTGGAAGAATGACTTGCAGGACAACTTGTTGTTCACTATTTGTAAAACAATTTATGGATTTGTACTTGTAGAGGCTTGTAGTGACGCTGGATCTGAGTGCATAGATTTACGATATTCTGTGATTTGAATACTTTTGATATGTTTGATCCTTGTTGTTTAACTTGTTGTTGAGATTGATGAGACTTCGACTGAGTTCTTTGTAGCTAAACAACAAAGCCTCGAATTTGTTGTGTATAGCTAACGAACTATCGATGGCGTGCTTGTGTAATGTTTGATGGGGTATAGAACTTATTTGTCTTGTAACCAGGTAGTTATAGGAGAAACTCTTCGGGAGAGTTATCTTCCAAACTTGGTGTCCGGTTCCTCCAACAAATTGTGATAGTCACATCGAGTGGCGAGTTCAACTCCAAATGTTGCTTTTGCAAGTTTTATTGGAATAAGTACAATCCACGATATTGGACCGGTAATCTGTCTTTAACAAATTTTAACTAGATCGAATGCCGAGTTGAACCTTGAACATTCTTGATTGCAGGTTGCTAAAGAAACTCTGAGTCATCGGTATAGTTTCTGAACTTGTTACTTTAAGTATTAACAGGTTGTAGGAGCAGATCGAATGACGAGTTAAATTCCGGACTTGCTTTGTCACAAGTTGCTAATGTAACATCGAGTCTTAGGTTTGGACTCTGAACCTGTTGTCAAGGCGCTAACAGATTATAGGAGCAGATCAAATGGCGAAGCGAACTCTGAACTTACTTTATTGCAATTGCTAGAGTAACTTCGAGTCATGGGTAAGGACTCCGAACCCATCTTATAAGTAGCTTTTAATGATTTTTTGGTGTCGTTTTTAGGAGTAGGCTTGGCGTTTAACTCATTGTATGTTTCCTTAGAGTTGTACAATAATTCTTTAAAAAATAATACTAAATTTTATTGAAAAATAAGACTAAGCGGTTGCTTTAGTGGTTGGTCATTATTTCATGTAGTGACATGTAGTGAAAGCTATCTTTATTGAAAATTAAAACTAAATGGCTACTCTAGTGGCTGACCTTTATTACAAATTGATAAAATTTTCTACTACTACTAAGATAGGACATTTTAGATGCCCTCGTTCACCTTCATAAGGTGTTATACTTTCCAAGTCCCTGCTGATATCTCCTTGCCCCCCGGGTCCTTATGTTGATGAGCAGTTAGGGGAACAACTTGGTAGACCTTGCCTGGAGTTTCCTATTTTGGAACGAGCCTCCCATTATTTTGCATAGAGAATGGGAGATCTTCGAATTTTTCAATGTGCTTTACCAGGACTATTTCTTTTCGTTGAATGAGTAGAGTGGCTTCGGGAGGGGGATTCAAGTATGTCGTAATATTTTGATGAAGACGAACTTGGCATGGTGGGAGATGATTTGGCTGGTTTGGAAGTTCACTACAGGATTGTCTAATGTAGTAGCTTCAAGCTTGTTTATGGGCTTGGATTTAGTGAATGCTCTCTAGCGGTAGCACTATGGCGTCGAGGGCGAGAACCAAGTCCCCCATTATAGCGGTGTAGCATGCTCGTGCTGCCTGTTTGCTCCCTACAACTTGGCAGACGTCAGTTGCAGTTGGGAACTTCATTTTCATGTGGAAGGCGGAAGCAACTGCATGGAAGGCTACTAGGCCGGGACTGTAACCCCTGTTTTCCTATTTTGGATTTTATTGTATTTATTTTCTTTTCTTGATTATTGCATCTGATTCCTTTTAATAACAATTTTTTGCTTTTATTGGGTTGATTTATTCTATTTTGATCGTTCCGTACTCTTTTGGCTTAAATTCTACTATCTTTGGCTCATTGCAAATTTTTCTCTGTGTGTTTTGAGTTTGAATTGTTTCGCTACATGTTATTCCCATTAATTTCTTTGTGTTTTTCTCTGTTTGGAGCCTAAACCTGTACCCTAAACCCATTAACCCGCAACCCAAAACCCTAACTTCTTAATTGCCCTATAAATACCCCTATTAACAACCCTAATTAATTAATCCACTATGTCATGCCCAGCTTCCCAAAAGAGAATACAAAATAAGGATATGCGACAAAAGCCTAGCGAATGATTTTCATCATCCATAAGCTGTTCAAGAATCTTTACAACATTTCACAATAATAATCAGAGTCGGAGCAAAAGAATCAACCATGCATGCACATATGAACCAAAATACCAACAAAAATACTTGAAACCAAAATATATTAATCTCAAATAATCCAGATCTGAATAAGTCAAATATCCTGGGTCACATTCCACAAATACAAATAAATCCAAGTAATCAAGTACAATTGTTTAAAACAAGCAATAAGAATAAAAAAAGCAAAATCCAGCACTAATACTTCATATCACCAATACCATCTGGTACCTGTTCTCCAAAATCTGCAATTTAACATTTGCAGGAATAGGAAAAAGGAAACAAACTCCTGCCAATGCAAGTTACGGGCCGCTTATAATGCAGGATACAAGTACATGGGAAAACTAAAACAAATAGCATGGAATATGCATGATATCAAGTATAACAACTAGCATGGTAAGGTGAACAAGAACAAGTAGCATGTATCAAGTGTCGAGTGAACAAGTATCATGTAAAAAAGTAACAAGTATCAAGTATCATGTGAACATGTAGCAAGTGTCATGTATCATGTAGTCAAGTATCAAGTAAGCATGTATCATATTCAAGTGTCATCTATCAAGTCTTGTAGTTATTACTATCTAGGTAGCACTTCATGCAGCCCACACTACATGGTTGCTAGAACAATCAACTTCGCTTTAGATTTCATAGTGAACCATAGAGGGTAGTGTACTCAGGGACAAGTATCAAGTAATCGATCTCCAAGCTCCAAGTATCATGTATCATGTATCATGTATCACGTGTCAAGTTGTGCAAGTGGCAAGTAATCATGTGTCTTGCGTGCAAGTGTCAAGTAATCATGTGTCAAGTATCATGTATCAAGTAATCACGTAGGATCAGTGTATCCCCTTCCGTGTACACGTTTCTGAATTATCCACTATTAGATCTTTCCCTTAAACCCCGGCTTGGTTATTTATTAATAATATCAAACAAGCTTGTATGTGTGCAAAACCTATCAAGAATAACATGGCATGGTCATGTAACAAGTCCAAGTAGCAAGATAAACATGTACGGATGCATGATAACTCATAAAAGGATAAAATAACCAAATTTCTAGTTCAAGACAGCAAGACCATACTGCAGTAAAACAGAGATTCCTATTGTTACAAGCGAGCAAACTTGAATCCGTTAAAAGATCTAGAAAATAGAATCCCGGCCGAATCCACCAAACATATATAAGTCATATAGTATTTCACAAAATCATAACTCAAAACTGATTTGAAACCAGAAAATATGTTCAGCCAAAAATCAGAAGATCGTATTCAAAGTCAGGAAAACAGCATGAAAACTCATTAATTAAATCCACAAAAAATCTGGGGTGTTTACCTATATGTATAGTAACAGAAAAACAAGTTTCATAATTTTCAAACAAAAATAGAGTAGTCAAGTAAAATTAGAAAACATCAAGATGTAGTAGTTTTGTAAACCTGGAATTGTAAATATTGCAGTACGAAAACAGTAATATCTCACAAACCGTAAATCGAAATCCAAATCTGCCAAAAGGTTAATAAAATAGATTCAATATGCTAACTTTCATATTCAGGAATAAATTAGAAACAACAAGTATAAATAGGTCGAAAATCAAGTTCTTTATTGAATAGTAGTAAAATTCTGCATGTAAAATCTTTATTTGTAAGCTTAAAAAAGTTTGTAAATCATCTCAAATAAATCCACCAGAATTCTGGGTAAACCCCAATCAAGTATAGAAGTACTGAGCATAATTTCAGATTAAAATCATAACATTAACACCATGATAAATAGATTACTCTTCAGAATTCATAGAACAAAATCTGGCAAAATATTTCGACACTACTGTAGTAAAATCGACGTAACTCACGAACCAAAAATCGAAACTGAGATCCGTCGAAAGGATTAGAAAATAGACAGAAATCTCTACAAATCATGTTCACAAAATATTTTCAAATACTGACCTTAATACGATCTAAAATACCGATAAAAACTAAAAAGTCAGCAAAACTGAAAATATCGCATATGTACCAAATCCACTAGTTCACATAGAACTCATCCAAAACACAACCAAACACGAAATAGAGTATACTAGATGTCCAAGAAACACGATATATGGTATTTCATAAGTCCACAACAAATCTACCACGAATAACACAAACGAGCACAAGATAACACATGAATAACACGCATATATGCAACAAAAAGTGGTCAATCCTAGGTTATATCATGTCATGTTTGTGGTGAGGCAACTATGGTCAAGTCATCACTATAGAGACAATATCAACAAGGAGATTCACACACAAATTGTCTCTAGAACTCAACTGCACTACAAGTCGTATTTAGTACTTATATTTGCAAAGGAATTTAATACAAGTTACTTGCCTTAACTGATGACGAAAACGAATCCAAGCAAGGATAACGGGAACGGATTATTAGCAACGAACTCAGTGAACACATGAGCCAAAAATGAGCAAAAACCCACGAACCACGAGGGAAACTCGAACGAACGAACAACCAAAACTACGTGCACAAGAATGCACGCACCAACCAAACGAAATCAAGAACTCAAGGAAACGAACAAGAGCACACACGGCAAGAGCACGAAATGGGGAAACGAGATGACAACCACGGGAGAGTGGTGGTGGCTAGTGGCTAGCGGCGCTGGCTGCGTCTCTGGCTGCTTCTGCTGCAGGGCGCGCAAAAGAGAGACAGAGACAGAGCGAGAGGCAGGGACAGGGAGAGATGGAGACGATGGGGGATGGGCGCTCCGGGCTAGGGTGCAAGGGTGGTCGGGTGCAGATGGTCGGGGAGGGCACGGCAGCGGCTAGGGGTCTTCGAGATAAGATGGAGGCTAGGGTTTCGGTGTGCACGGGAGGGGTGAAGATATGTTTGTATACATAGGGTATGAAGTGTTAGGGTTTGAGATGAGGGGGCTTGCGGGTAGGGGAAAACAGCACAGGGTTCGGGTTGGGTAGTTGGGTGTTAACGGGTATAGGTTATTTGGGTATAGGTGATTTGGTAAATGGGTATAAGGAGTATAAGGTTTAATTAAAAAAGGGTAATTGGATTAATAATTGGATTCAGGTAAAATAGGGTTGAAATAGGAAAGGGAAAATCACGAGCACCCAAGAAACAAATAAAATAGAGCAAGAAGGAAAATAAAGAGCAACGATAAATGCCCAAACACAGAAATGAAACAAAGGACAAGAAGATAAAGGGAAAAAAAATACAAATTAATATATATTGAAGACAAAAATCCAATATACGGTCCAAAAGAGATACAACGGAATCAAATACAAGGGAAAATAAAATACACTCAAAAACACACAAAAATGAAAAAATAGGGATTACAATACTACCCACCTAACAAGAAGAATTTCGTCATCGAAATTCAAACAAGAAGATACATAGGGTAACCCTAAGAACAACAAAAAAGAACAAAACAGAAACTACTCAAACAAATGAGAAAACTTCTGCTGAATCTCCTCCTCCAGCTCCCAAGTCAACTCACAGGGCGAGTGAGGATTCCATGCAACCCGAACCAACTTGATGACCTTGTTCTTAAGCACTTTCTCCTGCCGATCCACAATAGCAACTGGTAGAATCTCACAATTCAAATCTGACCGAACGGTCATCTCAGAATAGTCGATCACATGGCTCTCATCTAGGATATATCTCCTGAGTTGTGAGACATGGAAAACATCGTGCACTCCTGATAAAGCTGGCGGCAATGCAAGACGATAGGCCACCTTGCCTACTCGCTCCACTATATCAAACGGTCAAATAAATCTAGGGCTGAGCTTGCCCCTACCACCAAACCAAATGACACCCCACCACGGCGATACCTTTAGGAAAACATGGTCACCAACCTCACACTCCAAAGCTCTCCGATGGACATCGGCCCATCGCCTCTGCCTATCCTGAGCTGCCTGCAAATGCTTCCTATCTGAACCACAGCATCAACTGTCCTGTGATCAACTCCGGACCCAACAACTTCCTCTCACCAATGTCATCCCAACACACTGGTGATCTGTACTTTCGCCCATAGAGTGACTCGAACGGAGCAGCTTTAATACTAGCTTGAAAGCTGTTATTGTACGAGAACTCTACGAGATGCAAATGGTCCTCCCATGATCCACCAAACTGAAGCATACAGGACCTCAACATGTCCTCAAGAATGTTGATGGTCCTCTCTGACTGTCCATCAGTCTGGGGATGAAAAGTTGTACTGTACTTTAATTTACTCCTCAAACTGTTCTGAAGACTCTCCCAGAACTGAGATCTGAATCTAGTATTCCTGTCGGATACAATACTAACTGGAACTCCATGAAGTCTAACAATCTCTTGCATATACCTCTCAGCAAGGCTCTCAGTAGACTGCCCGACACGAAAAGGGATGAAGTGAGCACTCATCGTCAAAAGGTCGATAATCACCCAAATGGCATTATGACCCTTAGGACTCCTCGGCAAAGCTGTCACAAAGTCCATAGTGATATGTTCACACTTCCATTCTGGAATAGGAAGCAGTTGAAGAAGTCTAGCGGTTCTCTGATGTTCTGCCTTAACCTGCTGGCAGATCAAACACTGAGCAAAAAACTGAGCCACAACCCTCTTCATACCCTGCCACCAGAAATGAAGCTTCAAATCTCGATACATCTTAGTACCGCCAGGATGGATAAAATATGAAGACTGGTGTGCTTCCTCAAGCAACCTCTGACTAACTTCACCTTCCGGGACACATAACCTGGACCCAAAACGAAGCGATCCATCAGCATGAATAACCATGTTCATCCTGGACCCAGACTCAACCTCAGCTTGAAAACCCTGCAACTGTGCATCACCAGCTGCTCCTCTTTAATCTGTTCAACAAGAGATGACTGAAGCTGGAGCACCAAACAACTCCGATCAGAACTTGGCAACCAAACCTCAAACTCCAACCTCCGGATCTGCTCAATCAGACCCCTCTGCTGAGTCAAGAACATAACTACCGGTATCCTGCTCAAAACATCTGGCACCAAGTTTACTTTACTAGGATAGTATTGCAAACTGATTCATAATCGGCCATAACCTCCAACCAACGCCTTTGCCTCATGTTTAACTCCTTCTGGGTGAAGACGTACTTAAGACTTTTGTGGTCCGTAAAGATCTCCACTCGGTCCCCAAGTAAATAATGTCTCCACAGCTTCAAAGCATAGATCACTACCGCTAAAAGTCATGAGTCGGATAGTTCTTCTCATGCGGCCTCAACGACTCAGTCCTTTTGCATCAAAACAGCTCCAAGACCCTTACCAGAAGCATCACAGTAAATTACAAATCTGCCTGAACCATCTAGAATAGTGAACACAGGCACTGACGTCAATCTGTTCTCCAACTCAGCAAAAGCCACACCATACTCATCCAACCAACAGAACTTCTGATCCTTCCCAGTCAACTTAGTCAACGATCCTGCAATCTTCGAAAAATCTTGAATGAATTTCTGATAATAGCCAGCTAAAGCAAGAAAACTCCTAAATTCTGAAACGTACTTGGGAATAGGCCAATCCTTTACAGCCTCAACCTTGGCAGGATACACAGAAATACCATCGCCTGAGGTAATGTACCCCAAGAATGAAACCCTGTCGAGCCAAAACTCGCACTTGTTGAGTTTCCCATAGAGCTGATTCTCTCTCAAAGTCTCATTACACAGAACTTGCACTTGGAAGGCTTGTCCTAATTTTTATCGTCAAGAGTTGAGGCAGCTCTGGGAGTTGTTAACTGGCAATAAGCCTGTGAAGAGGTTTGTATCTCTTAGGCAGAGCATCTCTCTAGTGTGTAGCTGAAAGAACGACTTTCAGGACAATTTGTTGTACAGTGTTTGCAAGACTTTTGGTAGCAATTCTTAGGCATGAAACGTAGACTCATTGTGATTCTACAGTTGTAATGAGACTTGTAATGACGCTGGATCCGAGTTCATAGATTTGCGATAGTTCTGTGATTTGAAGAATTCTTTTCATATGCATAACCTTAGTTGTGCAACTTGTCGTTGAGATTGATGAGTCGTCGACTGAGTTCTTTGTAGCTAAATAACAGGGCCTCAAATTTGTTTTGTATAGCTAACGAACTGTCGAAGGTGTGAATAATGTTTTACAGTGTTTAGAACGTATCCGTCTTGTACTCGACTAGTTGTAGGAGAAACTCTGAGGGAGGGCTATTCTCCAAACTTGCTGTATGGTTCCTCCAACAAATTATGAGAGACGTCGAGTGGCGAGTTAAAATCCAAGTGTGGCTTTCGCAAGTTTTATTGGAGTAACTACAATCCATGATTTTGGACCTTTATCTGTCTTTAAGGAATTTTAACTTGTTTCAGGAACAGATCGAATGATGAGTTGAACTCTGAACGTGCTTGATTGCAAGTTGCTAAACTAACTCTGAGCCATGGGTATGGATTCCGAACTTGTTAGTTTGGGTATTAACAAGTGTGAGGAGCAAATCGAATGATGAGTTATACTTCGGACTTGCTTTGTTGCAAGTTGCTAAAGTAACATCGAGTCATGGGTATGGACTCCAAACATGTTGTCTAGGCGCTAATGGATTGTAGGAGTAGATCAAATGGCGAAGCGACCTCTGAACTTGCTTTATTGCAAATTGCTAAGGTAACTTCGAGCCATCGATATGGACTTCGAACCGGTCTTATAAAAGCGTCTAATGAATTTTTGATGTCGTTGTTAGGAGTAGGCATGGTTTTTAACTCGTTGTATGCATCCATAAAGTTGTACAAGAATTTTGCAAAAATTAATACAAAATTTTATTGAAAAATAAAACTACGAGGCTGCCTTAGTGGCTGACCTTTATTACATGTAGTGACCAATAGCGAAAATGGTCTTTTTTGAAAAAAAAACTAAACAAATGCTCTAGTGGCTAGCCTTTATTTAGAAAATATTGGGAATATATAGAAGAGGCATGCATTAAGTGCCATTGTTGAAGTTCGTGAGGTGTTCCACTTTCCATGTCCCTGCTGATATCTCCTTTCCCCCGGGTCATCAAATTGATGAGCCGTTAGGTGAACAACTTGGTAGACCTTACTTGGACTTGCCTATTTTGGAGCGAGCCCCCCATTGTTTTTCATAGAGAATGGGAGATCTTCAAGGTCACCAATGTATTTTGGCAGGACTAGTTCTTTCCGTTGAATGAGCAGAGTGGCTTCGGGCGGGGATTCAGGTTTATTACTGTGTTATGAAGAAAACGAGTTTGGACCTGATGAGAGATGATTTGACAAGTTTGGAAGTTCTCGGTAGGGTTTTTTTATGGAAGTGGCTTCAAGATTTCTTACAGTCTTGGAATTATTGTGATTGCTTTCTGGCAGTAACTATAAGATGTCGAGGGGGAGAACCGAGCCCCCTATTGTGGCGGTAACATGCTTGTGCTTCCTGTTGACTCCCTGCAACATGGCACACGCCTGGTGTTGTTGGGAACTTCATTTTCATGTGATAAGCGGAAGCAACTGAATGAAAGGTCGCAAGCCCGGTCAGCCAAATATAGCGTTGTATGCGGCTAATGGACCTACATAAAGTCCAGTGCTTTCGTTCAGATAGCGGGGGCTTTTCCTTCTATCACATCGAGTGCGACAATTCCTTCTACTTGAATGGGGACACCGGATAATCCATGGAGTGTATAGCCGACTGGCTTGAGCTGGCCCCGAGAGAGCCTGAGGCCATTGAAAGTGTTCATGAAAAGTATGTTTACCGAGCTGCCGTTGTCCAGCAGGATGCGGTGTACCTCATGATTAACTATGCAAAGGTTTATGACCAATGCGTCGTAGTGAGGTATTCGGACACCTTCTAAGTCTTTGTCGAAGAAAGGTAGCAGGACCCCGGTGCTCTTGGAAGGTGGGATGTTATGTACTAAGTTGTTTCCCTGACAAAGGCTTTGCAAGAAGAGTTGGAATTTCCCCCCATTGAGCCACCGTGAATGGATTGGAGAATGGCCATGTGTTCTGAGTCTTGTGATTCGGAGGGCCTCCCTTCACGCTTATTAGCCCCCCGTACCGAAGGAATTTCAACGTTGTTGTTTTGATTAGACAAATGAGAGAGATAGCCCCGACAAATTAGGCCTTCAATTTCTTCTTTTAGGGCTCAATAGTTTTTAGTAGTGTGTTTACGATCTTTGTAAAATGCGCACCACTTATTTTTGTCTCTTCTTGTCATGCCCCGCTTCCCAAAAGAGAATACAGAATACGGATGCGCTACAAAAGCCCAGCGAATGATTTTCATCATCCATAAGCTGTTCAAGAATCTTTACAACATTCACAAGAATCATCAGAGTCAGAAGCAAAAGTATCAACCAACATGCACATATGAACAAAAATACCAACAAGAATACTTGAAACTAAATATATAATCTCAAATAGTCATAATCTGAATAAGTCAAAATCCCGGGTCACATTGCCCAAATACAAAATGAATTCAAATATCAAAATACAATATTGTTCAAGCAAGCTACAAGAAATAATAATAATGAAATCAAGCACTAATACTTCATGTCACAAATACCGTCTGGAAAATGTTCTCCAAAATCTGCAATTTAACAATTGCAGCGATAGAAAAAGAGAAAACAAGTACCCGTCAATTGCTAGTTATGGACCGCTTGTAATGCAGGATACAAGTACATGGGAAAAACTAATTAACAACATGGAATAGACATGATATCAAGCATAACAACTAACATGGTAAATGAACAAGTATAAGTGGCATGTATCAAGTGTCACGTGAACAAGCGTCATGTAAATAAGTATCAAGTGTCATGTATCAAGTATCACGAATTCAAGTAACAAGTAACAAGTAACAAGTAGTCAAGTACAAGTGTTAAGTATTATGTTCAAGCATCAAGTCTCATGTATCATGTAATCAAGTATCAAGTAAGCATGTATCAAATATCTTGTATTATTACTATCTAGGTAATAATACTTCATGTGCCATCCTTTTATTATATGGATGCTACAGTCAATGTAATTTCGTTTTAGATTTCATGGTGGACCATATATGGCAATGTACTCAGGGACAAGCCTCAAGAAATCAAGTATCAAGTATCAAGCCTCAAGCATCAAATAAACAAGCCTCTCAAGAGTGAAGTATCAAGTATCAAGCCAAGTGAAATATTCAAGCCTCAAGTAATGAAATATCAAGCCTCAAATAATCAAGTATCAAGCCAAGTCTCAAGTATCTCAAGTATCAAGCCAATTATCACATAGAATCAATAAATTCTCTTCCGAGTACACGTTTCTAAATTATCCACTATTAGATCTGTCCCTTTAAATCTCGGCTTGGTTAATTTTATTATTAATGTCAAACAAGCATGTATGTGTCACGAAACAAGCAAGTATATAATGGTATAGTCAAGTAACAAGTTCAAGTTGCAAGATAAACTTGTATAAGTGCAAGATAACTCACAAAAGAATAAAATAACCAAATCTCAAGTTCAGGACAGGAAGACCATACTGTAGCAAAACAGAAATTCTCGGTGTTACAAAAATGCAAATCTAAATCCGTCGAAACTTCTAGAAAATAGACTCCCAACCAAATCCAGAGAGTATAAATAAGTTCTATAGTAATTCACAAAAACATAACTCAAAACTGATTTGAATCCAGAAAACACGTTCAGGCATAAATCAGAAAATCGAATTCACAGTTAGGAAAACAGCATCAAAACACCTCAAATAATTCCAGAGAAAATTTCGAGTATTTCCCTATCTGTCTAGTATCAAAATATAAAGTTTTATAATTTTCCAGTAAAATTAATTTAGCCAATAAAAATCAGAAAACATCAAGAAACGATAGTTTGGCAAATCTGGAATTCCCAACACAGCTGTACGAAAACTATAATATTTTGCAAACCGTGAAACGAAATCCAAATCCGCCAAAGGGAGATAAAAATAGACAAAATGTGCTAATCTTCATATTTCACAAACATTTTTCATACAGTGAAAGGAATCAGGGTGAAAATACGAGTCTTTACAGAACCGCGAGTAAAATACAACAAGTATAGTCTTTATAAACAAGCATGAAACGACATATAAAACTCATCAATAAAATCCACCAAAATTCTGGGTAATCCCTAACTAGATAAGGAAATACTGACCAAAGTTTTGGATCAAAATAGTATATATAGCGCAAGTATCAAAATAATTTAGTCATCAAAATCATTGAGAAACGAAATCTAGAAATGATCTACACCTCTATAGTAAAACAGTCATATCTCACACATACAAAACCAAAATCGAGCAAGGTCATAGGGGTTGGAAAGAATACGAATTCCTCTAAAACTCATGTTTTATACTAAAATTAAGATTTTGACCTTAATATGGTCTAAATTACTGATCAAAACAGATTATCGGCAAAATACAGATGTTCCTTTAGGAGCAAAACCAACGTGAATCACACGAAACATGGTCGAATCATAACTAAACATGAATTAGAGTCTACCAAGTGTCCAAACAACATAAAATAGAGTATACAACATGTCCACAACAAGTATATTACATGGATCTCACAAGCACACAAGTTCTCATAATTGTTTCACATATACGTCATATCAAGAATGGGCAAAACCTAGGTTGTTTCATATCAATTTTTGTTTCGTGAGTCAACTATGATCAAATAGCACTATAGAGACAATATCAACAAGGGGTTTCACACACGAATTGTCTCTAGAACCCAACTACACTACAAGCGAAATTTATGATTTGTATCATGCAAAGGAATTTGAGTACAAGTTACTTGCCTTTAACCGAAGATGAAGAACGAACACCAAGAATAACGGAAATGAATCCCGACAACAAACAAAATCCACGAACAAAAATCCACGAACGAATGAATCCAAGCAAACTCGTGCAAAAACTTCACACGAACAAAACTCCACAAAAGAGAGAGATCAAGAGAGAGAGATGGCGGGGTCGGCCTGGCGTCGCTGGCATGGTCGACGGCGGACAGCGAGCAAGGAAGATCAAGACGGGGGATGGATGGATGGATGGTGATCGGGTGGCGCCTAGGGGTTTACGGCCGGGGGTGTTGGTCGGCCGAAAGGGGAGCAGCCAAGGGATTGCGACATAGGAATTGGGGGCTGGGGTGTTCGGGGTTGGCTGTGCAGCGCAAGGGAACAAGTAGGGAGGCCGGGGGTGTATGGAGTTAGGGTTAGGGTTTAGGTGAGAGAGAGAGAGTTATATATATATGTATGTGGGAATTAGGCTTTAGTTAGCATGAGATGGGTTATTGGGTAATTGGGTTGTGGGTACTTTAGGAGTAGCAATAGGATTAGTCTCAAGGGATTCAAATTATATAGGATATCAAATAGGATTGTGGATTTAATTTGGCTTTGGTAATTCAATTAAGGATCAAACAATAGGATTAGGAATGGATGAGCAACCAATCACCACCACAAGCACCCAAGCACAAAAATAAAGAGGACAAGAACCAAATAAAAGAAAAGAACAATAACCGATGAAGAATAAAACAGAGGCAACAAATCAAACACAAAGAGCTCAAAATGAAATAAAACGAATATATATTGAAAACAACTCCAATATACGGTTTAGAAAAATACAAGAGAGTACAATAACCAAGAAAAAGAAAGATACATCAAAAATACGAAAAACAAAAAAACGGGAGTTACACTTCTCTTGCTAGCTGTGGACATCTTGGGCAGAAGGCGGATTATTCCGTCCTTCTCAACTTCCAAGAGGATGGCTGATACGCTTGCATTGAGCAAAGTGAATTTGTCAAAGCTTGGCATTGGAGGTGGATGGCGTTGACCTACGCCGTCTTTCTGGAACTCCCAGAAGGTGACTCTTTTTTACCTTGTGGATTGAGAGCTTTTTCAACTCTGATGTATCTATCACTCCTTTCTAGGAGCTCAGTGAAATTTTTAGGAGGCTTCTTCGTGAGGAAAGCTTTTAATTCTTTATAAATGACATTATGGCGGAAAGCTGCAGCCACCACTAATGAGTCTAAGGAAGAGAACGACCTTGCTTCGGCTGTAAAGCATTTGACGAAGTCTTTCATAAATTCCCCTTCTTTTTACTTCAGTTCCAACAGGGAAGCACTTGTTTTTCATCCTTATGGTCGGTAATGAAGTGCGCTATGAAGAGCTCCTCGAGCTAGTCGAAGGAGAATATTGACTGTTCAGTGAGGCGGGAGTATCATTCCCTTGAAAATCCTTTCAAAGTCGCAGGGATTGTTTGACACATGAGCACATCGGTGGCATTCTAGACCATCATGAGGGTCTTGAAACTCTTGATATGGTCAGTCGGGTCTGATTCCCCATCTTATGATTCGAATTGAGGAGCTTTGAAGTCCTTTGGGATGGGCATATCGAGGATGGTTTTGTTGAAATGAGGTCGACTAGGGCGGTAGGTCCTGCTAGAGCGGTTTCCTTAATTCTTCATCTGTTCTAGGCAATCTTCTACCTCTCGGATATGGCAAAGGACTTGGTCCTCCTTCCCCTTGGATCCAGTGAGTCACCGGATTCTTCTTTGCTGGGCTGGCCCAGATCTTGACTACCTTTTATAGCTCGGAGGAAGTTGAGCTTGAAATTTTCTAATTCGGTCCTAGTGACTGGGGCATCTTTCTCTTTGTTCTGCTTAAGAAGCTTTCGACTCTCATGAGTCAGGCTTGTTTTTGCAGTACACCCCATGTGAGAGGAGGAATGCCTTGATCTCTATCTAGGAGAGTTGCTTCTCCGGTTTACCTGACGTTCTAAGCAGGAGGCCTCAGTTTGGAAGCGCCTCTCGTCGAAGCAGACAGATAGTGAGTTAATATTTTATGGAAACTACTAAAGATATGACTTTTGACCATTGTCGTGAAAAGTAGTTAGAGCTCCTTAGAATGGATCTGGATCGTTGATTGAATACCGTGATCTGAATCTGACGGTTGTAGATACGGCTGATGGACCTACAAAAAGCCTGAAATACCGGGGATGGCCTTAAAACAGGCCCTCCGACGCTCAAGTCAGAACAAGAGAGAGAAAGAGAGTTTGAAAGAGAAACTGTTGATTACCTTCTGACTGTGGATGGGGGTATTTATAGGCCTGAGAAATAGTTTAGGAGATTGAGATAAATCTATTAGATTAATACCAATTCCTTATCTCCTATGGGTTCTTCCCTTTAAGAGATGAGACTCTCTTGTCTGGGAATAAGAGAGTTGACTCACAAACCCATGGGCTGGGTGTCTCTCCAAGTGGGCCTAATCTGTCACTTTTAATGGGCTTGAAAGCGGCCCATGTCTTGTAAAGAAGCATGGAGATGGCCCGAAACTGTTAAAGAGGCCTATTATGACTAATCTGCCTGTAGAAGTTTTGTGATGTGCTAGAATCATACAGTCCTAATTCGCTATGATTTTTACCGTTATCAGTAGACTTAAATGCATTTTTTCTATGAAAGCGATGGTCTTTCACAACTAACCCAGAATAAGACATAGCATGCACAGATGGACCATGCGCAAGCTCTTTTAGTGTGTTAGATATGTTATGATTGGGCACACCCTGAGTCTGCCCATTAATCTGTTCATAATCAATGATATATAGGACCTTCTACTTTTACCAGTCTGAGAACTCATCAGAATATCTATCTTGAAGTAAAGTTTCATTTTTGACGAGGTGTTTGTCCAAATGCTTCAATTCCTTCAAGTGCATCCTAAAATAATTAGCAATGGTTACATGACCTTATGTAAAAATATTATCATTGAAAATAACATTTTCTAATACACTTACTCTAAATATGGCTCAACCTCGGCCATATTAAACAGTACAAATCGATGAGCACTTTGTAGCCTTTAATAGTCCATAGTGATCTATGTTCCTTTGGACGATTATCCATATCAAGTTGGAACGATATGGATATCCGACCTTCAAGTATCACATCATTCGCAAAATCATGATTTATATTTGGACGATTATCCATATCAGCCACTTGACTCATTCATCTACTGAAAAACTCCATGCACTCATCTAATAAAAATGACATTGTCTTATACAACCTTCAGGTCGTGCTAAATTCCAAACGTATCCTTTGAATGTCTTCATTTCTCTACATCAAATAAAATTAATATTTTAGTGCAAAAATACATAAGTATAAATAGAATTAAGAAATTATCAATTTGTTACCTTTCAAATGGTTACAATCATCATTGTTGAACAAGGCCACATAATCAGGCTTCTCTCCCCAAATGAATTTTCAAATGGATCATAATATCAAAAAAAAACAGGAACGAAAAACCTTTCAAACATGCAAAAAATCTAAACAACATCTGCCTCCAATTATAACATTTCCTTCGGGTCAATGAATTTTTGACATAATGCATTGAAAAATGCACATAGTAGAAATACTGCATTTCTAGGCCCTTTTGGGAGAAGACCTTTTAATGCATTAGGCAACAACTGTTGCATTAACACATGATGTTCATGAGACTTAAGGTAAACAATTTTACACTTGTCCACTAATATACAGTTCCCAATATTTAACCATCAGGTACCATCAAGTTAAATAACAGTTAACAAAACTGTTGTTGTTCCTTTTTCAAAAGAGTGTGTGGCCCATTTGGAAGATAAGTTCTCTTCCCAATTTTCCGTTTTGGATGCATGTCATGTCTAATTTCCGTGTCTTCCAAATCTATACGCAAATTTATCCTATCATTTGACTTTCACTTCACATTCAACAAAGTACCAATAATTCTATCACACACATTCTTTTCAACGTGCATTACATCCAAACTATGATGCAACACTAAAAGCTGAAAATTGAACAAAAGCAAACAATTGAGAAATGTAAGAAACGTAATACTGGTCGTTCACCAAAAATTGTGAAACTAGATATTAAAATAAATAAAATGCGTTATATATATTACCTTTCAGTATGGCAACTCAAAAAATATTGACTTCTTTTTCTACATCTGTACATGTTGCAAGTTTCTCTTATTTTTCTGTGACCCCTTCCCAAAATTATTTTCAATATTTTTTTATCTCAGTCAAAATTCTTGACACGACCATTAATCTTGGAGTCTCCTCAAGCTCTTGTTTCCCATCCAACCAACTTCGTTTGAACTGAAATATATGTTTCGGTTCAAGAAACCGCCTATAGTTCAGATAAACAGTTTTTTTACAATGTTTCGACCATTCTGAACATGTATTAGTACCACATATGGGGCGTGCTAGTTTTTCCTTCGTTGTACATCCTGCTAGGTTACCATAAGCTGGAAATTCATTTATTGTCCATATAAAAATTGCTTTCAAGTTGAAAAATGTGTTGGTGAAAGCATCATATGTTTGCACACCAACTTTAAACAAAACGTGCAAATCATTTATTAGGGGTTGTAAATAAATATCTATGTTATTTCCTTGTTGTTCTATTCCTAAAATCAACAATGACAACATAATATGTTCCTTTCTCATGCATAACCCTGGTGGAAGATTATATATTACGAGCATCACATGCCAACAACTATGTGAGGAGCTAAGACCACGGAAGGGATTTGTAATACCCCAGATTTTTAAATAATTATTTTGAGATTAATAAATGAATTAATATGATTTTTGGTGATTTAATAAATATTTTTCTGAAATTTATTTTTTTACACGTGCAAATATTTTTTTGGGTAATTCAAAGTCTAAAATTATTTTGGAAAAACCCATTATTTATCATTATATATTATTTGTGAATTTTCTGGATTTTTCTGATAATTATTTGACCTATTTGCGAATATTACAAAAAGAGGGACTTTTGTGCAAAATTATTACTTGGTGTGAAAACTCCAGATTATCGGATTTTGGACTGAGCATGATGCCTAGTCAATTTAGAGGTAAAGAGTTTACTTTTTGTTTTAATAAATTTGGTTTGTTTTGCAAGTTTTGATAAAGAAGGGTCTTTTTGCAAAATTGCCACTTAAAGCAAAAAAAAGTACAATTTCGTTTTTTGAGTTTTACAACAGTGCCGGCCAGATCTAGAGTGTTGGTTTTGTTTTTAAATTCAAATTGGACTTTTTTATCTAATTTCCAAGTATAAGTATTTATATATGTAAAGATATATTCAAAAGAGATATTTTGCAAATCTATTCAAAAACCCTAGATACCCTAATTTCCGGCCAATATAAGGGGTGGTGCAGCCGTCTCTTTGCTGCACTACACAAAAGGATTTCTTTATTATTATTTTCTTGGAGTTTCAAAGCGAGGATCTTGGTTTTCTTGCAAAATGAAGGATTTTCTTATTCTCTTTATTATCTTCGGTTGATTTTTCAATAAGGTGAGTGACATCTGTTTGTTTTGTATTGTTCCATGCATGTTGTATGTGATGATCTGTCTATTAGAAAGCATTTTAGGGATTGTATGTAGATATAATGAATTGTTGATGAGTAAATGAACTAAAAATTAATTCTTTTCATGAAACTATGCTTTTGATAATTAAAACCCTAATTGATGACTTGAGATTTGTTAAGAACCTAATAGAATTCATGAGTAGGTTGTTCTCTTTCATATCCTTGCGTTTTGAGTGATCATATTGAATGGTATGATAGTTATTGCATATAAGTGAATAAAACTTCGTTTATTCTGTGTACGAGTATAGTTATACTCTGTTTTGATTTTTGGATGACTAAAACTTGATGAATGGTTGTTATAATTGCTTTTATTTCATGGGCAACTGATGTATGAGGTTATGTATGGGTGTTATGGATTACAAGATGAATTTTTGAATCAAAGGAATCAAGTTTGAAGTTAGGGATTACAAGATGAATATTTGAATCAAAGGAATCAAGTTTTGAAGTCAGGGTTGAGTATTTGCTTTGGGTCTGATGGTGAATGGCCGAAACATGGTTTTGTGGATTTTATGAAGTTTTCAATTGAGATTTGATTTGTTTTGATACTGAGGTTGTTTTGAACATTATAATACTCTTAATTGATGAGTATTGATGCTTTTACTGACAGAAACATGCACACATACACATATATAGATACTATACACTGTATTGAAGAAATTTTGTGATTTCGTGAAGTTTTCAATTGGATCCTGATTATTTCATACTGAGATTGAATTAGACATTATACTACTTCCTATCGATGAGATTTTGAAGCTTTAACTGAAGCAAATATTCACATAAACACACTTACATATACTTAGCACTGTTTTGAAGAATTTTGTGAAAAATTACTCTTTTGAGATCTTGATGTGTTTTCGATTTGTTCTATAAACTCCGACATGTTGTACAAGACATATTTTTAGCATCTCAGGAAAGTTGTTTTGATTTCATGAAGTTTAAGTAGTGTATCAGTCGAAACATGCACAAAATTTCGAGACTGGCTAAATAGCAGCTAGCGGTCAACCGCACGGTCGACCTGACATGCTTTTTTTTGAGAATTTCAGAAGGGACGGTCAACCGCCGTTATTTTGCACTGTTTTGGCAGTCGACCGAACCTGCTGTTGTTGAGTTGTTTTATTGAGCTTTCTTCGTCTCTTTTGAACGATTATTTCTTCGAGCTTATGGATTATTGATCTACTGTTTTCGGTGATATTTTTGCTATAGATTACAATATTTTACAGAGTTATATTTTGCTTATAATAAAAATTAAATTGATTTCCTATGACTTTATAAAGAGAGCCATATGTGATTTTCGAAGGAATTGATGTTTTGTGACTTTCTATGACTTCAAAATATGGTTTTCTGTTATTTGATGGATTTAATACTTTATTTTGATTCTGGAATTTTACGAGTATATTAAATGGATTTCGATTTTTTTGTTTTCTTTATATAAACGTTTTGATGATGGATTTATGAGTTTTATTGAAAGTTTTGGATTGATGGTTGAGTTATGAGTCTCTAGAGGGTAAGTGGGACCCTATGTAACGCCCCTGCCCCTAGCTCAGACAATTTATACAATTTAAAAGACAAATTAGATACTATGTAGTACAACTGCCCACCACAGGCTGCCTCTCAAAAGGTGGTTAATCGAATTGGTGACTCTTGATCATAGGTAGTTATTTATTATTAATTAATTTTGTACAAATCCCGATATGGGACAAATCTATACTCAAACCCCTCCTTTTTAAATCCCGTGAGCACAGCATAGTGGCCATGCCTACGTCAGCATCACAAAGACACACAGACGTTGTCTTTTTCTCTTCACAACGGACGGGCCCCACATCAAAGCCACGTCAGCATGTGGTCTATTTCCATACAGCATATACACTTTGCTGTTTCTCTCCCGTGGGACCCCCCATCCATACATTTTTCATTATAATTACCATTTTGCCACCAATATATATAATCACCATATATATTATATTATATATTTGAAAATTACGGTGTGTTACACACACACCCCCTTCAGAAATCAGTGTCCTCGTTGAGTACGGGGCAAGCACAACCTAGTGCAGGATCTCCTTTCTAACCGAAGTGGAGTGGAGTACCCTGATTCTGCTAGCTGCACAGTACCCTCATTCTGCTGTACACGCTCCCTCTCAGGCATACTTACCCGTACATCTTCTAGCTCCATCTCAGGCATACATCTCACCCACTCTTACACCCACACTCAGTGTCGAAAGTCGGCTCTGATACCATTTGTAACGCCTCTGCCCCTAGCTCAGACAATTTATACAATTCAGAAGACAAATTAGATACTATGTAGTACAACTGCCCACCACAGGCTACCTCTCAAAAGGTGGTTAACCGAATTGGTCACTTTTGATCATAGGCAAAGTTATTTATTATTAATTAGTTTTGTACAAATCCCGATATGGGAAAAATCCATACTCAAACTCCTTTTAAAATCCCATGAGCACAGCACAGTGGCCATGCCCACATCGCATCACAAAGACACACAGACGTTGTCTTTTTCTCTTCACAACTGGCGGGTCCCACATCAAAGCCACGTCAGCATGTGGTCTATTTCCAAACAGCATATACACTTTGCTGTTTCTCTCCCGTGGGACCCCCCATCCTTACATTTCATTATAATTACCATTTTGCCACCATACTTTATTATATATATAATCACCATATATACTACATTATATATTTGAAAACTACGGGGTGTTACACCCTAATTACTGGTGGTTGAGATTTTTTGATTTGGTTAGTTAAGGCCTTGTTGTTGATCAGTTGAGATTTTATGATTTGATTAGTTGAGGCTTTTGTGTTGATCAGTTGAGTTAATTCCGGTAGGGTACACCAAACTCTAGGAGATTCGTAATCAACTAATTAACTTAAAAATATAAGGACAGACACTAGATGGTGATATGATGAAATGAGAATATGGGTTATGGACCTCAGTATGGCCTGCGGTGTGAGTGAAACAGTCTCCGAAATTATCGAGGTCGAGGTGACACTCATGGGGTATTCGTGAGATGAGGCGCCACAGCTTGCGGTGTGGGGTATTCTCGAAGATTTCTAGGTGTGAGTGAAATAGTCTCCGAAATTATCTGTGGATAGAGATTGACCTCCGGAATTATCAAGGCATTGGCTAATACTCACAGTTTATCTAGATCTCATAGTACTCATCTTAGTAGGATTAGTTGCATAACGAGGGATTAAACCCTATAAAGTGGAGAACGTTAAGGGCTTGCATCGGACCTACGTAGAGTGAGATGCATAGAATTCGACAAGTATGCATTAGAGAGTCATCATATAGTATTGGTATTTCCTTGACTTGGTTGTATTCATGTTGTTTCCCATTTTTCCAAACTTGACACTTAGTCTAGTTTCACTTGATGTTTTCATATTTTATTTATTGTTATTTCTTATTTCATTTATTCTTACTGTTGGTACATATTGTTTATGACCTTATCATTTATGTTTTATTCATATTGCATTTCTTTTTATGTTACTCACACTATAATGGCTGACCCCTGTAGTTTTGGGGGTTAGGATTATCTCTAGCCTCATGTTTTACAGGTAGGCACTTATAGCATTGGGATTTGGATTCATGAGATAGAATGATGTTGTGGCTTGTGTAAATTGTAAAAGAATGTGTTGTAACAGAAAGAATTTGTAATTCAGGGTGTTTGTTTTCCGCTATGTTTTGTAAATAATTGATGTAATAAAAGTTGAAAAAAAAGTATCTGTGTTTTGGCTATATTTACTATTACATTGAGGATGATGCTGGAAATTGTGCCACGTATTTTTGAGGTATTATATTGGAAATTTGGGGCGTTGTAGAGGTTGGTATCAGAGCATGCTTCAATAGTAAAGATTAACATATTATAAAAATAAACCTAGGTGTGGACATTAGAGTGTGAGTATCACATAGAGTTGAAACATGATGTTTCGGGTTTGGGGTATGGTTGAGGTTTTGCCGTGGGGTATTGATGTGAATATGAATTGTGTTGTGATGCTCTAACCCAGGACCAGGAATGGTAATAATGGTGATGGGGTTGGAAGTTCCCATGGGGTTGGACTTGATCTTGAGACTGAGATTGCTAGGTTGTAGTAGACCTTGAACGCATTCATGGTAGCTAATATGGTACAAAATCAGAATCAGAATCAAGGGGCAGGACCAATATTTGTTAATGCTGATCCGATCAAGCAGGATGAGTCCTTCAAGCGGATGAAGCCGCCTGTTTTTTAGGGACAATCTGATCCAAATGAGACTGATGATTGGATTAGACAGATGGAGATGGTCTTCGAAGTCTTGGAAACCCCAGCAGTCAATAAGGTGAAATTGGCTACTATGCAGTTAGAGAATGATGCTGGCGTATGGTGGCAGTCTGTACCCACCATTTTCGCAAATACGTATTTTCTGAGTATTTTCTGTATCTCGATATTTATAATTTGCTATTTGTTAAACTCGTTTTCAATTTCATGTTAAAGCATTTTCCAAAACAATAGTTATAATCATTTTGAATAAACTTTGTTTTCATTCCAACTTGATCAACCATTCACATTTTAACCCTCAAAAATATTATTACTGTTTGGACTATTTCGACAAATTCCTATTTTTATATTATGATATTATTCTGATAATTTCTATTGTAGTTGTTAGTATTATTTATTGTTATTACTATTATTATTAGTATTTTTTTTATTATCATTATGGTCACTATTATTATTGTTAGTATTTCTATTCTTATTGTTATTATGATTATTTATTATTATTATTGATTATTAAAAACAAATCAATTCTTATTTAATAATTGTGTTTTTAATTGTTTCAAATAATTTATGTAATGTGATACGAATTGTATTTTGTTACAAATTATATTTTATCAGATATCCTATTATTTTGTGTTTGGGTTTATATTGATCCACTATATTTATATCCTACCTATTTTATTTATTGGATCTAAACCAAATTACCCAATAACCCTATATCTCACTTTTTCCCCTATATATACTATTCTGCTAATTAAAACCCTAATCCTATTTTAATCCTTCAGCCGTCAATAACCCCCTAATCCTCTCGCTCTCTATTTCTTCTGCACCAAACCGAAACCAACCAAACCCAATCACCCAAGCCCTTCCGATCGCCATCTCTGACCACCTTCATCATCGTCACCTCCATATCATCGCCCTCCGATCATACCAGTCCTCGCCATCAACCCCTATCATCATCTCATTCCGCTCAAACCCACTCCACCGAACCCATTTCCTCGTCGTCTCGTCTTCGCCCTCCGCTGCACCCCCGCAACCACCGCAGAACCCGTCCTCCTCCTCCTCATCGTTGTCCAAGACCGAGCGCCTCGCCATTCCCGTTCTCCGTTTCGTCCAGATACAGAGTCTGCCGAGCCGCCGTTTCCCTGGTCGTTGCATCGCTTCCCGACCACAACGACGTCACCGCTGCCGTTGCCCCCGAAGGCCGTGGTGACTGTCCTCTCTCCCCGCCATCTTTTTCTCTCTATCGAAGTCGATGAAGAAGCCACAGTGGTTGTTTTTGGTGTGTGTTGTTCCGGGTGTAGGGGATTTGCTATCGGTGTATGCTGTTTGTGTGAGGGAAGTTGGAGTTTGCTGTTTTGCTTTGGGATTCGTGTGTACTTGCTGATCCACTGTGGTGTGCTTGTGTACTGTGTTGCTGTTCTACACACGTGATTCACCCGTGTTTTGTTTCGTCACCCAGGATTTTCATCCTGTTATTCTATTTATTCGAATCTAATAAATAACAGGTAAGTCTCTTCTTGAACTAGTATTTTATTCTGTTCAAGATTCCTTTGATCTCTGCAAGTAGATCCCGTCATTTTCCTTATCATGTTGTTATTTGACAATTCCGTTAAATCTATTAAGGATTTACACGAGCTAATCCGAGGTATTCTTAACATCGTGCCGCTCTCTTTGATCTAAAACCTAGTGCCTATTGTTTCATTGCATATGCACATTACATGAAAAATAACTAGATCCATATTGTTGACTTGTTGATGAATTGGACATGTTAGATTACATTGATTTGATGAATTGACTACCATGCCTGTGAAATTACATCTTAGAAGTGAAATCATGCATGTTAAACACCTAAGAACACTTTGATTATTAATTTGCAAGAAATATATGATTGTATGATTTAATTGTTGCATCTCCATGTCAAAATAAATTCTGGACTGCTTTGTGTTCCATTTTGAATCAGATTTTCGACCAGGTTACTGTTATATTTTAAAATAACCTTTCTGAACATGAAATTTAGCCTTAGATGTCTAGCTTACTACCTTTTTTGCAGATTTGAATTCCGATGTGTAATCTGTTAGATATCATCATTTTAGTACATCTGTGTCAGAATTTCCAGATTTAAAATGCATGCGTATCTTGCTGTTCTATAATTTATTTGACCATGTTAGTAGTAAAATAAAAATCTAAAATAAATCTAGCTGACACTACACATGTGTAGGAACTACCCAGAATTTTTGTAGATTTATTTGATGAGTTTTCTGATCTGAACAAATAGGTGAACACACTTTACATCATGCTGCCTGAACATAAAATCTGAATAGAATAAAGTTTCCACCCTAGTTTTTGTATCTTTTATATGCCTTATATATATTTGCTGGAACCGTGTGGAAGTCTAGTTTCTAGAACTTCTGACGAATCCTGATTTGCTTTTTTGTAGTAGTAATAATCCATGTTTTATTACAGCAAGGTCATGTTGTCCTGATTATGTGATGTGTATTTGAATGACTTGTTTGTTTCATGATTTATCTGTGATGAGTAGAATTAGCCACACTTAGTATCTTACAACATTGACACCTTCTTGCATGCTCACATAGGATGAAAATGAACTAATAACAAGACAGGGCAATTATGGGTAGACTTGGTAGTGAACGATCGGAAAATGTACTCGGTAAAGGCCTTCTTGCTCGCATGAACACTTGACATGGAAGGTGGAGAAATACTTGTGAACTTGTTATCATGTTATCTTGTTATCTTGTTACGCCGAGTACACGATTCGTGATTTCACCATCAGTCTAAAACGTTCATTGTGTGCTTGTGCCGAACTTGTGGAATGAGACGCAGTAGTACGTGTACTAGATAGGTTAATAAAATAACTAATAACCTACATTTATCATCTCATGCTTGATCCTATATAGAATTTGACATGACATCACTCATTACATGTGTGATTATTGTAGACCTTTGATATTATTGCCTGCTCTTTGCTTTGTCCTTTGACTTTGATCATGTACCTTTTTCTTTGTCATACATGCTTCCTTTATCCTCTATTTTTCTCTACTTGTTGTCCACGACTTGCACTAATGACACTCTTTTCTCTCTTTTTAGATCAAGAATTTATACGTACCGAAGGATCTCTACCAGAAGAACTTGGTGAGCAGACTCTCTGAAGATCGGAGCTGGACCATTAGATTGCTTTAGCTATCTCTTGTTATTTGCTTATTGTATTGCTTTTATCATACTTTGTATTCCGATATTTTTATGACCCGAAGTTTATTTTATCCCAGATATTGGATTATTATTTGGTGAATTTATTTCATGATTATTGTGGAGTTTATTCATTATTTATGTGATTATTCTTTTCTGCGTGGTTGTATTCTCTTGTATATTGTTGAGTTAATCTGTTACAGCTTATGGATGATGTATAATCATTCGCTGGGCCTTCGTTACGTACTCGTATTCTCGTATTTTAGGAAGCCAGGCGTGACACAGTCAATAAAGAGGACTTTTGGGGATCAGCAACTGACTTCGGAGGCTTTTTTGGATGAATTCAGGGATCATTTCTTTCCTTTGGATATTCAGGAGAGGAAGGCAACGGAATTCTTGAATTTGCAACAAGGCAATATGACAGTTCGTGAATACGAGACTAAGTTTGCCCAGCTATCAAGGTATGCACCAGAGCTGATTATTGATGAAGCAAAGAAGGCCAAGAAATTCGAGCAGGGCTTGAGGCCAAATTTGAGGTCAAGGATGATTCTGTTGGGCATAAGGAGATAAGCTGGTCAGGAGAACAGCGATGACGGAAGAGGATATGGACCAGTTCCAGAAGAAGCAAGAGACTTGGAACAGGAACAAGAGACCAGCAGTTGGTCAGAGTGGGAAGACGTTCCCAGTGAAGCAGGGCAAGTTCAATAGGCCAGACAAAGGGCACCTGCAACTCAAGAGGTGGCTTGTTACTATTTATAAGGAGGCAAGTCACTTTAGGTCAACGTGTCCTAAACTGGTGAAGCATACTTGTTTTCAATATGGGCGAGCAGAGCATACTAAGCCTTTCTGTCCGTAGTTGAAGAAGGAAGGATCAGGCAGAGGCAAATTTCAGAGGCAAGGGCGAGTGTTCGCATTAACTGAGGAGGATGCGGGTAACCTCAGAGGATGTGATCCAGGGTATGCAAGAATTTTAAATTTTATTTGATGTATTATGTAAAACTTTGTTTGAGAATAAATTGGAGATTTGAGTATCATTCTTCGTGTAACAGAAATTGTTTTGGTTAAAGGAAAAAAGCAAAAGTTTTATTTGATACTGGTTCTTCGCATACAATTGTGTCGCCAAATTTTGCAAAGTCTTCGGTGTGGAACCTAAGTTGTATTCAGGTAGAGTCTTGACGGTGGCAACACAATCAGGAGAAGAGTTGATTCCTGATCGATATTACAAGGGTTGCGATATCGAGATTGGTGGAAGATTATTTGCCATTGATCTCATTAAGATGCAAGTTCTAGGTGTGAATGTGATTGTGGGCATTGATTGGATGGCAGTATATCATGCCGCAATTGAATGCAAGAAGTAAGAGGTGTTGGTGAAAGCACCAAGAGGTGTTGGTGAAAGCACCAGGAGGTCCAACGGTGACTTCTTAGGGGAAGAGGAAAGATCCGAAAGTGGATGCATTGGTATCTAAGTTGATGATTCCAGATGAAGTCAGAGGCATTCTAGTTGTCAGGGATTTTTCTACAGTGTTCTTGGAAGATTTACCGGGATTGTCGCCGCAGCGAGATGTGGAGTTCTGTATTAATGTTCAGCCGGGGAGTACTCCGACTTCTAAGGCTCTGTACAGGATGGCACCTGTAGAGCAGGATGAAGTTAAGAAGAAGATTGAGGAATTGCTGAGTAAGGGTTTCATCAGGCCAAGTTCTTCACCGTGGGGTGCGCCAGTATTGTTGGTCAAGAAGAAGGATGGGTCAATGAGGATGTGCAATGATTGTCGGGAATTTAATAGAGTAACTATTCAGAACAAGTATCCGCTTCCACAGATTGATGACCTATTTTATAGGCTTCGGGGAGCAGATGTGTTTTCGAAGATTGATTTGAGATCAGGGTATCATCAAGTTCGAGTCAAGAGGAAGATGTGAGTAAAATAGCTTTCAGGACTCGTCATGGACTCTATGAGCTTTTGGTAATGCCAATCGGAGTGACGAATGCGCCGGCAGTATTCATGGGTATGATGAATCAGATGTTGCGACCATTTATTGATTCCTTCAGAATGGTTTTCATTGATGATTTTTGGTGTATTCGAAGTCGGAGGATGAGTGTAACCCCTGTTTTCCATTTTGTATATTTTTGAATGTATTTTTTCGTTTTGGTGTATCTTCTCCCTTTGTACTCTTCTTGTATTCTTTTGGATCGTATATTGGATTTTTTATTTATATATATATATTTTTCTTTTTTTCATTTTATTATTCTTGTCATCTCTTATTTGAATTCTTGATTCTTGTTCGTCTCGTGTTTCGTTCCCTTTTGATCAAGCTGATATATTTCGACCCTTCTTGTTGTTGTTCACTCCCTATTTTTATTTTTATTTTTAGTTTTTCCTTTTTTTGCCCTATCAAGTTTTTGCTTAAATTCCTAACACCCATTTAGAACTCCCTTAACCCATTACCCACTTAATTTTTTTCCCCTGTATTAAACCAGTAGCCATATACCCAAATTCATTTTTATAATACTAAGCCCAATTGATTACTCCTGGGTCCATATCCACTAATTCATTTGTTTTCACCCTGTGTTATAAACCAACTACTTTGAACCTACTTCTAATTACCTATCCTACCCATTTACCTTCCCTTGCAGCCCGACCCGATAGCCCCTCTATTAACCGCCACTTCACCCTACCCTAACCTTAAGTTTTTCATATAAAACCCATGCACCGTTGCGCCCCTGAGCTGCCTACTTCTCTGTGTATCCCGTCAGCCTCTACCCCGTGCACCCTTGCTCCACGACCTCTGGCCTCCGTCTCTCTCTCCCGATCTCCTTGATCCCCGGCTGTCGCGTTCTCTCAAACTTGGCCTGTCTCTCTCCGACCTTGCCTCCCGTGCTAACCCCCCCCCCCCCCCCCCCCACACCCCCCCCCCCCCCGCTCTATCTTTGTTCGGCCACCGCAGCAGGAGAAGAGCTAGCGGCGCCAGCAGCACCTCCTCTCATGGTTGTTGCCCCTCGTTCTCTCGCCGTGGTCGCTCACGGTGTTGCTTCTTGTTCGTTCGCCCGTTCGTGCTCTTGCCATGTGTTTCTTTGAGTTCTTGATCGTTTGGTTTCTTGTTCGTTGGTTCTTGGTGTGCGTGCATTTTCGTGCACTATAATTTTGATTGTTCGCCATCCGTTGGTGGGTTTTGTTCATCGTTGAGTTCGTGGTTTCGTTCGTGGTTCGTTGACTTCGTTGGCCGGAAATCCGTTCCCGTTATTCTTGTTCTTGCTCCATTTCCGTCATCGTCTCTCAGGCAAGTAACTTGTACTCAATTCCTTTGTATGATATAAGTCATAAATTCCACTTGTAGTGTAGTTGGGTTCTAGAGACAACTCGTGTGTGATGTATGTTTGATGAGTATTGTCTCTATAGTGCTATTGACCATAGTTGCCTCACGACACAAATTTGACATGAAACAACTTAGGTTTTGACCATTCTTGATGTGATTATATTTGTGAGATAATTATGAGAAATCTTGTGTTTGTCTGGATCCATGTGATATACTTATTGTAGACATGCTATATACCCTATTTCATGATGTTTGGACACTTAGTAGACTCAATAACATGTTTGGTTGTGTTTGGAACGAGTTTCATATGTTGTGTGTTGATTTGTTGTTAAGAGGAAAATTTGTACTTTGTCGATGATCAGTTTTGATTGCTGTTAGAGCATATTAAGGTCAGTATGTTAACTTCAGTATACTTGATTTTTAGAGAAATATGTCTTCTTTCCAAACTTTCTGACCTTGATCGATTTCATTTTCGTATGTGTGAGATATGATTGTTTTACTAAAGAGGTGTATTATATTTCCAGATTTCGTTTCTTGATGATTTCGTTGACTAAACTATTTTGATACTAGTGATAAATATATTATTTTGATCTGAAATTTTGGACAGTATTTCAATACTTAATTAGGGATTACTCTGAATTTTGGTGGATTTTATTGATGAGTTTTATGACCTGATTTCATGCTTGTTTACAAAAGCTACACTTTGCTGTATTTTGCTCGCTATTCTGTAAAGATTAGTATTTTCACCCTAATTCCTTTTTCTGTATGAAAAATATTTATGAAACATGAAAGTTAGCTTATTTTGTATATTTTCATCTCCCTTTTGTGAATTTGGATTTCGTTTCATGGTTTGCGAGATATTACAATTTTCGTACAGCAGTGTTGGCAATTCCAGATTTGCCAAACTATCGAATCTTGATGTTTTCTGAATTTTGTTGGCTAAGCTAATCTTACTAGAAAATTTTGAAACATTATATTCTGATACTAGAAATATAGGGGAATACCCCAGATTTTATCTGGAATTTATTATGAGGTTTTAATGCTGTTTTCCGGACTTTGAATACGATTTTCTGATTTCTGACTGAACGCATTTTCTGGATTCAAATCAGTTTTGAGTTATATATTTTTGAAATAATATATGACTTATATATGTTTGCTGGATTCGGTCGCGAGTATATTTTCTAGAACTTTCGACGGATTCAGATTTGCATTTTTATAACATCGGGATCTCTGTTTTACTGCAGTATGGTCTTGCTGTTCTAAACTAGAAATTTGGTTATTTTATCCTTTTATGTGTTATCTTGCACCCATACAAGTTTATCTTACAACTTGAACTTGTTACTAAATTATACCGTGATATACTTGCCCTGTTCGTGACACGTACATGCTTGTTTGACACTAATAATAAATAATCAAGCCGGGGTTGAAGGGAAAGATCTAGTAGTGGATAATACAGAAACGTGTACTCGGAAGGGGATCTATTGATACTACGTGATATTTGGAGCTTGATATTTGGTTATTTGGAGCTTGACACGTGATTACTTGCACTTGCACACTTGACACAGAGCTTGATATTTTGGGTATTTGGAGCTTGTTTGGAGCTTGTTATTTGGTTATGTTGAGCTTGTTTGGAGCTTGTTCATCTGGTTACTTGGAGCTTGATACTTGTTTACATGGAGCTTGTCCCTGAGTACACTGTCCTCTATGGTCCACTATGAAATCTAAAGCGAAACTGTTTGTTGTAGCAACCATGTAAGGTGGGCTGCATGAAGTGCTACCTAGATAGTAATCACTACAAGACTTGATACATGACACTTGAACATGATACATGCTTACTTGATACTTGACTGCATGATACATGAGACTTGATACTTGACACATGCTACATGTTTACATGATACTTGACACTTGATGCATGTTTACGTGATACTTGTTCACTTGACACTTGATACATGATACTTGTATTTGTTCACCTTACAATGCTAGTTGTTATACTTGATATCATGCCTATTCCATGTTATTAGCTAGTTTTCACCATGTACTTGTATCCTACATTACAAGCGGCACGTAACTTGCATTAACGGGAGTTTTTTTTCTCTTTTCCTCTTTCTTGCAATTGTTAAATTACATATTTTGGAGAACAAGTACCAGATGGTGTTGATAATATGCAATATTAGTGCTGGAGTTATTATTATTATTTCTTGTTTCTTGCTTGAATAATTGTATTTTGGTACTTGGATTTATTTGTATTTGGACAATGTGACCCGGGATATTTGACTTATTCAGATTGAGATTATTTGAGATTAATATATTTTGGTTTCAAGTATTCTTGTTGGTATTTTGGTTCATATGTGCATGATTGGTTGATTCTTTTGCTTCCGACTCTGATTACTCTTGTGAAATGTTGTAAAGATTCTGAACAGCTTATGTATGATGAAAATCATTCGCTGGACTTTTGTCGCGTATCCGTATTCCGTATTCTCTTTTGGGAAGCGGAGCGTGACAAGATTTTTAGTGGTGTCAGAGCTGGGTTTGGCTAATGTATTAGTTGCCTAATATATTAGACAATCTTGGCTCGAACTAGGATCGACTCAACATTTCACCAACCATGCATGCATAAATGAATTATTATCAAGTTTGATCTAGATGCTAACTATTTTTGGTTTTGCGCAGACTATGGCTCGTAGAGGTTCTTCTCGTATCCCAGATGATCAGTCAGGGCTGGAGACTTTCACCGCTGTGCTTGAGCGCTTGATCAATATGCAGCAGAACCATAGTGATTTGGTGATGGCTGCTTTGGAAGCCGCTCAAGTTCCTCCACCCGCTGTGCCTATGCAGGCAGCTCTTCCTTCCCATCCGAGTACAGTCACGGACTTCATGAGGCTACATCCCGATAGGTTTTTAGGCACTGAGATGCCTTAGGAGGCTGAACAGTGGTTGATTCGGACAGAGCAACTGCTTTGGCAGCTAGGGTTACAGATGCAGATCGTGTGGATGTGGTTGCCATCCAGCTGGTGGACTTGGCTCATATCTGGTGGAGGTCCGAGTCCGAAAGGCTCGAAAGACCGATCACTTGGGCCACTTTCACTAGGAGCTTCTTGGAGAAGTTCTTTCCTAGAAGCACTAGAGTGGAGATGGAGCAACAATTCTTGGCCCTGAAATAGGTTGGTCGTTATTTCTAGTAATGGAATTTTGTTACATATTGTTTATGCGGTGTTGTAACATGAGACCTTCTTGAAACAACGCTCCAGGTCTGTGGATGAGTATGCAGCTGAATTTATTAGACTTAGTCACTTTGCAGCCGTTCTTGTGTCGAACGAAGAGGATAGGGCTCGTAGATTTACTTTGGGGCTTGAGCGCGAGATTAGGGTGCAGCTTGTCTCCCTTCGCTTGCGCACTTATGCAGAAGGTCTTGAGGTAGCTCGTGCTTAGGAGCAGGCCCATGGTGGATTGGCTCCTTTTCAGGGGACTGTTCCGCACTCAGTTGCTAGGCCTTCTGGTGGGCCTGTTCGGAGGCCTGTCCCAGCCCATCCGGTCAGGGCAGCTCCATACTCTTCTGTGGTTCCTCAGCAGACTAGTTTTTACAACTTTTTTCATCTTGCTGGGCATGAGCGCAAGGACTGCAGGCGTGCCAATCGCCGCTGCTTTGGTTGTGGTGCTTCTAATCATATGGCGCGGGATTGCCCACGACAGCAGCAGCTAGCTCTTCCAGCTAGGGGTCCCGTTCAGCAGGTTTACCCCAGCCGTGGTCCAGTTAGGCCACCCCTTCCTCCGCAGCGCCAGATTGTCGGTCAGAGAACCGCTGCTCACAGGAGAGGTCAGGCTTTCAACCTGACTACTGCTGATGCTGAGTCAGCTGAGGGTGTGGTTGCAGGTATCTTTTGTTTTATTATTTTTATTGTTTTGTTGTTTCAGTTTTGTTTCTTCATTTCCTTTTGTATTATTTCTTTCTGTTTATCTTTCTACATTTTGTTTTCCTCACCCCTGTTAAACCATTCTTTTCTTTGTCTCCTTGATTTCTGTCTTAGGTGTCGTCCTTGTTTGCTCTTTTCCTGCTCATGTTCTTTTTTATTCCAGGGCAACCCATTCTTTTGTCTCTTGTTGATTTGTCGCTCGCTATCAGTTGGAGTGAAACAATATGTCAGAGGCCTGGAACATTATGACAGGTGGTGGAGTTGTCATTTGTTCCCGGGATTGCAGGCAGTGTCCCGTAATTATGGTAGCACAGATTTCAAAGCCATTCTGATTGTAATTGGGTATTCAGGATTCGACATTATTCTGGGTATGGATTGGTTAGGTAAAACCCAAGCCATTATTGATTGTCGTGCCAAGAAAGTTCTGTTTCGAATTCCAGATCGCACAGAGTTTGAGTTCCATGTTGGGGAGTCTTCCCTTGGCTGAGCTGCAGTTAATCAGGAGATTTGTGCGATGGAGTTGCATTCAGGCTAAGAGGCTGTGCCTCTAGTAGTTCAGGATTTCCTGGATGTCTTTCTAGAGGAGTTGTCTGGCTTACCCCCTGATAGGGATGTGGAGTTCGGTATTGAAGTTTAGTCGGGTACGGTGCCTATATCAAAAAGTCCTTACAGATTGGCACCGGTCGAGTTAGCTGAGCTTAAGGTGCAGATTCAGGAGTTGTTTGATTTGGGTTTCATTAGACCTAGTGTTTCACCTTGGGGTGCTTCAGTCCTTTTTGTCAACAAGAAGGATGGTGGTCGTCGACTATGTGTGGATTATCGGGAACTCAACAGTGTTACTGTGAAGAATCGGTATCTGTTGCCTAGGATCAATGATTTGTTTGACCAGTTGAGTGGGGCTACTATTTTCTCAAAGTTGGATCTTTGTTCTGCGTATCATCAAGTCAAAGTGAAGGTGACTGATGCACAGAAGACTGCTTTCAGGACCAGATATGGCCACTATGAGTATCTTGTGATGCCGTTCGGGCTGACAAACGCGCATGTTGTATTCATGAACCTTATGAACCAGGTCTTTTCTCAGTTCTTGGATAGATTTGTGGTGGTCTTCATTGATGATATTTTGGTGTATTCTCGGAATCAGGAGGATCATGCTAAGCATCTTCGGGTGGTTCTGCAGACTTTGAGAGAAAATCAGCTCTATGAAAAACTCAGCAAGTGCAAGTTTTGGATCGACAGGGTTTCATTCTTGCGGAACATTATCTCAGGCGATGGTATTTCTGTGGATCCTGCCAAGGTTGAGGTTGTAAAGGATTGGCATGTTCCCAAGTCAGTTTCTGAAGTCAGAAGTTTTCTTGGTTTGGCTGGCTATTATCGAAAATTCGTCCAAGATTTTTCGAAGATAGTAGGACCGTTGATTAAGTTGACTGGGAAGGATCAGAAGTTCTGTTGGTCTGATGAGTGTGGTGTGGCTTTTGTTGAGTTGAAGAACAGATTGACGTCAGCGCCTGTGTTAACTATTCCAGATGGTTCAGGCTGGATTTGTAATTCACTGTAATGCTTCCGGTAAGGGTCTTGGAGCAGTTTTGATGCAGAAGGGCCAAGTCATTGCATATGCATCGAAGCAATTGAGGCCGCATGAGAAGAACTATCCGACTCATGACTTGGAGTTAGCACCAGTGATATATGCTTCGAATCTATGGAGACATTATTTACTTGGAGACCGAGTGGAGATCTTTACAGACCACAAAAATCTCAAGTACGTCTTCACCCAGAAGGAGTTAAATATGAGGCAAAGGCGTTAGTTGGAGCTTATGACCGATTATGACATCAGTTTGCAATACCATCCTGGTCAAGTAAACTTGGTGCCAGATGCTTTGAGCAAGAGACCGACAGTTATGTTCTTGACACAGCAGAGGAATCTGATTGAGCAGATGAGGAGGTTGGAGTTGGATGTTTTGTTGCCGAGTTCTGGTCGGAGTTGTTTGGCGCTCCAGCTACAGTCGTCTCTTGTTGATCAGATTAAAGAGGCACAGGCTGGTGATGCGCAGCTGCAGGGTTTTCGAGCTGAGGTTGAGTATAGGTCTAGAACGGACATGGTAATTCATGTTGATGGATTGCTTCGTTTTGGGTCCAGGTTATATGTCCCGAAGGGTGAGGTTTGTCAGAAGTTGCTTGAGGAAGCCCACCAGTCATCCTATTCTATCCATCTCGGTAGTACTAAGATGTATCGGGATTTGAAGCTTCATTTCTGGTGGCATGGTATGAAGAGGGCTGTGGCTCAGTTTGTTTCTCAGTGTTTGATTTGCCAGCAGGTTAAGGCAGAGCATTAGAGGACTGCTAGACTTCTTCAACCGCTTCCTATTCCGGAGTAAAGTGGGAATATATCACTATGGATTTTTTGACTACTTTGCCGAGGAGTCCTAAGGGTCATAATGCCATTTGGGTGATTGTCGACCGTTTGATGAAGAGTGCCCACTTCATTCCTTTTCATGTTGGGCAGTCTACTGAGAGCCTAGCTGAGAGGTATATACAAGAGATTGTCAGACTTCATGGGGTTCCAGTCAGTATTGTATCCGACAGGGATACGAGATTCAGATCTCAGTTCTGGGAGAGTCTTCAGAACAGTTTGGGGAGCAAATTAAAGTACAGTACAGATTTTGTTCCCCAGACTAATGGACAATCAGAGAGGACCATCCAGATTCTTGAGGACATGTTGAGGTCCTATATGCTTCAGTTTGGTGGATCATGGGAGGACCATTTGCATCTCGTAGAGTTCTCGTACAATAACAGCTTTCAAGCCAGTATTAAAGCTGCTCCATTCGAGGCACTCTATGGGCTGAAGTGCAGATCACCAGTGTGCTAGGATGACATTGGTGAGAGAAAGTTGTTGGGTCCGGAGTTGATCACCAGGATAGTTGATGTTGTGGTTCAGATCAGGAAGCATTTGTAGGCTGTCCAAGATAGGCAGAGGCGATGGGCCGATGTCCATCGGAGGGCATTGGAGTTTGAGGTTGGTGACCATGTTTTCCTAAAGGTATCGCTGTGGCGCGGTGTCATTCGGTTTCGGTGGTGGGGGCAAGCTTAGCCCTAGGTTTATTCGACCGGTTGAGATTTTGGAGCGAGTAGGCAAGGTGGCCTATCGTCTTGCATTGCCACCAGCTTTATCAGGAGTGCACGAAGTTTTCCACGTCTCATAACTCAGGAGATATATCCGAGATGAGAGCCACGTGATCGACTATTCTGAGTTGACCGCTCGGCCGGATTTGACTTGTGAGATTCTGCCAGTTGCTATTGTGGATCGGCGGGAGAAAGTGCTTAAGAACAAGGTCATCAGGTTAGTTCGTGTGTCTTGGAATCCTCACTCGCCTGGTGAGTCGACTTGGGAGCTGGAGGAGGAGATTCAGCAGAAGTTTCCTCATTTGTTTGAGTAGTTTTGTTTGGTTCTTTTTATTTGTTTTTTGGGGTTACCCTATATATCTTCTTGTTTGAATTTCGAGGATGAAATTTTTCTTGTTAGGTGGGTAGGATTATAACCCCTTTTTCCATTTTGTGTATTTTTGAGTGTATTTTTTCGTTTTGGTGTATCTTCTCCTTTTGTATTCTTTTGGACCGTATATTGGATTTTTTATTTCAATATATATATATATATATATATATATATATATATATATATATATATATATCATTTTATTATTCTTGTCATCTCTTATTTGAATTCTTGATTCTTGTTCGTCTCTTGTTTCGTCCCCTTTTGATCAAGCTGATATATTTCGACCCTTCTTGTTGTTGTTCACACCCTATTTTTATTTTTCTTTTTAGTTTTCCTTTTTTTGCCCTATCAACTTTTCGCTTAAATTCTAACACCCATTTAGAACACCCTTAACCCATTACCCACTTAATTATTTTTTTCCTTGTATTAATCCAGTAGCCATATACCCAAATTCATTTTTATTATACTAAGCCCAATTGATTTCTCCTGGGTCCCTATCCACTAATTCATTCTTTTTCACCCTGTGTTATAAACCAACTACTGTGAACCTACTTCTAATTACCTTTACTACCCATTTACCTTCCCTTGCAACCCGACCCGATAGCCCCTCTGTTAATCGCCATTTCACCCTACCCTAACCCTAAGTTTTTCAAATAAAACCCATGCATCGTTGCGCCCCTGAGCCTCCTACTTCTCTGTGTATCCCGTCAGCCTCTACCCCGTGCACCCTTGCTCCCCGACCTCTGGCCTCCGTCTCTCTCTCCCGATCTCCTTGATCCCTGGCCATCGCGTTCTCTCAAACTCGCCCTGTCCCTCTCCGACCTTGCCTCCCATGCTGACCCCCCCACTCTGTCTCTATTCGGCCACCGCAGCAGCAGCAGCAGCTAGCAGTGCCAGCAGCGATGCCAACGCCGCTAGCACTGCCTCCCGTGGTCGTTGCCCCTCGTGCTCTCCCCATGATCGCTCACGGTGTTGCTTCTCGTTCATTCCCCCGTTCGTGCTCTTACTGTGTGTTGCTTTGAGTTCTTGATCGTTTGGTTTCTTGTTCATTGGTTCTTGGTGCGCGTGCATTTTCGTGCACTTGGATTTTGATTGTTCGCCATCCGTTCGTGGGTTTTGTTCGTCGTTGAGTTCGCGGTTCGTTGAGTTCATTGGCTGGGAATCCGTTCCCGTTATTTTTATTCTTGCTCCGTTCCCCTTGTCGTCTCTCAGACAAGTAACTTGTACTCAATTCCTTTGTATAATACAAGTCATAAATTCTGCTTGTAGTGTAGTTGCATTCTAGAGACAACTCGTGTGTGATGTATGTTTGATGAGTGTTGTCTCTGTAGTGCTATTGACCATAGTTGTCTCACGACACAAATTTGACATGAAACAACTTAGGTTTTGACCGTTCTTGATGTGATTATATTTGTGAGATAATTATGAGAAATCGTGTGTTTGTTTGGATCCATGTGATATACTTGTTGTGGACAAGTTATATACCATATTTCATGAAGTTTGGGCACTTAGTAGACTCTATAACATGTTTGGTTGTGTTTGGGACGAGTTTCGTATGTTGTGTGTTGATTTGTTATTAGGAGGAAAATCTATATTTTATCATTGATCAGTTTTGATAAGGTCAGTATCTTAACTTCAAAATTAAACATGATTTTTAGAGAAATCCGTCTTCTTTCTAAACTTTCTGACGTTGATCGATTTCGTTTTCTTATGTGTGAGATATGATTGTTTTACTACAGAGGTGTATTATATTTCCAGATTTCATTTCTTGATGATTTCGATGACTAAACTTATTTTGATACTAGTGCTAAACATATTACTTTGATCTGAAATTTTGGACAGTATTTCTATACTTAATTAGGGATTACCAGAATTTTGGTGGATTTTATTGATGAGCTTTATGACCGATTTCATGCTTGTTTACAAAAGCTATACTTGCTGGATTTTGCTCGCTTTTCTGTAAAGATTTGTATTTTCACCCTAATTCCTTTTCCTCTAAGAAAAATATTTATGAAATATGAATGTTAGATTATTTTGTGTATTTTCATCTCTCTTTGGCAGATTTGGATTTCGTTTTACGGTTTGCGAGATATTACAGTTTTGTACAGCAGTGTTGGGAATTCCAGATTTACCAAACTATCATTTCTTGATATTTTCTGAATTTTGTTGGCTAAACTTATCTTACTAGAAAATTTTGAAACTTTATATTCTGATACTAGACATATAGGGAAATACCCCAGATTTTTCCTGGAATTTATTATGATGTTTTAGTGCTGTTTTCTGACTTTGAATACGATTTTCTAATTTCTGACTGAACGCATTTTCTGGATTCAAATCAGTTCTGAGTTATGTTTTTGTGAAATACTATATGACTTATATATGTTTGCTGGATTCGGTCGGAAGTCTATTTTCTAGACCTTTCGACGGATTAAGATTTGCAATTTTATAACACCAGGAATCTCAGTTTTACTGCAGTATGGTCTTGCTGTCCTGAACTAGAAGTTTGGTTATTTTATCCTTTTGTGTTATCTTTCACCCGTATATGTTTATCTTGCAACTTGAACTTGTTACTTGATTATACCATGATATACTTGTCCTGTTCGTGACACATACATGCTTGTTTGACACTAATAATAAATGATCAAGCCGGGGTTTAAGGGAAAGATATAGTAGTGGATAATACAGAAATGTGTACTCGGAAGGGGATCTATTGATCCTACGTGATATTTGGAACTTGATATTTGGTTATTTGGAGCTTGACACGTGATTACTTGCACTTGCACACTTGACACAGAGCTTGATATTTTGGGTATTTGGAGCTTGTTATTTGGTTATGTGGAGCTTGTTTGGAGCTCGTTTATCTGTTTACTTGGAGCTTGATACTTGTTTACTTGGAGCATGTACCTGAGTACACTGCCCTCTATGGTCCACTATGAAATCTAAAGCAAAACTGTTTGTTATAGCAACTATGTAAGGTGGGCTGCATGAAGTGCTATCTAGATAGTAATCACTACAAGACTTGATACATGACACTTGAACATGATACATGCTTACTTGATACTTGACTACATGATAGATGAGACTTGATACTTGACACATGCTACATGTTTACATGATACCTGACACTTGATGCATGTTTACATGATACTTGTTTACTTGACACTTGATACATGCTACTTGTGCTTGTTCACCTTACAATGCTAGTTGTTATACTTGATATCATGCCTATTCCATGTTATTAGCTAGTTTTCCCTATGTACTTGTATCCTGCATTACAAGCGGCCTGTAACTTATATTAACGGGAGTTTGTTTTCTCTTTTCCTCTTTCCTGCAATTGTTAAATTGCAGATTTTGCATAACAGGTACCAGATGGTGTTGGTAATATGCAATATTAGTGCTGGAGTTATTATTATTTCTTTTTTCTTGCTTAAACAATTGTATTTTGATACTTAGATTTATTTGTATTTGGACAATGTGACCCAGGATATTTGACTTATTCAGATTGGGATTATTTGAGATTAATACATTTTGGTTTCAAGTATTCTTGTTGGTATTTTGGTTCATATGTGCATGATCGGTTGATTCTTTTGCTTCTGACTCTGATTACTCTTGTAAAATGTTGTAAAGATTCTGAACAGCTTATGGATGATGAAAATCATTCGCTGGGCTTTTGTCGCGTATCCGTATGCCGTATTCTTTTTTGGGAAGCGGGGCGTGATAATGAGCTATCTACGCACTTGACAGAGGCACTGAAGATGTTACAGGTGCATAACTTGTATGCCAAGCTATCGAAGTGTGAGTTTTGGAAATTTGAGGTAGCTTTGCTTGGTCATATCCTTTCTAAAGAGGGAGTGGCCACTGATCTTCAGAAGGTTGAAGCAACGTCAGTGAAGGAAGTCAGGAGTTTCATGGGTTTGGCTGGGTACTACACGAGATTCATTCAAGGCTATGTACAGATTGCAGTTCCTTTGACAGGGTTAACTCAGAAGAATGTGGCATTCACATGGACTGATAAGTGTGAGGCGAGTTTCCTTGAGCTGAAAGAGAAGTTGACGACTGTGCCTATCTTAGCTTTACCACAAGCTGGGAAGGATTATGATATCTTCAGTGATGCATCTCTCAGAGGTTTGGGGTGTGTCTTGATGCAGGAAGGAAAGGTTATTGCCTATGGTTTGAGACAGTTGCATCCGCATGAGAAGAATTATCCGACGCATGATTTGGAGTTAGCAGCTATTATCTTTGCCTTGAAGCAGTTGAGGCATTATGTATATAGTGAGAAGGTCAATATGTATACCGACCACAAGGGCCTGAAGTACATTTATCAGCAGAAGGATCTAAATCATCGGCAGAAAAAGTGGTTGGAAGTATTGGAAGACATTCGTCCAGTGATCAAGTATCATCCGGGCAAGGCGAATGTGGTGGCCGATGGGATTAGTCGGAAGAGTAGTTTGTCGAGCTTGATCACTACTTAGAGAGAGAGTTGGTAGCAGAGATTGATCAGGCAGGTATCGAGGTGGTACTGCAGGCTTTGGGAGCATCTTTGGCTCAACTGAGGCTACAACTTTCTTTGAGAGAGCAGATTGTGGAAGGTCAGAAAGCAGATGCAGGGATTCAGAAGATGTTGCAACAGCTTTCCGATGGCAAGTTGTCAGAGTTCCATGTCCAAGATGGAGTTCTATGGATGGGTGAGAGGTTGTGTGTTTCGGAGAATGCAAATTTGAGGGAGAGTATCTTGCAAGAAGCACATTGTCACGTCCTGCTTTCTAAAAACACGGAATACGAGCGCGCGACAAAGCCCAGCGATGATTTTCATCTTTCATGAGCTGTAGAATCGACTCAGCATCATAACAAGAATATGACAAATGTACACAACCACGCATGCATGAATAATTTATTAATCAACAGAAAACAATTGAAACAAAATAATAATATTTCAAATAGTTTTCAATTCTGGATCAAAAAGATAAAACTCGGGACTATAAGCCCGTTACAAGATTCAAGTAGCAAGAGAAATAAATAACTCAAAAACAAAATATTTTAAAACAAGTCTTCTCTCCAAGCAAAGTCTAGAACGTCTGCTCAACAATTCCAGCAGGCAATTCGTCTCCAAAGTCTGTATATATATATACATAAAAGGAAAAAAATAGAGAAAACGAGACAAACATCCTTAGTGCAAGTTAGGGTCGCAAATAGTACAAGCAAGATTATGGAAACAAGTGCAAGAAATATGGAACAAGATTTGGAATCAAGAATGTATAACATAATATAATAGGGTTGCAACAAGTAGTAGGATTCAAGAAACTAGCTAGCAAGAAAACTCAAGTGACAAAATTGGGTAACAAGTACTAGTAGGAGAACAAGTGACAAGCGAACATGTAATGGTATCAAGCATCAAGTAACAAGTATCATGTACAAGTGTCAAGTAACAAGTAACAAGTAACTAGTCTCAAGTAGTAAGTCTCAATTAACAAGTCTCAAGTAACGGGCATCAAGTAGGGTATCAAGTGTGTACAAGTGATAAGTTAATCTGAAGTTTAATGTTTAATTCTATCTAGGTAGCACTTCATGCATCCATACTTTTACTACATGGTTGCTACATACAATCAGTTAAGTTAGGCCTAGTGGTGGACTTTATAGGGCAGTGTACTCAGGTATCAAGTATCAAGCAAGCAAGGTTCATGAATACGAAAATAAAGTAACAAGTTAACGAACAAGTACAAGTTCGTGAATCCACTAACAAGTTCAAGAACCACATAGTAGGTTCATGAATACAACAAGTTCATGAGCCATGTAATGGCTTCATGAATACATCAAGATACAACAAGTTCATGAACCAAGTACTGGAAAACACGGGCTCCCTTCCGAGTACACTTACCTATATTGTCTACTACTGTGGTCTTTCCCTTAAACTCAGGCCTGTTATTTATTATTAATATTATCAACCAAGCATGACAGTGTGCGAAATAGGTCAAGTAAATATGATCAAGAACATGGAACAAGTTTAAGATAATTATAAAGCATATTCGAGGGTCAACACAAATTAAGATTATCAAGAACTACGAGAATTGCAATTCTGGACAGCATGGTGTTGCTGCACCAAAACTGCGATTCCTGTTGCTACAAGATAGCAAATGTGGATCTGTCAGGAGTTCTAGAAACTAGACTCCTGCCCGGTTCCAACACATATAATTAAGACACAAAAAAGTTATAGCAAGTGATGTCAAAACAGCAAACTATACAGCATTTGTGTTCAGCCAGAATTTGTCAAACTGAGTTTATACATATGAAACAGGGTTGAAACTTCATTAATTAATTCTCAGAAAATTAGGGAATGTTCTATAGGGTGTCCAGTATAGCATGCAAAATTTCAAGTTATTTACTTACAGGTAGCATAGTTAAAATAATTGTAAACCAAAGTGGTGCAGCAGTTTTTATGAATCTGTGATTACAGACACCGCGGCAGTAAAACTGCGATATCTCCTAAACCGTAACTTGGAATTCAAAAATTCTGGATGTTATTGGAAACTAGACACTTGGGTCTACATTTCATATTCAGGACTCAAGTTCAGATTCTGGTTTTATCGGGGTCGAAACAGCAAGCCAAGATAGGACAGAAACCAAATAAGACACTTTTGCATGAAATGTATCAAAATTATACTAGTTGTGAACAAGTGTATCAATGAAGGGTTGTGACTCTTAGATAATGTGATAGACAAGGCAAAACATGAGATCATCAACGATAAACAAGAGAAGTCACATTCACAATCTACTTGCAGTATTTTCAAGAAAAATCTTGAACTAGAAAACAAAATGTACAAGAAGATACTTGCCTTGGGGTGTAGGCCATGAATCTGACAAAAGAATAACGGGAATGGATCCCGACATGAACACAATGAACGGATCGAACGAACACACGAACCAATCATGAACACAAACCAACGAACGGATCACAATGACGATCAAGATCAAGATGATCAAACAGCAATCGGGCAGATCGGCACGGATGAGATCAAGATCAAGATCAAGATCGGATGTACCAGAACAAGGTGATGTTGAAGTTGATGATGATCGCGATCGAATGGCAAATGATCACCCCGATGGTGATGATCAAGATGATGATCAAAGTAGATCTGATGGCCAACAATCAAAGTTGATCAAAACCTAATCAACCCGCAATGGAGCTGCACTGGCTTCGGCGACGGGGAGCGACGGGACTAGCGGCAAGGCGGAGGACGACAACCAGTGAGGCTGCTGTTGCATTATGGAGTCACAACCGGAGGTAGGGCGGGGGCTGGCTGACACAACAGGAGCACAGGGCAAGGGACATGGATGTTGCTGGTTGCTTCGCCGGCATCGTACAAGAGGATAGGGCGCACAGGGGTGCGACACAGTGACGTTGTTGCTGTCGCTGGCTTTGGCTGAGCACAGGAGGGAGGGCAGCACGCATAGTGGTGTTGTCGCTGCTATCGAGGGAGTCAGGCACAGGGGGGTGCCGGGGTGAGAACGCTGGCTGCGATGGCTGTAACTGGCATGCGGCATGCTGGATGGAGGCATAGCACAGGAGCCAGGAAGGGGACAGGGGCCAAAGGTGCTGATGTCGACTGCTGTGGGAGGTCACAATGGCGGGAGACTGTCGTGCAGTCGGGGACACTGCGATCGCTGTCGCGGCGAGGGATCTGTGATAGGGAGGAGATGGCGGTGTGCACAGGGACAAGGGCAACGGAGGGCGGTGCAGTCGGAGGGCGGGATGAGTAGGGGAGATGAGAAGTCGGGAGAAAAGGAGAGGAAAAGGTAGGCGGCGGTACAACAGTAAGGGGTAGAACAGTGATAGGGTTAGATTTGACCTGGGTTGGGGTTTTAGGGTGTTTTATATAGGGTAATGGGTTTGGGTTGTTGGGTAGATAATCCAATAGGAGAATGGGTAATGGGTTTTGGACTATAAATAGATCAAATAGGTAGAATAGGATTTTGGTCTTATATAAAATAAATCCAATAAAATAATTAAGTAATAAAATACTAGATTAATTAAACACTCGACATAATAACATAAAATAAAATAGAGTGGCTTACAAAATAATGGCTTTCAAAATTTAATAAACAATATATTTAATAATAATAATAATAATAATGCTAATAACAATAATAAGATTTGTATTATAATATAAAAAAATCATATAAAATAGTTACAATAAAATCATTGATGGAAAATAGATTTTAATAGAATATTCAAGAATGCATTTTAACAAAAGGAACGTGAAAGCGAAAAGCTAATTTACAAAAATTTGAAATACCGAAGTAACACAGAAAATACGTATTTACGAAAACAGGAGTTGCATACATAGTACTTTGTTGTCAGTACATTCTGGAGGCACAAAGATGTACAAGGACATCAAACAACACTTTTGGTGGTCTGGTATAAAGAGGGATGTGGTAGATTTTGTGACAAGGTGTCTGACTTGTCAGCAGATTAAGGCAGAAAATCAGAGACCTGGAGGTTTGTTACAGCCCTTGCCTATTTCGGAATGGAAGTGGGAGAATATCAACAAGGATTTCATTACAGGTTTGCCAAGGAGTGCGAAGGGCAATGACTCGATTTGGATTAGACCGTTTGACCAAGTCAGCTCACTTTTCCGTCTATGAAGATTACTTGGTCGTTGGAAAAATTGGCAGAGCTGTACATTGATGAGATTGTGAGACTTCATGGAGTTCTTGTGTCGATTGTTGCTGACAGGGATGCGAGTGGGGTCTTGCTCTCTCTAGTGGTGAGAAAGGTCTACGGATTTGATATAGTTGTTGTCAAAGGTCGTAGAGTATTCTTATATTTTTTCAAGAATAGTGAAAAATCTCAAGTGGGTTGCTTGGGGATTGGATGTAGGTCGAGAGGACCGAAGCAGGATATATCGTGGTGTTAGCATTGTTGATTCTCTGTGGTTTGAACTCTCTAACTTGCAATTTCATTTTCGTTGCATTTCTTTGTAAATCGTGTCTGTCCAGTCAACTGGTTCTCTATTTAAGTCGAATTAACAGACTCGTTGTTCTTCAGTTGATCACTCTCTTTTATCTGGTGCAACAGTCGACTGATCTCTTGTTTACATTCGACTTAACAACTGCATCAATTTTAATTTATTAAATTTTTTTAAACAACACTATTCAAACCCCCCCCCCCTCCCCCCCTCTAGTGTTATTTGCCTTGCATACAGGATCCAACATAGAGCACCACCTACATTGGTTTCTTATATACCTCACACTACAAAATATTTGCAAGTTGAAGAAACCATATTGGCTAGAGATGTTCAATTGCAGTTGCTCAAAGATCAATTGAAGAAAGCTCAAGAGCGAATGGCAGATAGGAGGAGAGTGGAAATTGAGTTTGAAGTTGCGGATTTGGTTTATCTTAAGCTGCAGCCATATAACAGTCAAGTGTTGCTGCACACGTTGTTGAAAAGTTATCCCCTCTCTATTATGGCCCTTATGTTGTGCTTGCAAACATAGGAAAAGTTGCCTATAAGCTGGATTTACCTACTGAAGCTAAAATCCATGTTGTCTTTCATGTGTCTCAACTGAAGAGGCATTTGGGCACAGCGGTCCAAGTTCAACAGTCTATTCCTAGTAGCATTTCAAAGTCATTGCTGGAACCTGAGGGAATATTGGATAGGAGGTCTGTTGTTAAAGGAAAACAGTAGGTTTCTGAAGTGCTTATTAGATGTAAGCATTAGTTGGCTGATGAGGCAACGTGGGAGTCCAATTGGGAATTAATGCGGCATTTTCCTTCATTTGACCTTGAGTCAAGGTCTCACAGAATGTGAGGAGGAGTTGATACACGCTAATAACTGTTGCACTTGAAGTTAAAGCTTAAAGTTGAGAATCAAATGAAGAGGATAAAGAGTTGTTTCTGTTTTCGTTTCAGTCCATATGTTTCAGGGGCATTTGTGTAAAAATGTAACTAATAACGGTTGGGAGTAGGAACCATTATATGAGCTGTAATGAGAACCATTGGATTGCAAGAAGTGGCCCTGATCTCAGGAGTGGGACCCACAAGCTTAACGGCCTAACAGCCGGTTGACTTACGTGCATTGCACGGATTTTAGTATATAAAAGATAGCAGCAGCTCATTTAGAGCGCTGTCTGATTTGAGTTCCAATTCCTCTCAATTCTTGATTTGTTCTTGACTTTGTTTCTTGTCCCCTTCAATTATTCACCTCATCTCTAGAAATTTCTCTCGTTAATGGCCAAGAAGAGTTTCAAAGCTTCTCTAATGGCGACGACGGTGGAAGAAATGCATCACAGGAGAAGGTTATATTCTAATTTTGATTTAATGTTTGCAAGTAATCAATTTTCTAATAAGAAGTAATGTCTTTCCATTTTTTAAATTTCAGGAAGTAAATTAGGTAGCGAAACTTGGTAGGCATTTAGAGTTAGGGATATGACAAAACGAACTTAACCGTACATAAGAAGATAAACCAACGAGCACTGGAAAGAGGAATGTTTACATCTGGGTTTTATATGAGCGGGAGACGAATGACTGACATCCTTGACCATACAAGTGTAGAATACCTAAGTGTTCGACATGGGTGCAATGATTTTGACAAGGAAAAGGAAGAGAAGTAGGAAGATGGACGTGTCCATCCAGGGCCGCCCTTGAGTTTCCGGGGGCCCGAGGCAAAAAGCCCAAATAATTATTTTTGGGGGCAGCTAATAACAATATATTTTTTTATGCGCAAAATATGTTCCTATATTTACAAAGGGAATACAAATTTGGGGTCCCTAAAATTGCAAAAAAATTCGGAGGTCTGAGACAACCGCCACACCTGCCTCAAGGTGGGGGGCCGGCCCTGTGTCCATCTATATATGTTTAACATCTATAAGGGGATATCTGTGTCAATGTGGTTGTTGGTGCATTTGGTGATACCAAGTGTGCTGATTATGTATCAAAAGGTCAATGTTTTTTTTTTTTTTGAAGGAAAAGGTGGAGAAAAGGTCAATGTTGTAGATGTTGTATCAAATGGTCAATGTTGTAGGTCTTACACCTGATTTAGCTAAACCAAAGGTGAAACCTAAAAGCATCGTACTATTCATATTCATTTTGAGGGTTTGGTGTTTAGTTTGTGGCAATTCTAGAAACTTGATGGAAGAACTCATGATTTTAGTAGTGCCATATTGTGACGACCAACCAGTTGATGGCTACTATACAAAAAGACTCGTTAAGCTATGATACTTAATGATGGAAACCATAGTAGTTCTGCTCATATAATTGTCGATGTTGCTCTTCCTCGACACCCTTTAAAAGTAATGCTTCTTTCGGTACTCAGAAATGGAACACTTTACATTTATTGGCTGTCAAATTGCAGTAGTGAATGATAAAATGTTGGGCAAAGGCTGGAGGAATTTATTAGTTGTAGACAATTATTCATGGTATTTAATACTTGTAGACAAGAATCCATAGTAGTAGTAATTTGGTAACTGAAGTGGAAGACATCCACAATCAAGCATGAAAATTCCCTTGAAGCTGAAACTATTGGCTCAGCTTGTTTAACGATACAAGTTAGTGAGAAAAAAAATGTTACTGAACAATGCAATAACCATTGCATTACAGATTAGAAGCCAATTTGGCTACTCTTGGTAGAAATGAAAAGAAATCTGATTTGGAGATAAATGATGAGATAGTTGTATGGCTGCCAGAAAAAGCCAGTAAAAAAACCATTTAACTGTTGTTATTGATAATCTTTTTCTTATATATATTTTATAACACTAGCATTAACTTAGTATGTTCAAGAAGACTCTAGGGATACTTATAGTGTGTATTAGTTTAAAAGTAGCTATAATTTGTACATGTCTGATTCTTAGAGTGAATAGTAGGCAAACAAGAAACCAGTGGATACGGGAGGAAAAAGGATTGGAAGTATATATTATTTTCTCAATTAATTACTCTCATGATGTGTGGAAGATCGTATATGACATTCCTTTGTTATACTTGTTTCAATTCGGTTCATAGTAAAGATTTCAGAAACTTCAGATACAGCAAAGTCTCTCTCTCTGTTTTTTTTTGAATAAAATAGTGACTCACAGGTCACCTAATCCATTAATGATATATTAATGCAATAAAAGTACCAAATATTGCAATCGTCGTGTCCAACACGATATATCTAGCAATCACACTCTAGACATCAAAATACATTAAAATAACAAAGTAGCAGATACAAGTAAACAATGCAACCCAGTCATCCGCCTCCAGCCCCAATGGTCGTATCAACACCATAGAGTAAATGACCTCCCAGACAGGATCCCTCCCTACTCCTCATATTCTGCGCATAGCCTCTTCTTGACTCCTTCCTTACCAGCCCAATCATTGATAAGACTTATAATTTTATAAAACATCAAAGTAAATCTACAGTTAACATAGCGAAAACATGCACATTTCTGTCTAGCCAAATTGTCCAAATGCAAGCAACTACCGTAATATCCCATAACTGCCTACTATCCGTACTAATGTGCAGTGCTCTCCACGAGCCCCAAAAATCCTTGACCTGCTTAGGAGACTCTAACGTTCCGAAACTCAGCCCGAAAATTTTCCACGTTAATTTGGCCTTAGGGCAGTCTAAGAAAATGTGCTTGATATTCTCTTCCGCTACATTGCATCTGGAATCTCCCCAACCCTGGTTAAAATCCCCACAACCTCCAACCTCTTTTTACAACACTCCATCACTAACCTCCATCCAATGCTTATATCCGTATATATATACAACACCATACAACTCCATCACTTTCTAACAGCTAAACCCTACTACCTCCGTGTACACACACACACACACACACACACACACATACCATCACCTTACCACATCACCACCAATATCATCATCATCTTCTTTTTCTTGTCCTACACCCAAGCTTCATCTTCTTCATCTTCCTCCTTAATCTACCGAGCACCACTCCACCCCTGAACACCCGAGCCACCACCTTTCTCCACACTCCATGCTGCTCCCATACTCCATCTCCCTCCTACTTCATCTCCACCGAACTTCATCTCCTTCACATCCACCTTGCAGCCCCCCACCGGAGCACCACAACCACTTGAACCCCACCTCCACCCCAACAACACAATCGCCATCCCCATTGCCTCCACTAAAACGCATTGCCTTCATCACACAACCCGAGCTCCACACCTACACCCAAACAACCCACTGCCATTCCCGAGCACCCAACACAACCTCAGCTACACATCACCTCCCTACTGCCTCAACCTTCCCCTACAAAGCCCGGCTTGCTGCATCACTCTAACTACCGTTTTCAATTGTACGGATTTCTATTTGTATTTCTTTTCCATTCTTGTATTCCAATTATTTAAGTAAATCATATTGTTCTCCTGAACCCAATAGTATTCTTTTGGTCAGTCAATTATTATGGTTGATGAAATCCTAATCCATACTATAATATTGATATTATTGTGCATTTAATTAATGAATAAGCCCTATCCAAACCCAGAAATCCAAGCCCAACCGGCAACCTTATCACAACTGCCTAACCTACTAAATCCCCTATTAACTTAACTACCCTGATAATCCCCCCCTAATCTCTCCCACTTATCCCTTAACCCTCATCTCTTAACAACCCTTAATCTTCTTATTCTTTAGCCACCTCTTCGTCTTCATCTTCTTCTTCTATCTTTCCCGAAACTCGTACACCCCGACTCCTCTTCATCATCTCCACCCGCACTCTCCACCGTCACGCCTGTATCCCGAAGCTCCACCATTGTTGCCAATCCTGAGCCCTGTCGTTGTCACAATCGACCCCGACCTCGTTCCATCACCGCAACCAGCACCTCGACCTCACCTCATCATCCTCGCTTGCTACTTGTTGCCATAATCTACATTTTTTTTGTCATCCTTGTTGCGTCCACTGCCAGTGTACCGTCAAGCGTCGTAATCATCGTCATTTAAGGCAAGCATTACTTTGATCTTCTACAAGTAGTTTCTGTAATTGATTATCTTATCATGAATTGATTCATAATCCATGTTCGTACATAGTTCCTTGAATTGAATACCACTCGTAAATTCCAATTACCATCTATTGAATTTTATTATCATAGTTCTCATTGTTAGACCCATTGTACTTTTAAATTTCAAGTTGTCCTAATGACTCTTGTTGATTCAATATCTATAGAAATATCATCAACTGCATTGACATGGCATACATCGTACGATCGTAACTTAGAAAGATATATGCACATAGATAAGTACATTGATTCATGCTTTGTTTGGTTGCAATGTGATAGTGTAATTAACCCGTAAATTTGATATTGTAGAAGTTGTAGCATTTCTATCATATTAATCATAGAAATAATAAGTTTGATGGATTAATTGTAGGGGCATGTTCCAATTACTGATTACGAATAAAATCCATTTTGGAGTATAAAAGGGAAATTTCTTGTAGACAGTGATTTTAAGATGATGTACTAGATTCTGTCGTGTTATCTCCCCTGACTTGTTACTAGTATTTGAACTAGTTCCTCGTAATAAAATTTAGAACCCCGTATATGAAAGTTGTAGCCCTCTGAGTGTAGAAAACAGATCTTCTGACGGTTTTGAAAACCGATTAGTAGATTACAAGATATTGGCATTGTAGTGCTGTAACATCAGAGTATTCATATTATCTATTTTAAATGCATCCTCTCGTAAACTAGTTGATAATACAATCTACTGTTGAAATTATGACCTGATAAAATTCTATTTACTAATAGACACAGTCAAGAACAAGATTACTATTTTGTGGAATTTAATAAGGATTTTATAGTATAGTTATTAGCTCGAGAACTTAACCCTGACTTGCTGCCTGAACGTTAAACTCGTAAAGAACTGACTGGTTGGCATAGTTGTTGTAATTATAGTTACATGTTTCCTTTTTACATGTTACATGTTTAAGTTACATGGAGGTAAGTGTCACAACGTGGGATGACGGGGTACACGTCCAGAGTCTACGGGGGCCACCTCTATAGTCCATTACTTGACTAATGTTTCCTGTTTGCACGTTCCCGTTTACATGTTTCCTATTTCCTGTTATCGTCCTTGCAAGACCTAAGTACATAACCCTATCGAATTCACCACTAGAGTCTAAGCGTCACATGATTGTATGCACATGAACCTGTGGTATGAGACGCATGATTGCATGCATTAGATAGGATTGATAAAAGATGGTAGACTTAAGATGAACACTGAACATGTGCATGTTTCTTGTTCACAAGTTTACATAATTTCTGTTAATAAGTTTACATGATTTCCGTGACATGATTCCTTGTTCCCGATTGACTATGCTCTGAACTTGTTCCAGTTGATACTTGCATTACACCTGATCATGTTGTTTCATAAATGCATTGACAGTTCTTGTCTACTTCCTTGTTATATATTATTCTTCTTATCATGTTGTTTGTTACTACTTGCTGTCCGTAGCTTTCTCTAACGGACCCCCCCTCCCCCCCCCCCCACCCACCCACCCCCACACTCTCTAGATGTTGAACATACAAGTACAAAAGAGGAACTGACCGAAGGACATGATGATCAATTCTTCTAGATGACGGAGCCAAATTTTTAGCCTGCATTAGTTTATCTCGTTCATATTCTTTTATTCCCAGTTACCATTGTTATTTCATACATTGTACAACCGAGCATTTTGACCCGAAGTTTATGTGTTTCAAGATGTTGGTTATTATATGAGGATTATTTATGCTATTTCTTGTTCATGTGATTATTTTACTACTTGCATCGATGTGTTTTATATTGAGATAAATGTACAGCATATGAATGATGTACACTATTCGCTTGGCCTTAGTTGTGTGCATGTACTTTCGTTTTTAGGAAGCGGGGCGTGACAGTCACACTACACACCAACTGAAGATCCTCTCTCACCCCAACAACCTCCATACATCCCCTCCTCATTGTTATTGCTTCTGTTTTTCTGTGTTGTTGCTGTCCTTGGTGCTATTGTTGCTGTCGTAGTTGATGTTCTCTTATCAGAAGCCAAGTACGAACCCAAGCACAAAGCAGAGCACAACGAAGAGTCACGAATTTTCTACGTACACGAAGATTCAGCATTCGAAAAGGGCAATCTCTTTTCTTGAACTCCTAGCAAGTAGTTCTTATTGTTATTCGAATAATCGTATCATCGAATTCTATTCCTGATTCATCATCGAGTTTTATTCTTGTTTCATCATCAAATTCTATTCTCTAATCATCGGTGAATCTGATTCATAGTTTTATTGTCATGACATGTTTATTCAGATAACATGACTATATTTTTAGAATTTTATATGCATGTTATAGCCCTGCGAGTGTAGAATCGAGAACATCTTACAGTTTTGGAAACCGATTTATAGATTGTGAGATATCGATGTTGTTGCTGCTTATTTCTATGTGGGAGCAAATAGATAGGTGAATTCTTTAAACAAAAATAGTAAAAATTGAACCTTCGCTATTCGTCAATGTTGATCGCCAAATAAGTTTGATATCGCTCTCGTGGACCTACTAACAAGTCTGAAACTGCGGGGGTTGCCCTGGTGACAGACCCTCCGGCGCTCAAGTCAGAAACTCGAAGATATGGTGGGTTTTGATAGCAGAGTTTGCAATTACTTTATTTCTGAGGAGGTCTCGAGGTATATATAGTTGCCAAAGGGGGCCAGTTTCCACATATTCATATATCTCTACTTCCAGGTGTTTCAATAGAGTCGGTTATCCCTCCATATGAAGAGATGGAGTCTGGACTCTCTCTTGACGAAAAGATTGAACTTTCAAACTCTTGAGATTGGGAGAATAGAATTAGTTACCCCATAGATTTAGGGGGCTTTAAACTAGGTTCGATGGATTTAGGGGGTGTGATAGGATTGTTGTAACAGTCCTTATTATAGGATGGATCAGGTTGAAGGGCCTAAAAAAGGCCCAGCTCATCACACTGGGAATATATCTGCTGAAATTACCGTTTTACCCGTGAGAGCTTTAACATTCATGCCCAATTTGAACGGTCCTAATTTTTTTCTATTTTTACCCATATCAGAAGCGCCCCCCCCCCCCCCCCCCCCCCACTCTTGAAGACTGAGTTTTATAGCCTTTGAAGAGTAGTTCACCAGGTATTTTACGATTAACAGAACTTATCAGGTCTTTGGGGACTTTGAATCTTGCCCGGGGTGTAATGGAGTTGTTCGGACTATGTAAAATACCCAGAATTGTTTTAAGAATTTTCTGTATTTTTTGTGATTTTTTCAGATTTTTGGAACTTTCTTGAGTTTCCCAATTTTTTAATCATTTTTTAGAATTTTAATTAAGTAATCCGAATTTTAAATTTAATTCTGGAATTTAAAAGAAACTTTTCTAAAATAATATTTTTTTTCGGAAATTAAAAATAATATTCCGAATTTTTAATTATTTTTTAGAATTTTTTTAAAATAATTTTCAGATTTTAAAAATAATTTCCAGATTTTTTTAATAACATTTTGAAAATTTAATTATTAAAAAGAAATTAAATAATAAATAATACTTGAATTAATGTGGATCGTCGATCGAGAAGTGCACCAATTTCGAGGGAATCTAATGGTCAGAAGTCACCAAAGCAAACCCCCACCCCGGTTTGTTGATTCCACTGGGTGGGTGTGGGCCCCATGTGTCTGCCTCTGTGCGTTGACATGTGGGTCCCACCCTTTTTTCTTTACTTTTATTTTCCTTTTATTGTTAGTACATGCTTTGTACGTAGAATCCTAGGGCACATATTTTAGAATGATCTGGAGCCTCCATCACGTGCGGCGCAAAATTCGGAGAGATCAAACGGTTGTGGGTCGATTAAGCAACAGTTCACCCCAGTTTCATTTTGCGCACCGGGCTGGAGCGTGGAGCCCACCTGTCGTGATCAGAGTCTGACAATGGGCCCCCCATCAGGTTTCTCTCCCTTTCTTTCTCCTCCGCTGGTTCAGTTAGTGGCGGGGCCCATGTGAGCACGTGGCGCCTTTGTCGTGTGCCACGTGGCCCATCTACCTGTCCTGTGGGGTCCCCTCACCATGTGGTGAGCGCACGCTAGCCGGCCACGGTGGGGTACACGCACTTTCTGAGTGCACATGGGATTTCAACCCCCCTCTTTTTTTCACGCGCTTTGTGCGAAATAATTTTATGCACTATGTGCGTAGTTTCTTCTCTTACTGTTTTTCTTGCCCCTCGCGCGCAGTTGTAGTGTAAAGAATATTCCAGTGATACAGAGATCTAATTGGGGCGCCTGACCCCTTGTTTCGAAGGGGACTCGATGGTCTATAAGTCCTATTCAAAAGTTGGTCGGTGACCCATCCGTCTTGGGGGTCAAAATTGGCTCGCAATGTCTCTACCTCGGGGGGTTGGGGAGAATAGCTAAGAACATGACTTTGCCATGGAGAATATACAAAAAGGAGCTTCACTCCTGTCATGCCGTGCTTTCAAAAAATACGGAATATAAGTACATGATATTGACCCAGCAAATGACTAACGTCACTTATAAGCTGTTTATCCCATCAACTCAAGAATGAAAATAATTACAGAACCATAGCGCAGGCAATAATAGTAATCTCATGAACAATAATACTTGAAATGAAGCAATATTAAATATCCAAATACAATAAACCAATGCCTAGAAACAATAATAAAATCACAGTCATAAGCCCTATACAAAAATAAACTCAATCACAAATAATAATAAGTCTCAATACATTAAGTTCATTAAAAAATAAGCAATTACAAAGCATTAAATCATCAGAATGTTTGTTCTTCAATCCCAGCAGGTAATTCTCCATGATCACCTGTGAACACTGCATCTAAAAAAAGGAGAAAAATTTGTCCTTAGAGCAAGTCATGGACAGCAAATAGAGAAAGCAAGGAACAATGGAATAACGATATAATAATGAGTTCAATGGATCAATAGGAATCAATATCACGATAATCGATGCAATGGTATAAACAATGATTCAATAAACGATAACAATATTCAATGATCAATATCAATAACACTTAGACAATATTCGATATCAATAGGAATAATGATGAACAATGTACGATGTCGATGTGGTGTCAATTCTTAAGTCTATTAATCATTTTAATCCTATGTACCACTTCATACGTCCCATTTATTTACCATATGGTTACTACATATGATAAATAAACAAGTTACGTTTAGACTTAGTGGTGGATTTTATAGTTCATGTACTCGAGAACGATATAAACGATTCTCTTCAGTATTCAGTTATTCAGTCATTCAGTTATTCAGTATCAATATACATGGAACAATATGCAGTTATCCAGTTATTCAGTCATTCAGTCATTAAGTAATTGTAGAGAAACCACAAGCTCCCTTCCGAGTACAGTCTCTATATTGTCCACTACTTAAGTCAACCCTTAAACCCCGGCTTGAATAACAATTTTATTAATGCAACAATACAATATGCAATCTAGAGACATTAAATGAACAATAGAATCAATAGGATGGTAACATTGAATAGGACAATTACAATGATGACAATAACTCATTAGGATCATGTAATGCATTATACACACTTTAATTCATGCAATACTACGACATCGGAATAGTTAATCTATCAAAATCCGAAATATCAAATTCTGGACAAAAAGAGTGTACTGCACTAAATTTGAATTTCCCACTGCTACAGAATTCGAAAACTGAAACTGTTAGTAATTCTGAAAACTAGACTTTCACACGGTTCCAATGCATATTTACAATACGTAACCCGACAACAGTAGCTAGATCAAATACAACATTCTTTACAGGTTACATGTTCAGGCAGAAAATCGACATCAAGTTGATATATTTTTAGAATCAACAAAAACTCGATAATTAATTCATCAAAAATATTTATTAGACTCCTAAACGCGTTATCTAACATTATGGATGTAATACCCTGATTTTTCAATTAATGAAAAATTATTTATTTTGCACGTTGTGTGCACGTGCAATATTTTGTTTGGATTATTTTATTATTGTAATACCCCAGACCAGCCGACTGGTACTGCCAGCAGTCGACTGGTAGAGGACAGTCGACTGGTACTGCCAGCAGTCGACTGACTATTGAGATTTGTGAGTAGATTTGAGAAATTTAGTCCCATATCGGGAATTTGCGAAGATAAATTGAGTATAAATACTATTGCCGAGGATCAAGAGTCACCAATTCGGTTAACCACCTTTTGAGAGGCAGCCTGTGGTGGGCAGTGGAACTACATAGTATTTATAATTTGTCGGAGCATTGGGGCGGTGCGTTACAATTATGATATGTATAAATATATTTTCTCAAATTATTTTGTACAAAAGCTTTTCTTTAAATAAATAAAAAGCCTTATTTTAATTTAATGAAAAGGCCTTTTTCTTAAAGCCCAAAATGTATTTTTATTTTATTTATTTTAATAATACTTTTGGCCCAAAATAAAGCCCATGGATTAATCTCTTTTTTTAAACTTGTCATGTAGAAGACTATTTTTAACCAATTTATTTTTTATACAAAATTAAAGTGTACAAATTGGGCCTAGTTGCATGCACGTGCACTACACGTACACGTGCAATGCACACTTTCCTTCATGGCCGGTTGGCATCTTTTTGGAGGGAGATTTGATTTTGGTCATGGTGATCATGGATGTGGTTTTGTGGTTGTGGGTAGTTTTTATAGCTCCTACTCTAATCTTGGCCCTCCATCTTTCAACCAACTAATCAATCTTGGCCCTCCATTTCACTTATTTTCTAGTATAAATACCCCCCTCTCATGGCTATTTTCTTATGCAATTACATACTTCCAAATTATAGTCTTAATTAGTAATAGTGTGAGTTATAAAAGATAGAGAGATTGTGTGGGATTGCTTGTTTGTTCCAAGGAGGAGTGGCCGGCTATTGCAAGAGGGAGCTTTCGGTTTGCTTGGTGGCTTGGAGGTGCTCGCATTCGGCTAGGAGGAGGTGCATCTTGTTGCAAGGACTTGGTTGCTTTGTGTGTTTTTCTCTCCATTTAAGGTGGGTAAACATTTCATATTTCTAATATAGAGAACTATGCTAGATCTCATTAACAAATTGCATGAAAAATGATTAATAAGAAAACGCCTTTAATTGAAAAAATGATCTCTAGTTGATTGAATTATTGATATGCGAATTATGTGTGATTGTATGCCATAAGAATGTGACTACATAGTGAGTTGATTATCTTTGTTCTAATTAGAAATGATTCATGAAAAATGTTAGTAAGAATACATTTTAATGGAAAGTTAGTTTACAAATTGATTAGTATGTTAATGAACAATTTGCATGTGATTATTATTGTTAATTAAGTTGTAGATAAAATTTTCCATGCTTATTAGAATAAATGAATGATGCTAGTATTGATGCTTGAGAATACTAATGAGGATGTTAGTTTAAATTGGAAAAATTGAAGCATGCAAATTGATTAAGAAAGAGCACGCTTTTTGGAAAGAACAACTTTCTTGAATGTTTGATGTGTGAACATGATAATTGATAAGTGGCTATATATTTTTGTGATGCACATGATTGAACTAGAAGTATATGTGGATTTAAAGGAAACACATTTTTGCCATCACTACTTGCATGAAAAAGAAATTAATACCTTGTTAGTACTAATTTGTGAAGAGACCTATTTAATTATTGTGGGGTTGGAATAATTCAAAGGAAGTAGATTTGTGTGTTAGATGAAAGATTAATATCAGCAAATTTGTATAAGAAATTTTGGATAGAAGAGATTTGAAGACTAAGTGTTAACTAATGTCGAAAATGAAAAATATATTAGTTTTTAATGAACGATTCATTGACTAGTGTGAAAAATATAATTTATTAGTACAAAAATTATTTTTATCTTACTGGTATGAAATTCATATGAATGAAGATTGATCTGGAGATTTTCAGAAATTTTTACAAAAGCAATAAGGAACCAAGTTTGGTTGAACATCGAAATAATTTTATAACAGTGGGAATTAATCTAAAAGGAATTTAACTCACACTGTAACAACCCGAGCATGTAGCTTGAGTGGTCACAGCGTCACGTTGGGTTCTCTGCCGTGACCGGTTCGAATCCCAGGATCAACAATATTTTTGTTTAGTTTCTTTCAAAACAATTAATCAGCGGACTGAGAGCATTTATAGCTCTCAGTTGCCTTTTATACTGTGGCGGCAACCGGCCTAATGGCCTGTGCTCTGGGCTGTGTCGGTGGTGTGCTTGGGTTCGAATCTTGCTATCGGCAAGATTGAAAAAATATTTTTTTGGCAGTTTTATGTATCGAAAAATTATGAAAAAAATATGTATATTCTCCGAAAAATGTAAGGGACTTTCTAAAAATAGTTTGGGGATTATTTGAATGAATTTAACTATGGTTTGGAGTTAAAATGCATAAATAGACATATGGTTCTATATAGATTATTGATATGAATTTATAACTTGAAAGAATAAGTGAATTGACACATTAAGAGTTGATTTGGCAAAAAGGAATGTGGTTATGTGACATGGTGCAATTATTTTCTCACTTGTGGAACAATATATGAAGTGTGCATATTGTTTAGTAATGTGGAATTATTGTGATGTGATAATTAATTAAGTGCATGCACATTTATGGGCGATGATGAACTTGTGAACAAAAGTGAAATCATGAATTGAAAAGAGAATGTACATGTGAGTATGAGAACTCAACATGGAAATTTATAAGTTGAAGATTGTGAAATGAAATTTGAAATAGAGTAGCTAAGTCTCCCCGGCATTGAGAAATGAGTTGAAATGAAATTAGACCAAGGTTGGTCATGATTAAATGAATGAATAAGTCCGGTTGATGGAGAGGCTAACTCTAGAGATTAATTTTGTTCATGATTTTTAATAAAACTAAGGACTAGTGCATAGTGAAGATGTGATGAAAGTAAGAGAAAAACATTGAGTATGAGGGCCCTGCGTAGCGGCGAGAGCGTATCCCAGGAATTCCCATGACGAGTCTGGGTGAGGATACTGCTCCAGAGTACCGTCCCAGTGGCGACGCTCGTGGGATGTTTGAAGACTACGGGTGGTGTCATGTTTATGGTGAGAGCATATCCCAGGAATTTCCATGATGAGTCTGGGTGAGGATACTACTCCAGAGTGCCTAGACATGAGTTCGTAGGTCAGAAAACATCTAGGATATTTACCGTAATTACAGTAGTAGATTAAATCATAACGGGGGATTGAACCCTACAAAGATGAAGAACGAATAAGGGCTTGTGTAATTTGTAGGAGAGTGTATGGATATTTACTACTACTTAAGCATGAATCTTCTACTTCTACTTAAGCATGGATGATTCTCCTACTACTACTTAAGCATAGATAATTTCTACAAATTACACATGAGTATGTACTACATTATCCTACAACAAATTATCATGGTATACAACGTAGCATGAGTTTCTTTACTACATTACCTACAACAACTAAGCATGGTATATAACATAGCATGAACCTACAAAAATCTTAAGCATGAATATAACTTTCCTACAACAATCTAAGCATGGTTTACAACTTTCCTACCACAATCTAAGCATGGTATATAACTTTCCTACAACAATCTAATCTAAGCATGGTATATATCATTCCTACAACAATCTAAGCATGGTATATATCTTTCCTACAACAATCTAAGCATGGTTTACAACAATCTAAGCATGGTAGATAACTTTCCTACAACAATCTAAGCATGGTTTACAATAATCTAAGCATGGTAGATAACTTTCCTACCACAATCTAAGTATGGTATATATTTTTCCTACAACAATCTAACATGGTATATAGCATGGGCATCAACCCTACAACAATTTTTGCATTGTATACACATAAGCATGGGTTTCCCACAACTTGGTAGACAACACAAGCAGGGATTCTACTACTAAGGATGGATCTTTATTACTACTTAAGCATGGATTCTTACTACAATATTAAGTATGAATAACTACTATACTTAAGCATGGTATACAACATAGGTATAGTTTTCTTACTACATCCAACATACAACAATTTAGGCATGGTATGTCAATCTATAACAATCTAAGCATGGGTTTCATCCTACAACTAATTAGCATGAATAATTTACTAGCTATTACAAGGCTATTTCTCTTTACACAAATACAAGCCTTGAAATATTACAAAATCTAACTTTCGGTTACAAAAATCTACTCTTTATAACTTACAAGTCCTACATATAATCAAAAGTCTACTTCTTTTGAATTAGAAGTTCTTCATACCACAAGTCTACCTTTTTATAAACTAGGAGTTAGCAAGATTGATATTTTAATAAGTAGAGAGCAAAAACAATCAAGACTTATTCTTCTGTTCGGATTATTAAGATTTATAACCCCAAAAATGGGTATGTAGGTGTTTCTTTTACTAATCTTTGGTATGAATATAGTGATTAGTCCTTGTTTGAGTTCTACAACCCAAGGATGGGTATGTACACAAATATTCATATGCATATATTCATGTGTCCAAATTAAGTTCTACAACCCATGGATGGGTATGTACACAATCTCCATGTGCTTGTGTCTATTTAGTCCAAACAACAAGAAAAAAAATTGCAACAATCAAAGATTCTACCATCCACCATTCTCATGTGGTCATTCCATCATTCATGTGCTTAGAAGATTAGTCCAAGTTGTTAGTTTCTTTTATTAGCCAAAATAACAACAATAAGAACAATTGGCTAATGATTCAATCTTTATGTTCTTTAATTGTTTAAGTTCTACCATTCATTTTCATTCATGCGGTCATTCTTTTATCTACCATTATTTATGCTCATGACCATACACAAAAAAAAAACAACAACACAACAAAAACAATCCACAAAAGAGAACCAAAACAACACACAAAAGAAAGCAAAAATCAAACAAAGAGAAAAAGAAGGTATCGAGAAACCCCCACCTTGTCTTTCAAGTAGGAAGAACTAGCCTATGCACATTCTCCTTCCCCTTAGCTCCTATGAAAAATCTCTTAAGGAAACCAACAAATGAAAACTCTCTTAGTTAGGCTTTCTCTCTTTCTTTTCCTCCCTTTGTAAAAATGAAATGAGAGATGAGGGGAGGGGGTATTTATAGGATTGAAGAGAGGGTGGAGAGTGCAAAAGCACCAAGGGGATTTTGCAAAACCCCCCTTCTAATAAAAAAGGGAAAGCCGTACCTAGGTGAGGTGGAAGTATGGTGAAAAGGGGTGAGGTGGAACAGAGCGGGCTTCTAGAAGAACATCTCCTAATACTCTTATATATCTTAACCTAGGTTTTATTCTCCATCAAACCTAATTATCTAATTAGGCTGTCATGACAAAAGAGATAGTTCAAACATGAAAAGAAATAAAATTATTTTGTATTTAAATAATAATGAAAATAATAGTAAAATAATAATTTATACATTGTAATATCCGTCCGGGATATTACAATACTCCCTCCTTAGAATAGTTCTGTCCTCAGAACTACGTTAAGTCAGGAAAAATGAAAACAATAGATACGAAATAACACAGACATGGGCATGCGATGAACATTTTTTGAACAAACCATTGCATGGATTCCATATATATATATATATATATATATATATATATATATATATATATATCCATTCAGTTACAAAAAGTATTATATCATATATTACTTAAAGTCCATAATAAAATTTCAAAAGCAACTTCAAACTTAGCGGTGCCCCCATCCTTGTACACCGGTGATGACTTCCTCGCCTTTGTTGTCATCATCTTCTGTAAGTGCGAACACTCGTCCTTGGCGAAGCGGCTCCTTTCCTTTGTGGTTTACTTCTGGGGCTGATCTGCTGTTATTTTTCTGAAACTGGGGACAGTCCGGTCGGATATGACCAATCTTCCCACATTTGTAACAAACACGGGTATCCATCTGAGGGTCCTTCCTTGGGCACTGGCTCATGAAATGACCTTGCTCTCCACACAGAAAACAGCTTCCTGGCTTGGCAGTTCCAAATTTGCCATCTGGTTTCTAAATCTTCTGCTTTCGTCCTTGGTTTTCGAGCCCTGATGCTGGTGCAGATCTCTTTCCCTCATTCCACTTCCCAGTGTTCTCTTGCAGATTTGGTCCTCGGTTCATGTCAAGCTCTGTCGTTGCCGGTGACGGACCAATTTCTCGAACCTCCGAATGCAAAAAGGTACCATCCTCGTTCTGAGTGCAGGTCTGAGCCCTTGCTCGAATCTCTTGACCTTCTTGACTTCATCTTCTACCATTTCTGGAGCATACCAGGACAGTTGCGTGAACTTGGTCTCGTACTCACGAACTGTCAAGATTCCCTGCTTCAGGTTAAGGAACTCCATAGCCTTGTCCTCCTGCACATCTAATGGAAAGTAGTCCATCCTGAACTCCTCCAAGAAGTCTTCCAAGGTAATGGGTCCTTCACCCATGCCCCTCTTCACCGACTGCCACCAGACCCCGGCGTCTTTTTCCAGCAGAATGCTTGCCAACCTGACCTTGCTGTCATTGGGTGTCAGCATCACCTCGAACACGGTCTCGACTTGAAGAATCTAATCGTCAGCCGCTGTCGGGTCTGCCTTTCTCTCGAAAATAGGTGGCCTCATTCTTCGGAACGATTCAACCATTTTAATGGGGTCGGTAGCTGCTGCTTTCCGGTTACCTCCGGGTGCTCCCTGTTGCTGCACATTGTTTCTGCTTGCCTCGGCGAGGTCTCCATGTGCCTGCTACATTCGGGCGAATTCTTCCTCTATATCCAGCCCTGTACCATTTCCTCCACTACCTTCTTCATTTAGGTCAACCCGACCGCCTCCTCATTCTGCAAGACATCTGGTAGAAAAGAAGCATCCTATTGTAATATTGCAAAATAACATCCATTCATCTCATCATACACATAAGAATTGTAGAAAACATAAAGTTAATCTTCATTTCATCATAACCCCATATCTTACATAAGCATCATCTTGCTTATATTTATATCATACAAGAAGGAATCAGAACATCAAAACTACAAAATAGCCTACGCGCACCTAACCGCCTAGTTGGTACTGCCAGTGTCTCCTGCCGGGTCCCCTCCAGCAGGCGGTGGTGCTAGCAGTGCCTGCAGCTGTGTGAGCTGCGCCTGAAGCTCCGCGCATTTGCACTCTAAGCGCGCATACTGCACACGGTGGGTGTGCCTCAAGATCACCATCTTGCGGCCAGCCTCTGTAACTTCGCCACTTCCCTCTCATGGCTGAAGGCCATGAACTCACACGAGTCCATCCTGTTCTCAAGACGGATATGGTGCCAACCTATTGTCGAGATATCGTGAAAGGCCAGCTTAAAGGCCTGCTCTACTGGGGTAAGCTGAGGAGGTGGCAGGGGTAGCGGTACTGGGATCTGGTCCACTACAGGGGTGTCCCTTGTCGCGGCAGCTGCGGGGGCCCCGTTGGCCAATCCGGCCCCAACCGGTGACTCGGCCTCCTCTGAGATCGGCTCTAAGTCCGAGTCCACCTCGATCGCAACCCCGTGTGCCCATCCATTCCCTAAGGGAACTGCTCCGTTTGCCATCCTGTAATGAGTGGACACGGGAATTAGCATAGATATAGAAACATCATAAAACATAAGTCGAAGAAACAACTGTATGAATTATAATTATCTACAACCAGCTAAAGAAAACCTAACTCCTACAAGGCATCTAAGTCTATTTTCCTTCAATGTTGGACTATAAATTGAACCTGGCTCTGATACCACTCTCTAACGCCCCAAAATTCCTATGTGGAGAATTTGAGACACGAGCCAGGACCTTTACATTCAATTAGTCACAATACACAAAAAACAGAAAAATTTTAAAACTTCTTATTAATACAATATTGCAGGCCGAGTGTCTTCCATTGATTCAATACATTACATCAGTGTATACATGAATAAAATGATAAACATCGTGCTCTTCGTTGTAGACAATGCCTTGACTAGAGTCCTCCTAGGTTTGGTGATCACGTATCCACAACCTATTAAAAAGTGGGGATGTCAGTAAATATACTGACACTTAAAGGCTGATGACTAGCAGCGAATCTCCAAAAACAAACATATAAAAACATGGTAAAATATGTCAGTGTAGTTTAAGTGTTCGTGAGTGCTATGACTAGAATCTAATGCAATTTCAACTAAGGTTAGGATAACCTATTCTAATGCAAGCAAGACTCTGAGACAGTATGCAGCCCATACTACATACGCCGCATCTCAAGCCGTTTCTTCATATATAGGGATTTGAACCCGCGCCATGTATTCTACTTTTGTACCCATCCTGTTCCTGACATAATACTACACGACTGGCAAAGTTGCAGGTACGGTCTAGTTCAGTTACTGCAGTCAATAGTGGTATCCTTGTTTGCAACTATTGCCCGGTCGCACTGAACCCCACTTATAAGCCAACACAAACTACAAGATACTTTGTCAACCTTCTTCCATGCCCTCAACTCCTCATGAGAAGGCATAGAACCTTTGGAATCGTAGGATCTATTTCCGTAAAAAAACCTCCCGTTCTTAACATGGCATATTCGGGAATTAACAGGCGAGATACGGAACCCGTGCTCCCAACTTATCATGAAAAAGCATTGCCCGTATCCCTTTGACAGGGGATACATCCTAATAATACCTCCTAGTGTCAGCCTACAGGAGAAGTCGGATTATAGGGTATCACCCCTAACACCAACTCTCACCTTTCGGCATTGCATGTATATATAAAATGGTTAAGTAACAAGTTACTATCTTAACAATGTCACTAATCCTAACCAAATAAGTGAGACATACCACTGTGCTTCCAACTTATCATGAAAAGCACCACCCGTGTCCCTCCTCTAACCAAACAAGTGAGACATGCTACTGTGCTTCCAACTTGGCATGAAAAAGCACCATACGTGTCCCTCTTCTAACCAAACAAGTGAGACATGCTACTGTGCTTCCAACTTGGCATGAAAAAGCACCGTACGTGTCCCTCTTCTAGAGAGTGCAACAATATGTTTGACACAATTAACCAAGTCTTAACCTCGACTTTGCAAGATCTCATCGGATCCACTCCCAACCTACTTATTCAAGACAATACCTACGTACAAGCCAAATAAGCTACTTACGAGACCAACCGTTACATACGGGCCAGGTGAGCCATGTGTGAGACAACTACACACAAACAACCATACTAGAAATCAACCTACAAGCAACACACGTGCTTGCTAGCAAAATTTGTTCTTTTGTAATTAGAAGCAACAGAAGAATCTACTAACAGTCTAAATTAGGCATTCTACCAATAAGAAGTCCAAAGCGACATAAAAATTTTTATCAAGCTAACAATTATTAGTGATCTTCCCAACCCTTATTACCCATGAAGATGAAGAATGTTCACGTGATATGGCCCAACTTTAATTAGAACCCTATACAACTAGAATCTATGGGTTCCTTTCCTAATTGAACTAGAACTACATGCAACTGGATTCTTGGGTTCTATCTCAAGTTTGAGCTAGAATCACCTAGAAACTAAATGCATGGGTTATCTTATCAATTGAGCTAGAACTACCGTAGTGCTAGTTTCATGGGTTTCTCTTTAAGTTGACTAGAACAACATAGAACATAGGTTCATTTCATTAGTTTAACTAGAACACCTAGCTCAAGCATGGGTTCATGGGTTCTTTTTAATCTTTCACTACAAACATTTACAATTCAAGCATGGTTCTTTACTAACACCACGACTACAACAAGATAGTTCCTTTACTAACATTATAACTACAACATGATAGTTAACATTATAACTACAACATGATTCTTTTACTACAACTTAACTACAACATGAGTATCTACTACTACTTCAAGTATGGGTCATTCTACAACTCAAGCATGGATACAACTTAAGCATGAATACTTACTACAACTTAAGTATGGATATTTACTACTACTTAAGCATGAATCTTCTACTACTACTTAAGCATGGATGATTCTCCTACTACTACTTAAGCATAGATAATTTCTACAAAATACACATGAGTATGTACTACATTATCCTACAACCAATTATCATGGTATACAACGTAGCATGAGTTTCTTTACTACACTACCTACAACAACTAAGCATGGTATATAACATAGCATGAATCTACAACAATCTTAAGCATGAATACAACTTTCCTACAACAATCTAAGCATGGTTTACAACAATCTAAGCATGGTATATAAATTTCCTACCACAATCTAAGCATGGTATGTAACTTTCCTACAACAATCTAAGCATGGTATATATATTTCCTACAACAATCTAAGCATGGTTTACAACAAGCTAAGCATGGTATATATCTTTCCTACAACAATCTAAGCATGGTTTACAACAATCTAAGCATGGTAGATAACTTTCCTACCACAATCTAAGCATGGTATATATCTTTCCTACAACAATCTAACATGGTATATAGCATGTGCATCATCCCTGCAACAATTTTAGCATGGTATACACATAAGCATGGGTTTCCTACAACTTGGTAGACAACACAAGCATGGATTCTACTGCTAAGGATGGATCTTTATTACCACTTAAGCATGGATTCTTACTATAATTTTAAGCATGAATAACTACTATACTTAAGCATGGTATACAACATAGGTATAGGTTTCTTACTACATCCAACCTACAACAATTTACGCATGGTATATCAATCTATAACAATCTAAGCATGGTTTACAACTTAATGCATGGGTTTCATCCTACAACTAATTAGCATGAATAATTTACTAGCTATTACAAGGCTATTTCTCTTTACACAAATACAAGCCTTGAAATATTACAAAATCTAACTTTCGGTTACAAAAATCTACTCTTTATAACTTACAAGTCCTACATATAATCAAAAGTCTACTTCTTTTGAATTAGAAGTTCTTCATACCACAAGTCTACCTTTTTATAAACTAGGAGTTAGCAAGATTGATATTTTAACAAGTAGAGAGCAAAAACAATCAAGACTTATTCTTTTGTTCGGATTATTAAGATTTATAACCCCAAAAATGGGTATGTAGGTGTTTCTTTTACTAATCTTTGGTATGAATATAGTGATTAGTCCTTGTTTGAGTTCTACAACCCAAGGATGGGTATGTACACAAATATTCATATGCATATGTTCATGTGTCCAAATTAAGTTCTACAACCCATGGATGGGTATGTACACAATCTCCATGTGCTTGTGTCTATTTAGTCCAAACAACAAGAACAAAAATTGCAACAATCAAAGATTCTACCATCCACCATTCTCATGTGGTCATTCCATCATTCATGTGCTTAGAAGATTAGTCCAAGTTTTTAGTTTCTTTTATTAGCCAAAATAACAATAATAAGAACAATTGGCTAATGATTCAATCTTTATGTTCTTTAATTGTTTAAGTTCTACCATTCATTTTCATTCATGTGGTCATTCTTTTATCTACCATTATTTATGCTCATGATCATACACAACAAAAACAACAACACAACAAAAACAACCCACAAAAGAGAACCAAAACAACACACAAAAGAAAGCAAAAATCAAACAAAGGAAACAAGAAGGTATCGAGAAACCCCCACCTTGTTTTTCAAGTAGGAAGAACTAGCCTATGCACCTTCTCCTTCCCCTTAGCCCCTTAGCTCCTATGAAAAATCTCTTAAGAAAACCTACAAATGAAAACTCTCTTAGTTAGGCTTTCTCTCTTTCTTTTCCTCCCTTTGTAAAAATGTAATGAGAGATGAGGGGAGGGGGTATTTATAGGGTTGGAGAGAGGGTGGAGTGTGCAAAAGCACTAAGGGGATTTTGCAAAAACCCCCTTCCATAAAAAAGGGAAGGCCGTCCCTAGATGAGGTGGAAGTATGGTGAAAAGTGGTGTCATGGAAGAGAGAGATCTTCTAGAAGAACATCTCTTAATACTCTCATGCATCTTAACCTAGGTTTAACTCTCCATCAAACCTAATTATCTAATTAGGTTGTCTTGACAAAAGAGATAGTTCAAACATGCAAAGAAATAAAATAATTTAGTATTTAAATAATAATAAAAATAATAATAAAATAATAATTTATACAATGTAATATCCGTCCGGGATATTACAGGGAGGGAGACAAGCGGTGGATGGTTCTTGGTGGTCGGGAAAAACAAAGGAGCGGGATGGAGGTGGCACCGGAGCTTGGGGTGCTGGGGTCTGGCAGTGGCATCGCCGAGGAGCGATGGAGAGGCACCGGAGGTTGAACGGGGAAGATGAACCAGGTTTTGGGCAGGAAAATTGGCATCGGGGAGAGAGAAAGATGAAAGAGGAAAGAGAATAGACGGCTAATTAGGGTTCAATTTGTGCGTTTGGGGTTTGTATTTATAGAATACAAGTAGATTGTTGGGTTAATGGATTACGATCTAATAACAGTGGGTTTGGGTCAAGAATCAATTGCAATTGGGTTTTGGGTTCAACAAGAGATAGGTTTGAAGACAATAGAGTTCAAATAAAATACTCACAATACAATAAAGTAAAATCCACAAGATAGATAGCCTAATAAAAAGAGAAAATAGTTCATGAACGAAAATTTAAATCCAATTAAATAAATAAGTAATACAAATGAAAAGGATATCAATTGAGCATGAAAGTAAATTGGAATTTACCAAGAAAATCAGATCCAGTACAATAATAAAATATTTCGATTAGAAAAGACTTTAACATAAAATCCAGTTCGAATTTAACAGATAATGAATTTATAAACATTGAAATATAGAAAATTTTCAGAAAATATGTATTTACGGGAATGGGGGTAACAATCCTACCCACCTTACAAAGAAATTTCATCCTCGAAATTTGCTCAAGCGGTACATAGGACAAAACAAAAGCAAACTTGTGGATAACAAAACAGGGAATTCAAGGAAAAAGACAAAATGGTGAGGAAGAACATGGATATGAATGGACTGATCTAGAATGATGTTGAATAAAGATTCAATGATTGATAAAAAAATGCAAATGGATGAGTAAGGAAGTAAACAAGGCAAAGAAGGGAAGCAACAATAGAATCCTGGGACCTGTGGGTTATGGATCCACCACGCTTTCGCTGCGCCACTCTGATCGGAAAGACTCTGACATCAGCGTCCATTAACTCCAGTAATCTACTTCATGGCTCACCATAACCTTGACACGTCCAACGGCATCTCTCCCGCATGAAGTTCGAATTCCGGGCAGCTTGGGATTCTAAACACTTTCTGAACTCGTGGAACTCAGCATGCACATCTTAAGCAAAAGACAATACTTCCTCTCCTGGTGATGTTCCAAGCCATTGACATGTCGTTGTAGATCCAACGATGCCGATTGACGAACCGAACAGAAAAAAAAGAAAGGATAGCACTAGAATCAAAATAATATGGGTACGAAAGGATTGCAATTATACCCAACGAATCAAAGAATAAGGACGACTGCAAGAGACAGAAGGAAACAAGGAATCAAAGAATGGAATATGAAGGGACAAAAAAGGAAGACTAGTATCTAGATTGTTGGTTATCAATTATTCATGTGATTCCTGTATTGCACATATTATTGAGTAAAATCGGTTAAAACCCAAATCTGACTAATATATCAGTCGAAGCCAAAATTTCTTTCGTTAGTCACGTTTGACTGATATATTATCCAAACCAGAGCTTTGATACCACTAAAAACCGGCCCGCTTCCAAAAATATGGAATACGAGCACATAACATTGGCTAGCGAATGAATAACGTCACCCATAAGCTGTTTATCCGATCAACTCAACAATATAATCAATACAAAACAATTGTGCAGGTAATAATAGTAATCTCATGAACAATAATACTTGGAATGAAGCAATATCAAATATCCAAATACAATAAATCAATGTCTGGAAACAATAACAAAATCTGGGTCATAAGCCCAATACAAAAATAAATCCAATCACAAATAATAATAAGTCTCAATACATTAATATCACTAAAACAATAAGCAATTAGAAAGCATTAAATCTTCAGAATGTTTGTTCTCCAAGCCTAGCAGATAATTCTGTAATTCTCCATCACCTTTGAACACTTCATCTAAAAAAGAGGAGAAAAATTTGTCCTTAGAGCAAGTCATGGACAGCAAGTAGAAAAAGCGAGGAACAATAGAATAACGATATAACAATGAGTTCAATGGATCAATAGGAATCAAGAACATGAGACAATAACAATAATCAATATCACGATAATCGATGCAATAGTAGAAAAAATGATTAAATAATCGACAAAAATATTCAATGATCAATATCAATAATACTTAGACAATATTCGATATTAAGAGGAACAATGATGAACAATGTGCGATATCGATGTGGTGTCAATTTTTAAGTCTATTAATCATTTTAATCCTAACAAATGTAGCACTTAAAGCGTCCCATTTATTTACCACATGGTTACTACATACAAATAAGTTACGTTTAGACTTAGTGGTAGATTTTATAGTTCATGTACTCGGGAACGATGTAAATGATTCTCTTCAATGCTCAGTTATTCAGTCATTTAGCTATTCAGTATCAATATCTATGGAACAATATGTAGTTATCCAGTTATTCAGTCATTCAGTCATTCAGTCATTCTGTAATTGTAGGAAAATCACGAGCTCCCTTCCGAGTATAGTCTCTATATTGTCCACTACTTAAGTCAACTCTTAAACCCCGGCTTGATTAACAATTTTATTAATGCAACAATACAATATGCAATCTGGAGACATTAGATAAACAATAGAATCAATAGGATGGTAACATTGAATAGAACAATTAGAATGATGAAAATAACTCATTAGGATCATGTATTACAACATACACACTTTAATTCATCCAATACTACGATATAGGAATAATTAATCTATTAAAATCTGGAATATAAAATTCTGGACAGCAAGAGTGTACTGCACTAAATTTGAATTTTCTGCTGTTACAAAACACAAAAACTGCAACCGTCAGTAATTCTGAAAACTAGACTTCCACACGGTTCCAACGCATACTTACAATAAAAAATCTGACAAAAGTAGATAGGTCAAATACATCATTCTTTACAGGTTACATGTTCAAGCAGAAAATCGACATCAAGTTGTTATATTTTTAGAATCAGCGAAAACTCGATAATAAATTCATCAAAAATATTTATTAGAATCCTAAACATGTTAACTAACATTTTGGAAATTACCAGAGCATTATTTTATCATTTAATTAGCCTTTTAACAGTTTAAGCATGAAAGATATAATAATCTCAAAATCTGGAAATAAAACATAGCTAAAGTAAAATGAGCATAATTTTTGCTACACAACTCGGAATTCAAAAATTCAATATGTTCTGGGAACTAGATACATAGGGCTACAACTCTTATTCAAAATGTTATTTATTTTAAGATCATTTACTGGGTCAAAAATAGCAGACAAAATACAACCAGCAAGCAACACACAGGTTTTTGAATATTTTTCATGAAATAAATTAATTAAACATGATGGGTATCAATTCTATTAGTTGATAAACTTCATAATCAGCATGATGGATATGAAAACATGATAAATAAAATTAAGAACACACACATACACTAATTTAACATCAATCAAACATCCATCGATCAATCAAACATACAAGCTAGCAATTATTTCTACAATAATTTAATTGTGTTGTGACTATATGCATAAACCCTATTAACGATAGTATATGAATACATGAAAGATTCAATCTGTGGAGTCAAAAGTGGCATGAAGTCAAGAATATTGGGGTTAGCTCGTGTAAACCCTCAATAGACCCAACAAAAGATAGTCACGATATGATAAACGATTAGGATCTACATGCGGAATTTCAATAAAAACTTGAATTTGATACAAGATTCAATTCAAGAGGAAAGTGACTTACCTTTTGGTCGATGAAATTGAATACTAAGAATAACAGGATGAGAATCCGGGAGCTACGAACACGATCCCTTAAATCACGTGCAGTCTATGTGCACAAGAGAACACAACAACCAAAAGTAAAGAGCAGCAACAGTAGAAGAGAGAGGGCAAGATCGACGGTATGCTTGGTGGAGGACGGCGCTGCTTGGACAGCTCCGACGAAGGGACAATACGGTGGTCGACCGATGGGTTCGACTGGCGGTGAGCAGTCGAGGCGACGGATGGGGGTTATGGTGGCTGACAAGAAGGGAGACAGGCAGCGGATGGTTCTCGGTGGTCGGGAAAAACAGAGGAGTGGGATGGAGGCGGCACCAGAGGTTAGGGTGCTGGGGTCTGGCGGTGGCATCGCCGAGAAGGGACGGAGAGGCACCGGAGGTTGAACGGGGAAGATGAACAGGGTTTTGGGTAGGAAAATTGGCCACGGGGAGATAGAAACAAGGAGGAGAGAGAAAAAGGGTAGAGGAAAGAGAATGGACGGCTAATTAGGGTTCAATTTGGGTGTTTAGGATTTGTATTAGGGTTGTATTTATAGAATACAAGTAGATTGTTGGGTTAATGGGTTAGGATCCAATAATAGGGGGTTTGGGTCAGGAATCAATTGCAATTGAATTTTGGGTTCAACAAAAGATGGGTTTAAGGACAATAGGGTTCAAATAAAATACTCACAATACAACAAAATAAAATCCAGAAGATCGATAGCCCAACAATAAGAGAAAATAATTCATGAATGAAAATTTAAATACAATTAAATAAATAAGTAATACAAATGAAAAGAATATCAATTGAGCTTGAAAATAAATTAGAATTTGCCAAGAAAATCAGATCCAGTACAATAATAAAATATTTCGATTAGAAAAGACTTAACATAAAATCCAGTTCAAATTTAACAAATAATGAATTTATAAACATCGAAATACAGAAAATATTCAGAAAATATGTATTTACGGGAATGAGGGTTACAGCTCTCGTGGAAATACGAAGGGGAGCTTCGTTCCCAAGGAGCTATGAAGTGGAGCTTCGCTCCTGTGGATCTACGAAGGGAATCTTCATTCCTAGGGAGCTATGAAGAGGCATTTCGCACAAATGAGCTACGAAGACGACTTTTGGTCCTAGGGAGCTACGAAGAGAAGCTTGAGGTTCGAAGTGGATCTTCACTCCCAAGGGGTGCTACGAAGAGGGGTTTCATCCCCGAGAGGCTATGAAGAGGAACTTCGTCATCAGTGAGCTCTGTGCCTGTACTGGAAGGTTGATAAGAATTTTCCAAGTGTTCTCATCTCGAATCGCACTCACTTTGTGTTGCCACCTCTTGAATTGGGTATGTGAGTTTAGGAAGCTCTAGGGGAGAGTTGTACTCTAAGCTTGCCGTTTGATCCTGGACAGTTTGTAGAGGCGACTCAAGGAGAGAGTTGGTGCCGGACCTGTTTGGACCCAGCAAGCTTGTAGGGGAAACCCAAGGAAGTAGCTGGCACCGGACTTATTGTTTGAACCCAGCAAGTTCGTATAGGCGACTCAAGGAGGGAATTGGCACCGGACTTGCTGTTTGGACCCAGCAAGTTTATGGAGGCGACTCAAGGAGGGGGTTGGCGCCGGACTTGCTGTTTGGACCGAGCAAGCTCATAGAGGCAACTCGATGAGGGAGTTAGAGCCAACCTTGCCATTTGAGCCTGGCAAGTCTGTGGAGGAGACCCGAGGATGGAGTTGGCACCGACTTTGCCGTTTTGACTTGACAGGCTTGCAGAAGCAACCCGAGGAGGGAGTTAGCGTCGACCTTACCGTTTTAGCTCGGCAAGTTCGTGGAGGCGACCCGAGGAGGGAGTTGGTGCCAACCTTCCTGTTTGGACCCGCCAGGCTTGTAGAAGCAACCCGGTAAGGGAGTTAACACTGACCTTGCCTTATTGACCTGACAGGCTTATGGAGTCGACTCAAAGAGGGAGTTGGCACCGACCTTGCCATTTGGACCCAACAGGCTTGTAAAAGCAACTCGAGGAGGGAGTTGGCACCGACCTTGCTGTTGAGACCCAGTAGGCTTGTTGAGATGACTCAAGAAAGGAGGTAGCACCGACCTTGCAGTTTGATCCTGACAGGTTTGTAGAGGTGACCCAATGAGGGAAATGGTGCCTACCTTGCCGTTTGGACCCGACAAGTTAGTAGAAGTAACTCTTGGAGGAAGTTGGACTCCAAACTTGCTGTTTGATGCTCGCAAGCATGTGGATGCAACTTGATGTGAGAGTTGGATGTCTTACCTGATCTTGAAGGTGAACTAGTTATGGTAGAAGCTTTATGGATGAGCTAGACTCCAGCACCATTGCATGGAGTTAAGGAGGTTGGAGGAGTTCGAGCAAGGTGCAGAGCACCGAACTTGTTACCTCGGGTTGATGATTTGTTGGTGTTACTCGGAAGAGGAGCTGAGCTATCTTCTATATCCAGAAAATAGATCTTGTATAACAGATATAAAAGTAAATCTAGCCGAGCTCATTGTTAAGGGTTGTCGAGCTGCAAAATTAGCTTTAAGGGCGAGCCAGACCCTAGATTTAATATGTTTTGAGTCAAGTTTTAATGATAGCCCCAAGGAAAGAGCTAGTCTCCGAACTTACTTGTTAAAAATAAACCAGTTTCTGGATTAGTTCAAATGGTCGTTACGAGCCCCAAATCCGCATACTTGCAAGCTGTAAGGGAGATTTTGTGCGATGAGTATGAACTTTGAATCAGTTGTTTAAGAGTCGTCAACGAGTTATAGGAGCAATTCTGAATTGTGAACCACTCCGCACTTGCTTGTTTGCTAGCGACTAAAGTGGCGTCGAACTAAGTGTTGGTCTCCAAATTTGTTGTTTAAGGGGGTTAACGAGTTGTAGGAGCAATTCCGAATGCTGAACCACTCCGTACTTGCTTGTTCGCAAGCGACTTAAGTGGCGTAGAACCAAGTGTTGGACTCCAAACTCATTATTTGATCCTAACAAGTTGTGGGAGCAGCCCTTGGGGACAAGCTGGACTACGAACTTGCTGTTTAACAAGTCGTAGATGTGACTTAGGGAGATAGATATGAGGCCAGTGCAATGATCTTTATAAGAAAAAGCTAGGTTTTATTGAAATAAAAACTAAGTGGTTGCCACGATGGTGCTAGTCGTTATTACATGCTTTGGCCATATCACAAGCGTCGGCCTTATTGATAACTAAAAACCTACTTCTACAATAGGGTGTTAGTCACCCTCATGGTACTTCATTTGATGCTTTGTATTCCAAGTCTGCCTTTCCAGAAAAGGGGGATCTCCTTGAGTTCTTCAACTAGTTCAGAAATGACTTAACTACTCTCTTGGGGGAGTTACATGTTTTAAATTAAATATATATATGTATATGTATGAATTAAGTGTGTGTAAGTGCAACGCACGTGCATGTGTGTATGCATGAAGAAGGTGGCCGGCTGTGTTTAGGATGGTGGGAAAGAACAAATTATGAATTTGAGAGTGGAGTTAATGGGTGTAGTGGACAATTGGTTATTATAACCACTCAATTAAAATCCTACAAATACCCCTAAACCTTCACATTCTCTCCTCATCTCTCTTTCCTGCTCTGTTTCATTTCCGAAACCATCAATCTAGCAAAGCCCCACCCCACTGTGCTACACCACCTACTCACCTTTATATTACTTATGTACTTATATATATATAAATATGTATATATATACATACATAAGTGGATATATACATATATGTGTATGAAAAGAGAAATGGAAGATGTTGTTCCTGTTTGCTGCCGATGGAGCTTGGAGATTTGCTCTTTGTGCACGAATTTTGAAGAGGCAAAATTGGAGCTTCTCTTGGAGTTTATTTCTAGGAGTTATATTGAGTACATCAATATTTCTTGGGTGGGTGTTTCTAAAATTCTTTATAAATTAGGAATATGATGCATGCTAGTGATAAATGGTTTATTTTTTAGATTTTAATTTGTATGATGAAAGTAGATTGCATGCTATTTGATGAAGAATTTAATTGTTAGATTTTGATTAGTGTGGTAGATGTGAATTGCTTAATTTATTCTCTGAAATTTGTTATGATACTTTATTAATACATTTGCATGCTAGAATACATGCAAATTGAAGAATCATGATTGCATGAAAAATCGATGCGTGGTAGAATATTTCCTATTATAGTCAAAATAAGGCAATATGTATGAAAAATGATTTTTGATGCTAATTTTGTAAAGAAATGTGGAATTAATTTCACTAGTATATTTTATGAGTAGAAATATTTATGAAGAAGTTTTTGATGAAAAACAACATTTTATTTGAAAATTGATTATATATGTTTTCTAATACAATTTGGGAGGAAACTTTTGTTACATTGTCAAAAAGAGAATTTTATAAAGTTTGAATATAATATACTATACTGTATTTTGATAGAACAAATTTTGGAAAAAGATTTAGATTTTTTGAGTGAGTACAAACTAATTGAGAAATCGAATTTTGTAAAGGAAAAATTAAATACAGTACGGTCTCTACAAAAAGTACTTAGCCAATTTAACATCGTTTAGTCACTTAAGACCAATTGGTCTTTGGGTGCAAATTGGGCCCGTTACTGTAGCTGAGCGGAGCTCTGGTCTTAGGTTCGAGTCTTGCAAGAGACTCTGTTTTTCTGAAAAAAAAATCAAATTTTAATTAAATCCCGAACCCACACTTTAAGTATAAATTAAGTCCTCTTAATTGCAGTTAGTCACTTAAGACCTTCTGGTCTTCAGGTGCGCTTTGGGTTGGTTACTGTTCACCGACGGGGTTTGGGTGTTTGGTCTAGGTTCGAATTCGACCATGCTCTTTTATTTTTCTTTTTGATTTTTTTTGAATATTTCGAGTTTTTAAGTGAAATAAAATTGGAAAAATATTGTATTATTCTTCCAAATTTGTTTAGACTTTATAAAAATTATTTCTACAATATTTAAATATATTTTGTGAGAATTGAAAGGAGATTTTATATTAAAAAACTTGATTATATCGATTAAAATGTGACTATTGCTTAATTTAAGAAAGATGAAAATTTGGAATGAAATTAGATTTCTTCTCGATGAGATTTTATGATTATTTACATTGATTAAGTAAATGTTTGAATTGTATACAATGCGATAAGTGATTAAATTTATAAAAGATGTCAAAATGAGATACTTCATGTTATGAGATTATAAAAGAAATATTTTCTTTGAGAAAAAGATTGTGAATAAAGAAATTGAAATGTTATTTTGAGATTGAATGTAAAATATTGTTGAACTCTAGAACAAGATAGTTATTGGAATCTAGAGGCTAGGCGATACCCTAGTAACTGACAGTATTTATTAATGAATTTGAGAGCTAACCAGTGTGGGTTGAGAATCTCTTGAGAAGTAGCCAGTTGGGCTGACTGTCTCTTTTGTTCGGTTTAAGTCCGGTAGAGTAAGCTAGCTCTAGGTTGTGATGATTTTTCTTCTAAAAGAAACTAAAAATGTAAGGACTACACTATAGTGAAGATGTGATGAAAGTAAGAGAAAAACACAAGTATAAGGGCCTCGGATCTACGGTGTGAGAGTATTTCACAGGCTACCGGCATGATGGGTCATGTCATGGCGTGGATACATCTCCGAAATTATCGGGACCGTGGCGATGCTTATGGGGTGTTCGGTGACTACGTAGTGCCATCGTTCCAAGATGGAGACGAATTGTCCATAGGCTCTACATAATGCGTCATGACATGATGTGGGATTCCCCTCCAGGCTATCTGGGCATGGGCTCGTAACTCACAGAATATCTGGGATACTTACCGTAGTTACCGTAGTAGTTTAAATCATGGCGAGGGAATCAACCCTAAAAGTACAATTAAGGGCTTATCCTCAGACCTATGTAGTATGGGATGCATAGAATCCGAACAAGTGTGCATTAGTGTCATTTTAATATAAATAACTGTATTAAGGATTAAGTGCATAGCACCCACGACATCAACAGGATAGTCCCTCTTTAGCTTTGTTTGTGATCAAGTTTGTGTTTGTTAAAGTATTTTAAAATCGTTATACTTTCGGCATAACGAGAATGGCCGTGTATAATATTTCGTCGGTTGTAAGCAACTGATGTGTCCACTGTTTTATATGTAGGACTTAGATACATAGTGAAGATGTGATGAAAGTAAAAGAAAAACATGAGTATGAGGGCCATTGGATTGGCGGCGTGAGAGTATTCACAGGATGTCCCATGATGCATCATGATAGGGCGTGGATACTGCTCCAGAGTACCCTCCCGGTGGGGACGCTCATGGGGTGTTTGGTGACTGCGGGTGGTGTCATGTCTATGGTAGGAGCTGAATTACCACAGGATGCCTGCATGATGAGTCATGTGTCAATGCATTGGGATTCCCTCTAGGGCGCCTAGACATGAGTTCGTAGGTCATAGAACATCTATGATACTTACCGTAGTTACAGTAGTAGATTAAGTCATGGCGAGGGATTGAATCCTACAAGATGAAGAACGATTAAGGACTTGCCCTCAGACCTATGTAGTATGGGATGCATAGAATCCGAACAAGTGCGCATTAGTGTCATGTAAATATTAACAATTGCATTAAGGACTAAGTGCACAGCACAATACGACATCAACAGGATAGTCCCTTTTGTAGCTTGTTTGTGATCAAGTTTGTGTTTGCTAAAGTGTTTAAGAATCGTTATACTGTTTCTGGCATAGAGAGGATGGTCGTGTATAATATTTCGTCGGTTGTAAGCAACTGACGTGCCCACAGTTTTACATGCAGAGCTTGGATCTACACGAAGATATAGAGATGATTTGAGGCTGATGATCATTTAAAGTTGATACAGTTGTACATTTATTATTGTTGTATTTTATTAATTCCACTGCGTATTGATGTAAAAGACTCTGATGTAATTATTGTTGAAATAAAAGTTTTAATTTTCTTGTAAAATTGTACGAAATGAAGTGTAAAGATCCTGTGGAACTCGAATTCAGTTGTATTCTGGAATTCAGGATGTTACAGAGCGGTATCAAAGCACACTTTAATAAGTAGTACAAATTTATAAGGAACGACATCCTAGAGTGGACATTAGAGTGTGAGTTCAGTTTATAGAGATTTAAATGTAAGTGATTTACATTTGTGTTGCTCTATAGGCTGATATTTTCTTTTCTATTTCCCCTTTTTGGATGGCGGGAGTCATGAACGAAGGTTCAATAACTACTTGCACTCACACATACATTGATGTGAGAATGTATGCGAGCTCATTTTCCCTGGGTATCAGAGTGGCGCAGTGGAAGCGTGGTTGGTTTGAACCGTCATTCATGATACCTTACACTTAGACATACTTTCCCCTCAAGTTATTTTCTGTGGATTTTCATCATAGTACTTTTTCCATATTCAATATTTTTCAAATAAATATTTTCCTATACTATTGAATCACTTAAATACCTATTATTTTTTCTATTTTCCGTAGTCTTGATTCTTTAAATTTGTTTTATTTGTCTTTCAGTCTTAAAATTTGGTCTTTCGTGTTTTTATGTCTCTTTCATGGTTACCCGTCTATATTGTTATTACTTTACGTATTTCATTGCCGCTTATTAAATTAATATTGCAACTATTATTTTCTTTATTTATTATTCCTATTGTATTTTGAATTTTGCTTTCGAATTTTGCTTATGTGCATTCATTTTATATGATTTGATTTTGTGATACTATATTTTTCATTATCTTATGTTGTCTTATATATTTCAGTATATTTTTAACAAGATTGAAATATTCTACTCATATAAATATGGCATACCATTTTGTTTTATCGACTGCATTCGATACTACTGTTGTTGCACATTGTCTACTAATTTGTTTTGTTATATTCATTAATTTTGTAGTTTACGCTTCTTTAATATAATGCATATACTCACTATTTATACTTTACTTTATTCTCAAATTTTAATTGTCTTTACATTCTTGATTACTACATATATTTTCCATTGATTTCTATATGCATCATGTATTTCAAGATACTTACTATACATATAATTTCACCCTCCTCCAATTAGTACATTACTATTGTTTGTATAATTATTTGTGTCAATTGTCCTAATTTGCTACACTACATCATTATTGTTTTCATTTGCTTCCAACACATGCATTTATTTTACATTATTTTGTCTTAGTGTTATAAATAATTTTTCATTACTACTAATTAGTAACATCTATGTTTGATATATCCTATACACCTATTTTTGATATTTCAGCGTGTAACTTCTTTTACTCCTATTTTATATCACTGATTTCAAAACATAACACCATACTTTATTAAACACCTAATATTCAAGTACATATGGAAGATTACATCTCTCCATCTACCGTTTTGGTGCAACCAGACGTCGAGAGGGCAAATCTGCAAATAGACATCATTGGAGGCAAACTGCAACTGGACGTCGGGGAGGCAAAGTCTGCAACTGAATGTCCAGAAGGCAAAATGCAACCGGATATCATAGAGGTAATTTTTGCAACTTGATTTCAAGGAGGCAAGTCTGCAGTTGAATACCAACGAGGCGAACCTACACCAGAAGGATATTTTCTACTTAGATAACCCCTACCTTGTTTTCCATAATATTTACTTACCCCCTATTCCATTTTCAGACTAGCTTATACTATTTTATAATATTTTACAACCTAACATCATATTGTTTATACTGAATTCTATCTCTGTCCTACTTATGTATTTGCTACTTAATCTCAACTATCTTGCCATCTATTCCTTCTTTTGAATCTTTTTACAAGTATTTCATACCACTTCATCGTATTTTATTTTGATGTTAACTTGTCTCAGATTTGGTGGCTACTCACCTAACAGTTTTTATTTATTATACTTTTGTTTATAACACTACAAGAAAAACCCTTTTTCGCAACGCCAAATGTCGTTGCTAAAACTCGTTTGTCGTTGCGAAAAATATTTTTGGCAACGACATTTGTCGTTGCAAGGTCGTTGCGCGTCCGGGCGTCGCGAAAGATTTTGACAACGACTTGCTGTCGTTGCCAAACATAGATTTTTTCGCAACGACATTGCCGTTGCAATATATTTTGTCGTTGTCATACCTAATTCTACCCGTGCTATGGTATAAAATCAATCGCAACAACTTTTGTCGTTGCCAAACATACTTCATATATTTGGCAACGACTCATGTCGTTGCTAAAGATATTTTTTTCGCAATGAATTATTGTCGTTGCCAAAACATTTTCTATTTTGGCAACGACTACTGTTGTTGACAAAGCTCGACTGTTTTGCAATTATTTTTATAATTGCTTTGCATTACTTGTATTTTGGTAACAACTATAGTCGTTGCTAAAGCTACCAATTGTCGTTGCGAAAGTTTAATTCTTTTCGAAACAAATTATATATTGTCGTTGCATCAGCCCTATCCAAACTAGCACACACTTCAAAAACATTAAAAACCAACATCATTCCAAAAACTATAATATTAACCTTGTCCAACATATTACATTTATGTCACATATAAGAAGCAATGCCCAAAATATTACAACCATCAACTTCTTAAAAAGATATCTAAGTATCTCATAATCATTTCCATTGTGCATAATAAGCTTAACCATGTTTTCTAATATTCTCTTGACATCTAAACATTGCAACAAAATTGGATGCAAGATTGAAAAAACTGAATCAACTTAGAACAAAAGAATATTTTGGGATGAATATTGTCAGAAAATACAAGTAGCAAAAAATTGGGGTTGATGTTGGAGAGTTAATAACCTAAACCAACAGCTAACTCATATAAGATATAACTAAATCATACACTGTCAAAATATGATACAAAAATATATGCTCCCGGACCAATGGCTTCATTCCCTAATTCTCCAAATGCAGTTCCTTCTCGTGGTACCTACATATTTGAAATAATGATTAGTCCGGCAGTATACAATGAAACTATGAAAGATTGCCAAAATTATTGGAACCTGTATGCACAAAACAATACAGCATAATAGTGCCACTAAAATTAATAGTACCTTGATCATTTGAGGAATTTCATGCACCTCTATTTGTAAGTTGTGCCAACAATTCACTTTCAAGTCTATTCTCTTTGCCGAAAGTATGGTTTAGTTATTAAATGTGCGTCTTGAAGTGGTGTAGTATTAATTAGGTTATTCATATTATTTCTTAAGGCTTAGAATTCAGTTCAACCTTATTATTATTCAATCATAGATGGAAATAGTTGCACACTTTAAAGTAGTTTTGAGCTCAACCTTACTATTATTCAATCCTAGATGGACATAGTTGCACACTTTAAAGTAGTTTCGCACCACTGATGCTTGCATCCAGAGTTCAACTATACATGTTTGCAATTAACTTAATCTCCTAATCCCCTATTGACATAATACAGAATGCAATTGCCTAAAAGTGAATGATTAATTAATGGTATGCCTGCAAAATTTATAGCAAAAAAAAAAGGTAGTTAAAGCTGAGACACTGACCTCACAACACATCCACAACTGTGTCCTTCAATATTCCCTACAGGTTGCTCAAATTTGAGAGGTCTTACCTTGCTAAATCTTTTCTACCTACAGTAATTTATACAATTACATATTAACAACTATATTTTGGTAAATAATTCAGTGTTAGTATTCATTACATTCGGCTCACTCTTAATATTATTTTTAGTAAGAAACTATTAACTGATTACTAATAGTACCTTATCTTGACCCATAGTTGGATCACTTGTAATGTGAGAAAGGAACACCCGATCACTGTAAACAGAACTTAACCTATTCTTTGATGATGTAGAACTCAAACCAGAAGAAACAGATTCCATTGAAGTACCCTTGCCCTCTGAATCATACCTATTGCACATATAATAACAAAAGGGATGAGAAATAAAGTCACAGATACTTTAACAAGACATACTTAAAGAGAATACAGCTATGTATATACGTAACTTACCAAGATCTAAGCTTCTTTGCCTCAAGCAAGTCAGGTTCTATAACCACAGTACCTTTGCTTAATGTCGACAGCGACACCCCTGGGGAATTTGTCTAATGTGAATCAACTAATAAAAGTACAAAAAAAAAAACTAATTAATGGTAAGCAATTCCAAATAGAATACCTTCAAAATCTCCCACTTTCAGGGATTTTATGGCCACAACAAGAAATTTCTCAACCATATCCAGTAACTCCGGACCCACTTCTGTAGCAAGTTCATTCCATAAAGAAACCGAAACAGTTTTGTTTCTGCATTTGAATTATACAATTGTGTTTTAAATAAAATCAGACTTGAAGACTACAAAAGAAATTGCTGCATTTAATCAATACAAACTGATTACCTACGATTCATCTGCAACAGTGATATCACGTTTTGGGAAGGTCTCACTGTTGTTCTTTCTACGAACACTCATAGTAGGTGAAACATTTTGAACAATGCCTATTATATCTATATATAACAATAATTAAGAAAGTTACTTGGACAGAAAATTCAGAACTATATCTATCTGAAGTTAAGGTTTTACCTATAACATCCCTGCCATTAACATACAATCCAAGTGGATCAATCTTGACAAAATTGTATTTATGTTTTCAGAATAACTGAAAACATAAATATTGGGAACTTTATAGAAACCAACAAGAATAACCAGATCGAAAACATATATCAATTGAGAAGCATAAATGAATAACAAAATTAAACAATTTTCCAGGCACAATGAGTTCACCAAACAACCATCATCTCTCTAGCAATATTGAATTTTCAACTTGAACATCATCAAATTTCAACAATTATTTCAGATGTGCACATGATCATGATGAAACCTGACAAAAACACTTTTCACGATCATTTTAATTGGACTAGAAGTTTGCTTGTTAGTTTTTTTTTGGAGGATAATAATGGACCAAGTTACATAAACCTTTTCATGAAAACTTCAAAGCCTGACTAAGAATTACAACGCAAAAACATGTCTCTCAATAACATTTATTGATTCCGACAATTGAATATCGTGAATGGACATGCTTCTTGTCCGAGGCAAAAGAAAAAAGGGTTTTGCCCGGCCTTCCATATGATCCCCAGTCATTGATAGTATGCTTCCATATGATCCCCCGTCATTGATAGTAAGAATTCTAATAGACTGTTGTGAATATTTACTATAGTATACAATATTGAGTGTGACCAGTATTTATACTCACAAATCTCCTTCAGCTCCATATATAATCTCCTTCAGCTCCAGATATTATATAATTCTTTATTTTCATCGATTCTATAACAATTTCAGCATCACTAATTGAAATTAATTCATTGATCTCGGACAAACAAGTCCATGTATCATGCATAGATACCATGAAAGCATGTATAAAACATAACATTTTTACTGTCAAAACATAAACTATTGTGGTGTTTAATACATTTTCCCAAAATTTTCTTCGTGATATTTTCATGTCATCTGTCATTGTAATTTGTTTCCGCTTCAATTTCCAACCAGCTATTGGGCTCTCATAAAAAATCTCACAATAACCACGAGTGAACAAGTCATGTAAAGATACAAATTTTACTAACTCGTTCAAATTAGTAAACGTTACTTCCTCATTCTCACACTCATGTTTCATCTTCCGCACTCCACAGAGTTCAAGTTAGTCAACCCTACCATAGAGTTCAATACAAATATATTTCCTTCCTCATAGGCTCGTTTAGACCCTGGTTCTAAACCGTACACTCAAAAATTCATCTTCAGTTGCACAAGATATGTCCAAACTACATAATAAACTAATGGGTTTAGATCCCCAAGCGGATCCTACGAAATCACAGTAGAACTACATTTGTATGTGTGTGTGCGCGTGCAAAATTTGTATGTGACTATAAAATTATATCTGAAGAAACTACCAATCAAATTACAACTAAAACATTAATAACAAAAAAAAGGAATAAAGGAATAGAAGAACTCACTTTCAACAGATTGAAACCGAATACAGAACATCTCTTCCTTCACTTCCCCATCCGAAAAATCTGGCGCATGCCAAACACACGAATTATCATTCCCAGCATGCTCCTGCACCTTAATCGTCGGCAAAACTAACAAACACACACACAAAAACCCTAATCAACAAACCCCTACTAACCAAAAATAATTAAAAAATTAAAAAGATCAAGAAACGAAATCAAAATGCACAAAACCATACGTAGTTGATTAGCGAAGATCTTGAGAGTCTTCGCTTGCCTCATCACCAGCCGCACTTTCCCCATCTCCTTGTGTTGCAAGAGCTAGGGTTTGGGGGATCGGAGGGATTGGGGGTTTCGGATTGGGTAGGGGCGTCGGGATTGGGAGTGGAATTGGGGTTACGATTTGGGTTTTGAGATATTTAGAGAGATCGGGATTTTGTGGGGAGAGATCGGGAATTTCTGGGGAGAGTTCGGGAGAGAATAGATGGAGATGACGGGTTTTAGATTTGTATCTAGTTTTTAGATAATAAATTAATAATAGCCTTGATCGGTTTGATCAATAAAATAAACGAAGGGTTAGGATTGGATCTGGACAGATTTTTTTCTTATTCTTGCTTTTATAATAGAAATAGATATATTTTTGGCAACAATACTATCGTTGCAGTAGATATAAGGAAATATACGCAACGACATTTATCGTTTCCAATTTACACACAATCTGGCGCTACGACATTTATCGTTTCCAATTTACACACAATCTGGCGGGGATGTGTGAAGGTCCGGGAAAATTTTGTTTTATTTTTAGCAACGACTTTTGCGTTGCCGTAACTAATTTTCACAACGACTAAAAAGTCGTTGCCAAAACCTCGTTGCGAAAAAGGGTTTTTCTTGTAGTGTAATTCATGATTCACTTCTATATAATTAGTTTTGCATTGTTACTACTTTTACAACCATAATGTATTATTTTATTCCTACAAATCATTTATAATTTTCGTGTCATGATATTGTTGTTTCACCCTATAATTTTACGTCTATGTACGTATATAATTTTGTATGTTGATTTTCTTGGTGTACTGGACAAATCGAAATTATTTGGATTTATTCCTTTTCAATTTTTTTTTATGATTATTGTATTTACCTTACAAATTATTTTATGATATTAATTTGTATACAGAATCATTTTATGTTTTCTATACTTTTTAGTATATTTTCTTCTCATATATTTCTCAAACTGTTATCCAATAACCTTTTTTTAAATTGCTAATTTTTTGTCGTATAGTACCAATTTGGTTTATGACTTTCTACCATTTATTACATTGACGAATTTTGAGTATTGAATCCATTTATAAATTATTTATTGACTAGTTTCTCTTTATTGCATTGTTTTCTTAACTATTTCACAATTAATGACTAAGTTTATTTATCATTTTATCTAATGGTTTACTTAATAGTATTTTGTATGAAAACTCCTTTCAATATATACTATCCTTTATTGTCGCATCTATTTTCTTATGTTACTTTCTAGATTTTCTTGTTCTGTTCTCATAAAACTTTGATACTCATGGTTTTCTTGTTCGCTACATTGATTATTTTTGTGCTACATTTACTTTCTTAAATGGTTGCAGTTTTCTATTCACTATAAGGATATTTTTTTTTGGTGTGTATAAAATACAACTTTTACCTTAGCAAGTTCTGGAGACGGAACTATTCTAAGGGGGGAGAGTGTAACACCCCGCAAAATTAGAAATGACAATTTTGCTCTCGGGTGTTACTCACGTGCATTTTGTACTATTACTGGTGATATCCGTAATGTATTTCGATATATATTTTGGATTCCGATTATTTATGCATTCTCGTATTCTTAAAATTCCATTCGAGGCAACTCATATGCTAAATTTCAATCTTTGTGTTTTTACGTACTTTTTGCGCATTATCGATGCACATGTCAATTTCGGGTATTCTACCGTTACGTGCAATGTTTTCGACGAGTTTCAATTATTTATTTTTATAACGTGTTTAAATTCGTTTTATAAACGGAAATGCACTTTTCGTCTGTTTACATTAAAATAAATTTTATACGTGCAAATACACGTATTTTCTGTATGTTTGATTACATTATCGAATATGTATATTAAATATATTTTTATGTTGTATTCCGATTAATTATAAATATTTTTTGGTCGATATAGCCAATTTTGTGTTTTTGAGATTTTACGGGCGGCGCACATGTTTTGGTGCACGTGTTTAAGTGTATTCTTCTTTCAAAATAAATTTCATGAGGAGTGTTTGTCTATTTTATCGTGCATGAAAAGTATAATTTTTATGTTAATTTTATGTCTATTACATATATAAATAATTGTTTTAAATAAATAATTTATTTTGGGATGTACACAAAGCACGTGCACGTGCACACGTGGGATGTGCACACATTTTGGGGCCGGTCTATTTATAAGAGGAGGGAAAACTGAATTTTGGTTTTGGAAAGTAGGAGGGAAAGCAAGTTGTAAATTTTAAAATGAAGGGTTAGTGGTGTCCATGTGGGAGGTGGTTATACTAACTACCCTACTACTCTCTTATAAAAATACCCCCTATCTCTCACACTCTCCTCATCTGCTTATTCCTTTCTCCCTGCCCTTTCCGAAAGCAACACCCACACAAGCCAGCCTAGCCATTGTCCTACTCCACCTAATCACCTATTCCACATGCCTATATACATATACTAATGTAGATATATACATACATAGTATATGCATATGAAAGCAAATGGGAGTTGCTTTTGATGTTGCCGAAATGGATTAGGAAGAAGCTCACTGTTGCTGACCAAAAGATGGAGTGTGGGCCTTGCTTTGGTGCACGGATTTCGAGGAGGTTGCAATTGGAGTTTTCTTTAGGAGCTCCTAATTCTAGGAGTTCATTTGAGTACAAATTCTTCAATATTAGGTGGGTGTTTCTTAATTCTTTCTAATTTAGGAGTAGAAATTGCATGATAGATGATATACAATTTATTTGTTGAATGTGAATTGGTATGATGAGATTACATGCAGATTGATGTAGAATTGAATTGCTAAATTTTAATTGGTGTGGTAGATGTAAATTGCTTTATCTATTCTCTAAATTGTTATGATTGTTAGTTTGGAATGCTAGAATTGAAGTGATTTGTATGAAATTGATGCATGTTGAGACATTGGTTAAAATAATGCAAATGTGTAGAAAAGAATTATTTGATTCTAACCTCAAAAATATTTATTTTTTGAGTATAGGAATTTTTATAAGGTAAATTTTGATGAAAGACAACATACTATTTGGAAAATTGATTGTATGTGTTTTTGTGCATTTTGAAGAAGGATTTTATTATATTTGCAAAATGAGAAACTTATGAATTTTAAGAACATGTACGATATTGTTTTTCAAAAGAATACACTCCGAAAGATGGTCTATATTTTCATAGAGGTACAAATCAAATTGAAAGGTCGAAAATATATTCAGGATCCACTTTAATTGCAATCTGGTGCAATCGACAGTCGACCGAGCTAGGGTCGACAGTCGACTGTCAAGTATTAAAATTCGAATTTTGTTAGTAGGACAGTCGACTGTCTACTTTCCACAGTAGACTGTTACTGTAATGATTATTGGTTTTGAGCTTTCAAAGTGCCGCAGAACAGTCGATTGATTCCTTGCCGACAGTCGACTGAACTGACTGGGTTGTGTTTTGAGTTTTCAAAGTTTCGCAGAACGGTCGACTGGACATATTTTCATAGTCGACTGAACTGGATTTTTGAGTTTTGAGGTCTCGCAGAACAGCCGACTGGCCACTTTTAACAGTCGACTGCTAATGTCTTGACTGACGGATTTTCTTGAGTTTGGATTTGATTTCTGACATGTGAAAGTTGAAAAAGATTGAATACGAGATTTTATGATTACTAATACTTGATTAAGATTACTTGACTTGAACACAATGTGATAAGAGATTAAATTGACTAAGAGGTTGAATTGACTTATATTGCATTATAATAAAATCCTTCTATTGGCTAAGAGGGTGGTGTCATATCTATGGTAGGAGCTGAATTACCACAGGATGCCTGCATGATGAGTCATGTGTCAGTGCGTTGGGATTCCCTCTAAGGCGCCTAAACATGAGTTCGTAGGTCATAGAACATCTAGGATACTTACTGTAGTTACAGTAATAGATTAAGTCATGGCGAGGGATTGAATCCTACAAGATGAAGAACGATTAAGGGCTTGCCCTCAGACCTATGTAGTATGGGATGCATAGAATCCGAACAAGTGTGCATTAGTGTCATGTAAATATTAACAATTGCATTAAGGACTAAGTGCACAGCACAACATGACATCAACAGGATAGTCCCTTTGTAGCTTGTTTATGATCAAGTTTGTGTTTGCTAAAGTGTTTAAGAATCGTTATACTGTTTCCGGCATAGAGAGGATGGTCGTGTATAATATTTCGTCAGTTGTAAGCAACTGACGTGCCCACAGTTTTACATGCAGATCTTGGAGCTACAAGAAGATATAGAGATGATTTGAGGCTGATGATCATTTAAATGTTAAAGTTGATACAGTTGTACCTTTATTATTGTTGTATTTTATTAATTTCGCTGCGTATTGATGTAAAAGACTCTGATGTAATTATTGTTGAAATAAAAGTTTTAATTTCCTTATAAAATTGTACGAAATGAAGTGTAAAGATCCAGTGGAACTCGAATTCAGTTGTATTCAGGATTCGGGGTGTTACACTAAAGTTGTTACAATTGTACATTTATCATTGTTGTATTTTGTTTATTCCGGTGCGTGTTGATATATAAGACTCTGTTGTAATAAAAGTTTTAAATTCCTTGTAAAATTGTACGAAGTGAAGTGTAAAGATCATGTGGAACTTAGAATCAGACTTATTTGGAATTCAGGTTGTTACAGAGTGGTATCAGAGCTACGCTTCAATACGTAGTACAAATTTACAAGGACGACACAATAGGGTGGACATTAGAAGTGTGAGTTCAGTTTACAGAGATTTAAATGTAAGTGATTTACATTTTTGTTGCTCTATAAACTGACGTTTTCTTCTATCACTTTCCCTATTGGATGGCTGGAGTCGTGAATAAAGTAATCATTGAACCTTCATTCATGATGCTCTCTTCGTATACATTGATGTGAGATTGTATGCGAGCACATTTTCCTTAGGTATCAGAGAGGCGCAGTGGAAGTGTGGTTAGTTTGAACCGTCATTCATGATACCTTACACGTAGACATACTTCCCTTTCAAATTATTTTTCGTGGATTTTTATCATAGTACTTTTTCAACATTCAATATTTTTCAAACATATATTTTCTTATATTATTAAATCACTTGAATATCTATTATTTTGTCTATCTTCCTTAGTTTTATTCTTTTTGAATTTGTTTTATCTGTCTTTCAGTCTGAAAATTTTGGTTCTTCGTGTTTTAATGTGCCTTTTATGTTTATCCGTTTACAATTGCTATTACATTACGTACTTTATTGCCGCTTATTAAATTTATATTGCAATTATTATTTTCTTCATTTATTATTTCTATTATATTTTGAACTTTGCTTATGAATTTTTCTTATGTACATTCATTTTATATAATTTGGTTTCGTGATACTACATTTTTCCATTTCCTCATATTGTCTTATATATTTCAGTATATTTTTAACAAGATTGAAAATTTCTACCAATATAAATGTAACATACCATTTTGTTTTATTGCCTACATTTGATACTATTGTTATTACATATTATTTGCTAATTTGTTTTGTTATATTCACTTTTACTATTAATCGTTACTCATTAATTTTATAGCTTTACACATCTCTAATATGATGCATGCACTAACTATTTATACTTTATTTTATTCTCAAATTTTAATTGTCTTTACATTCTTAGTTACTACATACATATTTTTCACTGATTTCTATATATGTCATATATTTCAATATACTTACTATATATATCATTTCACCTTCATCCAATTACTACATTACTATTTTTATATATAAGTGTTTATATTTATTGTCCTACTTTGCTACACTACATAATTATTGTTTTCATTTGTATTTTCAGCTCGTGCATATACTTTACACTATTCTCGTGTTAATGTTATAAATCATTTTTATTACTACAAATTTTGTATACCCTATATTTAAAGTCTATATATCTATTTTAATATTTTGTCGTTGTAATTTCCTACTTCATTTACAACTTTTCCATCAACTTTATATCACTGATTTCAAACATAATACCATACTTTACTAAACATCCAATATCCCAGTGTATGGAAGATTACATCTGTAACCCCTGTTTTTCCAAAAACGTATTTTTGTGTATTTTCTGTATTTTAAAAAAATTTCTCAATTTTTTTTCTTCCTCCGGTTTTCAAATTCTTCTGTCAAGATGTATTCTTGACTCTTCTATTAAAATCTAATTTTTCGATCAATAATTTAATTGTAATTATTTTCTATGAATTTTACATTGTAATACAAATCTTAATTTGATATTGTTACTTTGATCTCTATTATTATTACTACTACTGTTATTATTAGTACTATTATTATTTTTATCATTTTTTTTCTTCTTCTTATTATTATTACTGTTATTTTTTAATACTGTCATTATTATTATTATTATTGTTTTAATTATCATTATTAGTATTTCTATTAAACCATATATGCATTCATAAACCCTATATACTATTTTTATTTATATATATTTTTCCTTAGTATCTTATTTGATTACCCATTATCCATTTTAAACCCTATAACCCATTTAATTTCTTATTGGACATTTTATTAAACCATATTGGATTTTAAGCCTATATATACCATAACCCAAATACCCCATACCCGTTTAAACCCAGACCCTATAGCATCCCAAAACCCTTTCAGCCCATACACTAACTAAACCCAAACCCGGTTAACCCCCACCTCAGCCGTCACCCACCCTAAACCTAACCCTTCTCATCTATATATATTTACACCCTTGCCAGTTCAGCTTCTTCATTAAACCCATACACCCATCTGCCGTTTCGTCTTCCTCTCTCCCCCATCCTCCCGTTTCTCCGCTCCTCCCCTCTCCTCTCCCTGCAGCAGCAGCCAAGCGACTGCACCCTCGTCCCTGGGTCACGCCGCAGCCTCCATAGCCTGCAGCACCGACCGCAAGCCTGTGCTCCTCCCGAGCGCCTGCCACCTCGATGACTCCTCTTCGACGACTGCAGCCCCATCGCCCTGTCCCGCCCTCAGCCCGAGCGCCAACCGTCCTGGGTGACAGCAACCCTCTCACTGTCCCCTTCCGGTGCTGCTTCTGTCTACCGACAGCCACCTCGCCAGCCAGCCCACCTCGACGCCCACAGTCAGCCCTCGCCGGTGCTGCCTCTGAGCGCTGCCTCATCGGAGCCAAGCCAGTGCCATTGATGGATTTTGATCATGTTGGATGTGGGCCATCCGTTTGATTGTGATTTTGATCTTGATTGATTGATTAATGGCCATTCAATTGCGATCATCATCAACTTCATCATCACCTTGATCTAGACCGTCCGATCTTGTTGATCTTGATTTTCGATCTAATCCGTCCGATCTGATCTGATCATGATCATCATCGCTCTTGGATTTAGCCGTTGGATCTCTTGATCTTCATCATCTTGATCATCCTCTTGATCATCGAGATCTGTGCCTTGTGATCGTGTGTTTGTGGTTGGTTCGTGATCCGTACGTTGTGTTTGTGTTTGTTTGCCCGGGAATCCGTTCTCGTTATTCTTGATTTTTTTCAGTTTCGTCGTCGATTAAGGCAAGTAACTTGTATTAAATTCCTTTGCAAATACAAGTACTAAATACCGCATGTAGTGTAGTTGGGTTCCAGATACAATTTATGTGTGAAACCCCTTGTTGATATTGTCTCTATTATGATGATTTGACCATAGTTGCCTCACGACATACATGAAATGATATAACCTAGGGTTGACCACTTTTTGTTGTATATATGCGTGTTATTCATATGTTAACTTATGCTCGTTCGTGTTATTCGTGGTAGACTTGTTGTGGACTTGTGAAATACCATATAACATGTTGCTTGGACACCTAATATACTCTATCTCACGGTTGGTTGTGTTTAGGATGATTTCTATGTGAACTAGTGGATTTTGTGCATATGCGATATTTTCAGTTTTGCAGGCTTTTATGTTTTAATCGGTATTTTAGACCCTATTAAGGTCAGTATTTGAAAATATTTTGTGAACATGAACTGTAGAGAATTATGTCTATTTTCCAACTCTTTTGACGAATCTCAGTTTCGATTTACGAGTTGTTAGTTATGTCTATTTTACTACAGTGGCGTTGAAAGATTCCCAGATTTTGTTTTCTATGAATTCTGAAGAATAATATATTTTTATTCTGGTATTAAAATTATTATTTTGATCTGAAATTTTTCTTAGTACTTCTAGACTTGATTGGGGTTTACCCAGAATTTTTGTGAATTTATTTGATGAGTTTTACACAGCGTTCTATGTTTCCAAACAATTACTATACTAGCAGATTTTTCATACTGTTCAGTAAAGAACCTGATTTTCGACCTATTTCTACTTGCTGTTTGTAAAATATTTCTGAATATGAAAGTTAGCCTACTGTATCTATTTTTTTACCCCTTTTGCAGATTTGGATTTCGATTTATGGTTTGTGAGCTATTGTTGTTTTCGTACTGTAGTGTTTACAATTCCAGATTTACAAAACTACTGTATCTTGTTGTTTTCTGATTTTACATGACTACTCTATTTTTATTGAAAAATTATGAAACTTAATTTCCTGTTACTAAACATACAGGGGAACACCCAAATTTTTTCTTGGATTTATTTAATGAGTTTTCATGCTGTTTTCCTGACTTCGAATATGATCTTCTGATTTCTGGCTGAACATATTTTATGGTTTCAATTCAGTTTTGACTCATGTTTTTTGAAATACTATATGACTTATATATATTCGCTGGAATCTTCCAGGAGCCTATTTTCTAGACCTTTTGACGGATTCAGATTTACATTTTTGTAGCAACGGGAATCTCAGTTTTACCGCAGCACTGTCTTGCTGTCCTGAACTAGAATTGTCGTTGTATTATCCTGTTATGAGTTATCTTTCACCAAAGTTTTATTTGATACTGGGTCTTCACATACTTTTGTGTCGCCCAAATTTCTAAAAGTTTTAGGTGTTGAACCTAAGAATTTTCCAGATGGAGTTCTGTCGGTAGCAACGTCGTCGTGTGAGACGTTGACTTCTGATCGATATTACGCAAGGTTGTGATATCGAGATCGGAGGAAAGCTTTTTTGGATTGGCCTCATTGAGGTAGAAGTCTTGGGTGTCGATGTAATTGTTCGCATAGATTGGATGATGATCTATGATGTTAGTATTGAGTGCAAGAGTAAGGAGGTGTCTTCTGTACTGTATTTCTCTGTATTTGTACTGTGTTTATATTACATTGAAGGAAAGATTCTGAATTGTGTCCCGTAGTTTCTATATTGAAATTCGCAACGCTACATTGTCTACCTTCACCAAAACAACTTCAATTATACCTCTTGAGTACTTGATAGATCTATCTGCCAATTGCAAAGAAACTGTAGTAGGCTTTGCTTTTCAAGACCAAGTTTCATGAAAAACGAAAAAGGTATAAGATTAACATTTGCCCTTAAATCATACAAAGCTTTATCAAAATAAGAATTTCCAAAAATGTATTTGAAGATATACCATCTCCAAGCGATGCTTGGGGGATTGCACATGGCTAACACTGTGCATACTGTAGGTGTTAGAACGAGTGCAACGATTGGTGGAGCAGGGTCGATTGCTAGAGAAGTGGGCCCAATTGCACAGGTGGCCCCTCGCTATCCTGGTGATGCTCAGAGTGTGGTGACCATTTTGTCAAGTTTGGTTCCTACCCATGGAGGGTCTCGTGCATCGGGTAATGGTCTCCAGACTCAGTCCACGGGATTGACGGTTCCTACTAAAAGTTCAAGCAGCCACGAGAGGTGGTGTCCAATAGAAAGCCCGCGAGGTGGATTATGTCCCTTAGGAGGAACATTCCTCGCCCGCAAAGCTGAAAGGATGATTTGTAGATCACTTTGCAAGACTACTATGTCGCTCAGTGCTTTAGTGAACTTTTGTAGTGATGCTTTTATTTGAGGTTGCAAAGTCATTTTAATTTGGCAATTGTAATAGGGTTCATAGTTTTGTGCTTGTAAACTTTGGTAGTGATAACGGGTCTAAAACATATATTTTTGATAATTCCCGTGATTGTGAAAAAAGTTGTTGTTTGTGTGATGAACGTTCTTTTATATGCTTGATCCTTGCTGTGCAATTTGTCTTCTTGGGGGTAAGCTAGTCATAGGCATTGCTCTAGGGAAGAGTTGGACTCCAGACTTATCGTTTTGTAGTTAGCTAGTTGATGAGTCATTGACAGAGCTCGTGCGAAGAGCAAGGCTTTGGACTTATTGTTTGGAGTTAACGGGTTGTTGATGGTGCTCGAGTGGTGTGCGGAGCGGTTGAAAGAGTTGGAACTTGTCGGTTTTGTACCTAGCTAGTAGTAGGAGCAACCCTAGGGACGAGTTGCACTCTGAACTTGCTATATGTATGTTTAGCTAGTTGTAGGAGCAACTCTAGGGAAGAGTTGGATTCCGAACCTGTTGTATTGGTCCTCCAACAAACTGTGAGATTTGTCTTGAGTGGCGAGTTGAACTCCGAACTTGCTTATTTGCTGGTTTGGTGGAGCAACTGCAATCCACGATTATGGACCTATAATCCATCTTTAAGGGTTTTTAACAAGTTTTAGGAACAAGTCGAATGACGAGTTGAGCTCTGAACTTGCTTGTTCGCAGGTTTCTAAAGCAATTTCCAGCGATAGGTATGGATTCTGAACTTGTTATTTAGTAGTTTAACAGGTTGAAGGAGTAGATCGAATGGAGAGTTAAGCTCTGAATGTGCTTGATTGTAGGTTGCTAGAGCAACTTCGAGCTGTGGGTATGGACTCCGAACTTGTTGTTGAAGGGTTTGACGAATTGCAGGAGCAGGTCAAATGACGAGTTGAACTCTGAACTTGTGTCGCTACACGTTGCTAAAGAAATTCCAAGCAATGGGTGTGGACTCCTAATTCATCTTATAAGGAGCTTCTAATGAGTTTTTGGTGCCGTTCTTATGAGTAAGCTTGACATTAAAACATTCTTTGCATCTAGAGATTTGTACAAGATCTTTTCAAAAAGTGGGGAATTTTTATTGAAAAAATAAACTAAATGGCTGACTTTTATTACATGCAGTGACTGGTAGGGAAATCGGTCTTTGTTGAAAATTAAAACTAAACGACTGCTCTAATGGCTGACGTTTATTACAAAAATATTAAAAACTTAAAAGATTCCTATTGAGAGAGGAAACTTTTAAGTTTATGAAATGTTCCTTATTCCGAGTCCCTGTTGATATCCTCTTGCCCATCCCGGGTTTTTCCAGTTGATGAGCTGCTAGGCGAACAACTTGGTAGACATTTCCTAGACTTACTTTTTTTAAAGTGAGCCTCCCCTTATTTTGTGGAGAGAATGTGACATTCAGGTTCACCAACGTGTTTCGGCGAGACTGTTTCTTTCTGTCGAATGAGCGGAGTGGTTTCGAGTAGGAGATTCAGGTTTATTACTGTATACTGAAGAGCATGAATTTGGACCTGGTGGGAGATGACTTGGCAGGTTTGGAAGTTCTTGGCAGGATTGTTTGTTGGAGTGGCTTCAAGCTTGTTTACGGGCTCAGTGTTACTGTGAATTCTTTCTAGCACGAGTTCAATTGCATCGAGGGAGAGAACTGAGCCCCCTATTGTGGCAATGTAGCATGCTCGAGCTGTTAGCTTCCTACAACTTGGCCTATGTCTTCTGTTGTTGGAAACTTCTTTTTCATGTGGTAGGTGGAAGCAACTGTATAAAAGGCTGCCAGGCCCGGACAACCAAATGTAGCATTATATACGGCTTTGATGCCGACTACTGTAAAGTCTAGTGCCTCTGTTCGAGCAGCGAGGGCTTTTCTAGCTATCACATCGAGTGTGACGATTTCTTCTATTTGAACGGGGACCCCGGAGAATCAGTGGAGTGTAAAGCTGGCTGGCTTGAGTCGGTCTCCGGAGAGCTTGATGGCATTGAATGTGTTCATGAAAATGATGTTTATTGAGCTGCCGTTGTCCACCAAGATACGACATACCTCATGATCCACCATGCAAAGACTTATGACCAATGCGTCGCAATGAGGTGTTTGGACACCTTCTAAGTCCTTATCGGAGAAATATATTGGGACCCTTATGCTTTTAACCAGTAGGAAGTTATGCACTAAGTTTACTTCCTTGACGAGTGCTTTGTGGGAAGTGTTCGAATATCCCCCCATCGGGCCTCTGTGAATGGAGTGGAACACCGCCATGCGGTCTGAGTCTTGTGATTCAAAGGGCTTCTCTTAACCCTTATTAGCCCCCTAGCCCCCCCTGTGTGCCGGAGGGGTTTTGGCATTGCTTTTTTGCTGGACGAATTGGAAGAGCTAGCCCCGGCGAATCAGAACTTTAACTTCTTTTTTGAGGGCTCGGTAGCTGTCGGTGGTGTGTCCATGATCCCTGTGAAATGCGCACCACATGTTCTTTTTTTTTCACTTATTGGCTGTGGTCATCTTGGGAGAAGGGTAGATTATTCTGTCCTTTTCACTTCATTGAGAATGGCTGATACACTTGCGTTAAGAGGAGTGAACTTATCGAAGTGTGGTGTTGGAGGAAGACGACGTTGAGCTGCACTATCTTTCTGAAACTTCCTGGGTCCTTCCTCACTAGTATTATGTAACACCCCCTAATTTAAATACAATATTTTGAATTAATGAATAATTTTAAAATCAATTTATTTAATAATTTTCAATTTTCGTAAAATTGACATTTTCAAACATGCAAATATTTTTGAAGTGTGAATTAGAATTTTATGTTGATGAACAACCTCTATTATTTGTTATTGGGTATATTTGAATTTTTGGGATTTTTCTGAATAAAGAAAACTAATTTTGTAAATTTTTGAAAGAAAGGGGTTTTTTGTTGTAAAAAGTCGTTTAGGTGTGAAAATTGAACTTAAAAATTGTTTAGCTGCATTTAGGTGGCTGCATTTAGGGCCGACTATTCAGTAGAAGGCTCTAAGGAATTAGATTATTTCCATATTTGATTGATTGCTATTGATTTAATTGAATAAATATATAATTATGCAATTTTGAGATTGTTGGGGACTTTATTGAAAATATTCTTCCTAGAGAATAGAAGTCAAAAAATTTATTTGGAAAATCTAATCTTTATTAATAGATAATAATTCTCAATTTTTTGGATTTTTACGAATATTTTATGGCTTGTTTGCAAATATTACAAAGAGAATGACTTTTGTACAAAATTGCCACTAATAGTAAAAACTCCAGATTTCGTTTTTTCTGGGTTGTGCATTTTGGCCGTCCAAATCAGAAGATTGAAGAGATTTAATTTTATTCTATTTTAAATCATTTTGATTAACTAATAATTGGAATATGTAAATAAATAATTTCCGTGAGAAGGGCAGCCACTATTCCCTATTGTGAACCCAACCCTATTTTTTCTCATTATTTTCTTGGAGTTTTTCGTGTCTTGGATTTTCGCAAGGAAGAGGATTGAATCTTTTTTCATTATTTCCTTCAACTTGGGACTTCTTCAAATTGAGGTGAGTAGTTATTCAAATTTCCTAGTTGTGTTTCCATGGTAGAATTGATTGGAGTGCTAGGTTTTGGATGTGGATCTATTGAATGAATAGCATGCATTGTTGATTTCTAATTAAAAGATGAAGTTTTGATAAACTATTCGATTTTTTAATGCAAACAAAATTCTTGAACCCCAAATTTTTAGGCATGAATGTGTGAATATGGAAGGTATATTCAAAAAAATCATATATATTCATAAAGGGGTTAGGGTTGGAGGTAAACCGAAACTGGGTTGGGGTGGGGGGGGGGGGGGGGGGGGTTGCGTTCTTGGATGAACAGTAACCCTTGGCAGGGTTGCTGTCTTTTTTGTTTTGGTTGGATTTTTGGTGTTTTAGTGTTTTTTTGGTGTGAGTTTGTGTGCTAAGGTGGGGGAAGCCTAGTATACATATAGAAGTGTTTATAAAAGTGTTTAAACTAATAATTATGAGAGATTTGATCGAGTTGCATGAGATTTCAAAGTTGTTTTTACTCTGGACTGTTGTCTGTTCCAGATTAGAATGAGATTTCGACATAGTTGCTGATGATATTACCTAAAACTTATTAAGTAGAAATTGTAGCTCACTGTGTCTAGTTTCCAGAACATCTGACGGATCCTCAATCCGACTCATAGGTTGTAGAATATGCAATTTCTACCACGGTACTGTTGTATTTTTCAGATTTTTAAAATAATGGTTATTTTTCTGAATTTACTAGATATGAACCCCATGAATAAATTTATTTGAGTTCAGATATTTATGATGAATTTCTCGTTATGAGCTAAATTTAAATTGTTTTTTCCAGAATTTAATATTGACTATAGAATGTATTGTTTTGAGGAACGAAATCATGTAACTTTTAGATTTTTGTATGAAAGATAGTTTTCAGAATTTATTGAATATCAACCTTTTAAATTAATTCATTTGAGTTCAAATTTTTATGATGAGTTCCCTGTTATATGCTGGACTTAAATTTATTTTTTTCAGAATTAAATAATGATTTTGAGTGTACTGTTTTGAAAAACGAAATCATGTAACCTTCATATTTTAATAAAAGATAGTTCTCAGAATTTGTTAAATATGAACCCTTTAAATAAATTTATTTAAGTCCAAATTTTTATGGCGAGTTCCTTGAAATGTGTTGGACTTAATGGAATTTTTCCAGAATTTAATAATGATTTGAAAGTGTACTATTTTAAAGAACGAAAATGTGTAACTTTCAGATTTTGGTGAAATTCTAGTTTCAATTTTCGGTGCATCAAATAATGGATTGTGGTAAATAAATCTAAATTTTTGTAGATGAAATTCTCAGCTTTTAAGAGATTTTTTACAATTTTGGTCGAATGAAATTGTAGTTGAAGTTATGGAACTTCACAAATAAACGGAAAGTGATGTTTAAAAGTTGATTTTTAAGGAATTTCGTAAGTTGAATATATTACCATGTATGAAAGAGTCCGTCGTGACAGCATTGGTTGGTTTATAAGAATGTGACTAATGAAGAGTATATTTTTGTATAATAAAAACCAAGATGGGTTTGATTTGAGGCTTACGGTTATGATGTGGACCCTAGAAAGACTATTAATGATATTTTCAGTTATGAAACTCTAGAGGTTGAGTGAGACCCTAGCACGCCGGCAGATGAGATTTTGTGGAAATTGGCCAGTGGGGCCTTGTTGTTGAATTAGTTAAGTCCGGCAGCGTACACCGACTTAAGGAGACTGTGATTTAATTAATAATAATAAACCTAAGGATAGACATTAGTGGAGATGTGATAAATCTTGAGAAACGTAAATAAGGGGGCCTTGTATGGTGGACAGACGAGGTTCAGGGACTATAGTCGTAGTTGGGCGGTTTGATTCCGAAGGCTGCGATTATCATTGCCATCTCCCGAGTTCGCACGTTGAGGGTCTTTTACAGTTGGGGGGTTTTATTCTGAATGCTGGGACCTATTCGTGGAATTTCAGCATGGAATGTTCAAGGCGACGCTTACATGATGCTTGCGCATTGAGGGTGCTAGTCTGGAAGGTAGATACCAGGACGTAGACCTATTCATGGAGTATTCTAGATCTTTTTTCTATCACCGTAGTAGGTTAGTTGCATAACGAGGGATTGAACCCTAAAAAGTATAAAACGTTAAGGACATGCACTGGACCTATGTAGAATGGGATGCATAGAATCCGACAAGTATGCTTTAGAAGTTAGCATATGCATTTGTGTTTTCCTGACTTGGTTCCATGTATGCTTGCATTTTGTTTTCATTCCATACACTCGACACTTAGCCTAATTCCACCTGTTGACTTATAATTTTATTCTTGATGTTTTCATTTAAGTTTGTATTTCCTTTGAATATTAATCACATCGTTATGGCTGACCCCTGTAGTTTTGGGGGTTAGGGATATCTCTAGCCTCATATTTTATAGGTAGGTACCATTTGCATGGAATTGGAAGCAAGTGGGGGAATATTTAATGTTTATGCATATCTTGTAAAAGGAATGATTATAAAGAAAAAAATGTATTTATGGTGCTTTTAAATACCGCTGTGTTGTAAAAAGAATTGTAATTCAAAGTGTTTAAATTCCGTTGTGCGGTTGTAAAGAGAGTTAATGAAATGAAAGGTTTTAATTTTCCCTGTGTTTGTACAATGTTTATAATTGCAATTGAAGTTGATACTGGAAATTGTGCCACGTATTTCTAATTTTATTTATTGAAATTCGGAGTGCTACAGAGTTGGTATCAGAGCTTGGTTAGACAAGAAGGCAATGTCGGAAGCATGATCATGGGTTCTTACAGTGTGATTGATGGCGAAGCATTGGCTCTTACCCTGACAAGCCCAGATCGGCTAGCCACCGATGCGGTTGCAACTGTCGAGGGGTTGTTGGCATAAAACACACTCTGAGGTTACCCTTCTGGCCATTACCATCCTGAGTGGCAGGCGGCAGTCTACAGAGTTGGCATCAAAGCCTGCTTCAATTAGTAGTGTAAACATGGTATAGGGAATCAAAATTAGGGTGGACATTAGAAGTGTGAGTACCTAGGGTGCACATTAGAAGTGTGAGTACCAAGGTGGACATTACATGTGTGATTGTCAGTTATTAGGGTGGATATTAGATGTGTGAGTATGTTGTTTTGATCATGAATGCTTGTAATGAAATTTAAATTATTTGAATGTTTAGATTCGACCAAAAATTTCTTTATCGTAAGTGGGTTGATTGTGTTTTTTTGCATTAATAGAAGATGAATGATTTGTTTTCTCTTGCTGTTATAATTACCTTTTAATTATTTTTATTATTATTAACGTTAAATTGGGATAATTTTATTAGTTATTAACTTATCTATTTTTGCACAAATCAAATTATAATTATAAAGTATGTTTTGCTAATCTAGCCCATTTGTTCTATAAGTTTTATGTTTTATGGAAACAAGTTTTGTTATTGAAGTTTGGAATGTGGAGAATATAGCTTTTACTTTTTCTATTGGTGTTAGCAATTTGTAGTTTTGAATGACATAATGTTTGATTTTCGTTTGTTACTTTTGAGTGACGGATACTACAATAATACATTATAATTAAAAAAATTTACTTAAATTTTGTTTTCTTTCAATTATTGCTTTGAATATATTATGTTTTTGTACGTAGACTACCTTTTCCCTTCACTTTTATATTTTATATTTTTATTTTCTTTCTTAAAATTCTGTCATCCTTATTTTTATGTACATTTATGTTTACTCATTTATTTTGCTATTGCTGTTACGCATTATATTAGTTTCAATTCCTACTTATTGAATTATTAATTTCTTTTATTATTATTCCTATTATATTTTAATTCACATTCATATATATATATATATATATATATATATATATATATATATATATATATTGATTTTTTGATGGTATATTTTCCATTATTTTGTATTGTCTTTATTTTGTCAGTGTATTTAAACTTGATTGTAATACTTTTACTCATATAGATATGATATACCTCTGCACATTGAAATTTTTATTTTGTTATTAATTTTGTTTTTACACCGTATATTCAATACCTTTAATATTACTATTTTTTACTACTTTTGTTATATTTACTTTTCACCATTTATAGCAACTTTTTGTACTCTTACTTCCATAATATACTGTAGTCGCTTGTTACCTTAATAATATGATTTTTACCCTCCGACATGATTATTTATGCTATATAGTTATATCTCATTAGCATTTACATTTAAGCTTATGCATGTATTTCATTCCGTCTTTCTCCTTACTTTTATAAATCAATTTTCAATACTACTAATTCCTACTATTTATGTTTGATATTTATAATCTGTACATCTATTTTAATATTCCATCATGTAACTTTCTACTCCATTTCCTACTTTTGCTTCAATTTTTATATCACGAATTTCAAAACGTAACATTATACTTAAATTAAACACCCAATATCCCAATACATATGGCGTACTACATCATTCCATTCATCGTTTTGTTGCAACCGGATGTCGAGAAGGCAAATATGCAACTAGCCGTCAATAGGAGGCAAACTTGCAACTGGATGTCGGGAGGCTAAAACTGCAACCGAAGTCACGCCCTGCTTCCCAAAAAGAGAATACGGAATACAGATACTGACTAAGCCCAGTGAATAATTTTCATCATCCATAAGCTGTTAGGATCTTTACAACATTTCACACGAATAATCAGAGTCGGAAGTAAGAAAATTCAACTAAGCATGCATATATGAACCAATACCAACAAAATTTACTTGAAACAAAATATATTAATCTCAAATAAACCAGATCTGAACAAGTCAATAATCCTGGGTCACATTGCCCAAACATAAATAATCCAAGTATTAGATACAACTGTTCAAAATAAGCAACAAGAAAAGAAATAGATAAAGCAAAATTCCAGCATCTAGAATCTCATATCATCTACTCCATCAGGCTGCTAATCTCCATAATCCGCAATCTAATAAATTGCAGGAAGAGAAAAAAGAAAACAAAACTCCCGTCAATGCAAATTACGGGCCGCTTATAGAGCAGGCACAAGTAGGGGTGGACAACTATTATCCGAACCGACCAATCCGAACCAATCCAACCCGAACCGACTGGTTTTTAACCGAACCAATTGGGGATTTGGATTGGATCGGTTCTTGATCTTCAATAACCAATTGGACTGGTTCGGTTGTTGGATGAGGCTTTCAAATAACCGATGAAACCGAACCGACCATACCTCTATGCATAAGTCCATAAAAAATATAGTTCTCCTTTAATTTCTTGAATATACAAATAGTCATTTCTCATTTTCCTTGAGATACAAACAGTCTTTTTTAATTTCTTTAATACAAACCGAGCAGTTGTTCTGCCTATGTTTTGGTTCTCCATAATCCTATGTGTTATGTTGTTGAGAAATGCTTCATTTACAGTGTGACCCAACTTAATAGAATCATAAAGTTGATGTAACATTTAGTAGTTACTTTAATCAAGTCAAGCAGAAATTATTTTCTAAATCTTTTTTTATTGCACCTAAAATTCAGTTAGCTATGGTTATTGATGTTTCTTCTATGATAATAAACTAAGATTACAGAAGTATGCAAGTGAAAAAACAGTTTATCTCACTCATTTAAACGACATCATCTCAAACAATTAGTGCAAAATTTATTAACAACTTGTGGTTTTATGAATCTTCATTTTAAATTCATTTCTGAATAACAAATAGCAGGTTGTTTCTTAAGTTTAATTGAAGTTGATCTTTTAAATTTCAACAAAATTATGAATGATGTTGACGGTGAAAAGTAGCACCCGAAACTGACCATCCAATCAAATCCAAACCGAGCTTAATCGGCTTGGATGGAAACCGATCCAATTAAGGTTCGGATTGGTTGCGGATGAGAAAATTAAAAAACTGATCTTCTTTGGATCGGTGGTGGATGGTCCATATTAGGTCGGATACCGACCGATGCCCACCCCTAGGCACAGGTACATGGGAAAGAATAAACTACATAGCATTGAATAAACACGATAATGAAATAGAACTAGCATGAATCATGAACCGAATCAAATGACATGATATACTTACAGGTAAAGGTAACATGTATCAATTGTCAAGCAAGTAGGTAAACAGGTAATCAGGTATACAGTTAATCAGGTTTACAGGTAACAGGTAAATAGGTGAACATGTAGCATTGTATAGGTAAGCATGTAACAGGTATCATGTAACAGACATCATGTTATGTCATGTCGAGTCTTGTATTATTACTATCTAGGTAGCACTTCATGCGTCCCAGATTTTTACCGCATGGTTGCTACATTCAAACAAGTTACGTTTATGCCTAGTAGTGGGTTTCTATAAGGGTAGTGTACTCAGGCGTCAGGTAACAAGTAACAGGCACGATCATGTAGTCGTGAAATCGCAGCAGCAGGAAAAGGCATGAATTATGTAGTCATGAAATATGGCGACAAGTAGTAGTAACATGCATGAATTATGTAGTCATGAAACATAGCAATCTATAGTAATGACATGCATGAATCATCACGAATCATGAGAACATATAATCATATAATAATAACAGGCATGAATCATGTAATCATGAAACATGACAACATATAATAATAGGCATGAATCATGTAATCATGAAACATGGTAACAAGTAATGAAAAACACGAGCCCCCTTCTAAGCACACATACCTATATTGTCTACTACTAAGGTCTTTTCCTTAACCCCGGCTTGATTATTTATTATTATTATTATTAACCAGGCATTTATGTGTCACAAACAGTGCAAGAATAATATGGCATAAACAGGAAAAAGGTTCAAGAATAAAGATAAACATGTACAGTTGAAAGATAGCTCATAAAAGGATAGAACAACGAAAATTCTAATTAAGGACAGCAAGACAGTACTGCATTAAATCTGGGATTCCTGTTGGTACAAAAATGCAAATCTAGATCCATCAAAGAATCTGAAAAATAGACTTCCGGCCGAATCCAGCAAATATATATAAGTCATATGGTATTACACAAAGTAAGATTCAAAACAGATTTGAATCCAGAAAACGTGTTCAGCCAGAAATCAGAAGTTTGTATTCATAAACAGGAAAATAGCATGAAAACTCACTAGTTAAATCCACGAAAAATATGGGGTATTCCCTAGTATGTTTAGTATCAGAAAATAAAGTTTCATAATTTTAAAACATAGGTAGAATAGTCAAGTAAAATCAGAAATTAGCAAGATACGACAGTTTTGTAAATCTGGAATCACAAACACTGCAGTACTAAAACAACAATATCTCACAAAATACAAATTGAAATTCAGATTCGTCAAAAGGGTGATAAAGTAGATATAGTAGGCTATAATTCATATTTACAAAGTTTATATAGAAAGCAAATAGAATCAGGGCGAAATTAAGGTTCTTTACTGAACAAAAAAAAAATTCTATAAGTATAGTAGTTGTTTGCAAGTATAAAATAGTGTATAAAAGTTATCAATTAAAACCAAAAAAGTTGGGGGTTAATCCCAATCAGGTCTAGTTGAAATCAGCAAAATATTGGGTCAAAATAATACTTTTAGCATCATGATAAAAATAGATTACTCTTCAGAATTCATAAAACAAAAACTGAAAATCTCTCTACACCTCTGTAGTAAAATAAACATAACTCACAACTCGTAAAACGAAACAGAGATCTGTCACAAGGGTTGAAAAATAGACAGAATTCTCTACAGTTCATGTTCACAAATAATTTTAATATACTGACCTTAATAGGGTCTAAAATACTGATCAAAAGTAAGGTAACAGAAAATACAGAATTATTCTTCGAACATAAAATCATCTAGTCCATGTAAAACTCATCCAAATCAATCCAAATATGAAATATAGTGTACTAGATGTCCAAATAACATGGTATAGGGTATTTTGCAAGTCTATAACAAGTATAGCACGAATAACACATCAAGCACACGATATCACAAAAATAGCATGCATGTATACATCCAAAAAGGGGTCATCACTAGTTGTTTCATGTCATGTATGTCGTGAGGCAACTATGGTCGAATCAACACAATAGAGACAATATATAACAAAGAATTCACACATGAATTGCCTCTAGAACCCAACTACACTACAGGCGGTATTTAGTACTTGTATTATACAAAGAAAAGAAATCAAGTTACTTGTTTATAAACGATGATGGGAAGTGAACAAGAGCAAGAATAACGGGAATGGATTTTCAGAGCACGAACACAACGAACGAACGGCTCATGGACCCAACGAACAAAACCACGAGCACGGCAAAGAATCACGAACACACTAACACGTTCACTCTTACGCACATGCAACAACGAGAGAGAGCAAGAGGGAGAGATGACGGCAACGGCAGTGGCTCCGCTGTCGCTGCACTAGCTGCACGACAGGAGCCGAGGAGGGGAGCAGCTGTCAAAGATGAGTCAGGAGGACGGGGAAGCAATGTTGTGGTTGTCGACCAAGGAGTGGTCAGCGGTTGCTAACGCGCGGCGCGTCGGGACAGAGAGGACGTGCAAAGGTTGCAGGTGCTACACCGGCTGTTGTCTGATGGCACGACAAGGAGCACAGGGAGGAGCGCTAAGGTGGAGCGCTGCTGTCAGTCGTCGGAGGAAGCACTGCGGTTGCCGCCACTGGTCACAACGGAGGTAGGGGATCAAGACGGCATGGTGGTCAACGCAGGAAGCACAGGGGGAGCACCGGGGTGACGCTACGGTCGGGGAGGCTCTTAGAGGAAGACGAGGGTGATGAGGCCGGGGGAAGACGGGTGTTGACGAGGGTGCAGGGCGAGGGCAGGGGTCGGTAGAGATGAAGGTGAGCAGGAGAGGGAAGGTGATGGGGTAAAAGGGCGGCTGGAGGTAAAGGAGATGAAACGGTTGTGGGAGTTATGGTTTAGGTTAACAGGATATATATATAGGGTGATGGGCTGAAGGGGTGTTATAGGGTTATGGTGGAACAGATATGGGTAGGGTTAGGTGTAAACGGGTGCGGGTATATGGGTATATGGGCTGAAGGTTATAAAAGATCCAATAGGTTTAATTAAATAGGGTTTGGGTTAGGGTTTAGAGAGGGGTAACGGGTTATGGGTAAAATCCAGTAGGGAAAAAATAGGGTTTATAAATCCAATAGAAAATAAAATAATCAATAAAATGTTGGTTTATATAACCAAATATAATTGTACTACAATATGGAAATTATTTGAAATAACTACAAAGACAATTGACAATAGAAATGGATTTTTAAACAAACAATCTAAGTTATAATAATGACAATAATAACAATAATCATAATAATAATAATAAAATAAGAATAACAGTAATAATAATAATACTGATAAAAATAATAATAATAACAACATTAATAGGGTATAAAAATCATCATAAATAGTTACAAAAATTATTGATTAAAAATAAACTTTAGTAGGAGACCCGACAATACATTTTAAGAAAAAAGAATTGAGGAACGGAAGAAAAATATTAAAAAAATCAAAAATTCGAACATATATAGAAAATACATTTTTGGGAAAACAGGGGTTACAAATCCTACCCACCTTACAACAAAATTTCGTCCTCGAAATTTGCTTAGGCGGTACATAGGACAAGACAAAAGCAAACTGGAGAAGGTGTCACGCCCCGCTTGCCAAAGGATTACGGAATACGAGTATGTGACAAAGCCCAGTGAATGATTTTCATCATTTATGAGCTGTAGGATCGACTCAACATCATAACAAGAATATAACAAAATGTACATTACCACGCATGCATGAATAATTTATTAATCAACAGAAAACAATTGTAACAAAATATAAATATCCCAAGAAATTTTCTGATCTGGATCAAAAGATAAAACTTCGGGACTACAAGCCCGTTACAAGTTTCAAGTAGCAACAAATATAAATATCTCAAATCCAAAATAATTAAAGCAATTTTTCCCCAAGCGAAGCCTAGAACACCTGCTCACCTATTCCAGCAGGCAATTCGTCTCCAAAGTCTGTATATAAAAATATAAAAGGAAAAAATAGGAAAAATAAAGACAAATGCCCTTAGTGCAAGTTAAAGCAGCAAGCAATACAAGTAAGGGTATGAAAATAGATGCAAGAAAATATGAAACAAGATTTGGAATCAAGAATGTATAACATGATACAATCGAGACGCAACAAGTGGTGGAGTTCACGAGACTAGCTAGTAAGTAAGACATCTCAAGTAATAAGTTTGGGTAATAAGTGCTAGTAGTGGAACAAGTGACAAGTGAACATGTAATTGTATCAAGCATCAAGTAACAAGTATCGCGTACTAGTGTTAAGTAACAAGTATCAATTAGGGTATCAAGTGTGTACAAGTGACAAATTAATCTTAAGTCAAATGTTTTATTCTATCTAGGTAGCACTTCATGCATCCATACTTTTACTACATGGTTGCTACATATAATCAGTTACGTTTAGGCCTAGTGGTGAATTTTATAGGGCGGTGTACTCAGGTATCAAGTAAGCAAGCCATGTTCATGAATCGAGTAGTCATATAACTAGTTCATGTGTCAAGTAATAACATGACAAGTCATGAATCAAACGATAATATACTAGTTCATGAATCAAGTAACAACAAGTCCATGAATCAGGTAATAATATACTAGTTCATGAATCAAATAGTATGTAGTTCATGAATCGAATAATAATATAACTAGTTCATGAAGCATGTATCAAGTGGGAAATACGGGCCCCCTTCTGAGTACACTTACCTATATTGTCCACTACTATGGTCTTTCCCTTAAACCCCAGCTTATTATTTATTATTATCATCAAACAAGCATGGAAGCGTGCGAAATAGGGCAAGTGAACATGATCAATAACATGGAACAAGTTTAAGATAATTAGAAAGCATATCCGAGGGTCAACACAAATTAAGATTATCAAGAACTACGAGAATTTCAATTCTGGGCAGCATGATGTTGCTGCACCAAAACTGCAAATCCCATTGCTACAATATAGCAAATGTGGATCTGTTAGAGGTTCTAGAAACTATACTCCTGCCCAGTTCCAACACATATAGTTAAGGTACATAAAAGTTGTGGCATCAGGTGCCAAAACAGCAAACTACACAGCATTTGTGTTCAGCTAGATTTTGTAAAACTGAGCTTATACATATGAAACAGGGTTGAAACGCCATTAATTAATTCCAATAAAATTAGTGAATGTTCTCTAGGGTGTCCAGTATCAGCATGAAAAATTTCAAGTCATTATCTTACTGGTAGCATAGTTAAATTAATTATAAAACAAAGTGATGCAGCAGTTTTTATGAATCTGCGATTACAGACATTACAATAGTAAAACTACGATATCTCACAATCCGTAACTCAGAATTTAATTCCGTCAAAAAAGTAGTGAACTAGACATCTGGGGCTAAGTTTTATGTTCAGGACTCAAGTCCAGATTCTGACGTTATCGGGGTTGAAACAGCAAGTAAAGACAGGAATAACAGCAAACAAAGATAGTTTTTGCATGAAAAGCCTAATAATTATTATTCATATGGGTCTAAGCTAACATGTGATGCAAATCAAAGTATAATAGGTGTCAACGAAGGGTTGTGACTCTTAAGATCATGGAATTGGTATGGAACAAAATAAGATCAACAAACGATGAGCCACAGAGGAATCACATTTACAATCTACTTGTAGTATTTTCAATTAAACGCTTGTACTAGAATAATAAATTGTACAAGAAGATACTTACCTTTAGAACGACGTTAGATTAATCCGAATAAGCAATGAATAACAGGATCAGAATCCCGACGACACAGCGACAAGCAACGATCACGATGATCACGATCGGGCACGAATCTTGATGGGGATTAAGATCGGATGATCGGACGACTGGATGCACGATCTGATGATGATGAAGATGATCTGATGATGGCTGATGAGATCGGATGGCCTAGATCAAGAGATCAAGATGATCAGATCAACGAACGACCCAGAACGCTCTGATGATGATGGAGATCATGATTGCGATCACGATGGTGATCGGACGGCCCATAACCAAAGTGAGCACAATGTTGATGATCACTGCAAGGGATTAGGTGGTGACTGTGAGCTTCGGCGGCGGTAAAGGAGCGGCACGATGGCGGGACGGCGACGGCAAGGGCGCAGTGAAGGCCGAGGGGGGGCGTGGCGTTGGATGTGGGTGCATCTGCTAGCGTCGCTGGCTCAGATGACGAGGGTGCAGGGCACGCACAGGGGATTGTGGGGCTGCCGTGGCGGTTGTTATTGTCGGCACAAGAGCAGGGCGACGCTGCGGTTGGCTGAGGGCAGCACGACACAGGGAGAGGAGCACAGGCTGCTGCTGGCGTTGTGTCGTGGAGGCACAACAGGCTGGCAAGGAGGCTGACGTTGCTAGCTGTCGAGGAGGCGCTAGATGGGGGATGGACGCAGGGCTGAGCAGCGAGGAGCAGGAGGCCGGAGGGTGGAAGTCGGGATGATGGATAAGGAGAGAGAGAGCGGGAGGTAGGGGAGAAGGGGTAGGGGTTGCGGCTGATAGGGTTAGCATGAATAAGGTTAATCAGAAGGTAGAATATATATATGGTAGTTGGGTTAGGGTGTTAAACGGGTTGGGTTTAATAAGAAATAGGGTTTGGGTAGTTGGGTTTTAAAATCCAATAGGAAAAATAAATAAGATTTATAAAATACAAATTCCACAATTTCTCATAGGTTGCAAAACAATATTTTACATGGTTCAATAAAATAAATTTGAAAAATACAATTAGATTAATATTTAACTTTTCACCAATAATTAGGATAGTCACATACAAATAATATATTTGGTTTGTACTTCAAAATAATAATAATAATAATAACAACACAAATAATAGGATTTGTATTACGGTATAAGAATCATTTGAAAATAACAATAAATACAATTAATGAAAAGAACGAATTTTAACTGGAGGTACAAAATATTTTTTTGAAAGAACATGAATTTAAGAAAACAAATTTTTTTTATAAAGAACCCAAACCCAGACAATATACAGAAAATAAAATACACCTAAAATACAGAAAACAGAAACAGGGATTACAAAAGGGTAACAAAACAGAGAATTAAAGGGAAAGGAACAAATCTGTGGAAACACCAGAAAAAGAAAGAAGAAGTGGATAACAATGATGTCAAATGAAGTGCACGAAAGAGACTAAGTAGTATCAAAATGAAAGAAACATCACAAGATAACAAAGCAAGATAGGGAGTAGGTAGAACTGGAATCAAGGAGAGAAAGGACAGGGAAGAATTGAATCAAATAATGAATGAGTGCATGATGGAAAAATGGAATGCAAGAAGGAAGTAACTGGTATCAAAAATGAAGAAAAAACAACATAAGACTTGCAAAATAACAAAGCAAAGAGATAAAAAAAATAGATAGAGCTGGAATCGAAGAAAGGATGGACAAGGAAGAGATGAATCAAGCAATGAGTCAACAGATGAAGACGAGTACAAGGGAGAAAAAGAAGGAAACAATGCAGGGAAGGAGAAACAACAAGAAAATCTTAGGACCTATGGGTATGGGCCCACAACGCTTCTGTTGTGCCACTCTGATCGGGAAGACTCTGCATGCACATCTTGGAACAAACGGTGACGTTTACCTTTCCTGGCAATGATTCAAGCTGCTGACAAGTTGATGTAGATCTAGCGATGCCAACCGAAGAACCAAGCAGGAAGAAAAGAATGGATAACACTGGAATCAAGGAATATGGGTACAAAAAGAATGAATTCATACCTAACAAGAGGTCAATCAAAGAGAACTATTGAAAGAGACGGAAGAATCAAGGAATCAAGGAATGAAGGGATTGAATAAGAAGGAATTAAAATGAATAGAATAAGACTAGTGTTCAAATCAATGTTGATTATAATTTATTCATGCATGCATGGTCTGTGTACTGTTGTGCCGATCCTAGATCGAGCCAAGCTTGTCTAATATATCAGTCACTAATACATTAGCCAAACCTGGTGCTCTGATACCACTAAAAAACCTTGTCACGTCCTGCTTCCCAAAAAGAGAGTATGGAATACAGATACATGACTAAGCCCAGCGAATGATTTTCATCATCCATAAGCTGTTAGGATCTTTACAACATTTCACAAGAATAATCAGAGTCGGAAGTAAGAAAAGTCAACCAAGCATGCATATATGAACCAATACCAACAGAATTTACTTGGAACAAAATATATTAATATCAAATAAACCAGATCTGAACAAGTCAATAATCCTGGGTCACATTTTCCAAATACAAATAATCCAAGTATCAGATACAATTCTTCAAAATAAGCAACAAGAAAAAAATAGATATAGCAAAATTACAGCATCTAGAATCTCATATCACCTACTTCATCAGGCTGCTGATCTCCATAATCTGCAATTTAATAAATTGCAGGAAGAGGAAAACAAAAACAAAACTCCCGTCAATGCAAGTTACGGGCCGCTCGTAGTATAGGCACAAGTACATGGGAAAGAATAAACTATATAGCATGGAATAAACATGATAATGAAATAGAACTAGCATGAATCATGAACCGAATCAAATGACATGATATATTAACAGGTACAAGTAACATGCATCAAGTGTCATGCAAGTAGATAAACAGGTAATCAGGTATACAGGTAATTAGGTATATAGGTAACAGGTAAACAGGTGAACAAGTAGCATGTACAGGTAAGCATGTAACAAGTATCATGTAACAGGTATCATGTTATGTCATGTCAAGTCTTGTATTATTACTATCTATGTAGGACTTCATGCGTCCCAGGTTTTTACCGCATGGTTGCTACATTCAAACAAGTTACATTTAGGCCTAGTGGTGGGTTTCTATAGAGCCGTGTACTCAGGCGTCAGGTAAAAGGTAACAGGCACGATCACGTAGTCGGGAAATCACGGTAGTAGGAACAGGCATGAATCATATAGTCATGAAATATGGCAACATGTAGTAGTAACAGGCATGAATCATGTAGTCATGAAACATAGAAATATATAGTAATACCAGGCATGAATCATCACGAATCATGGAAACATATAATCATATATTAATAACAGGCATGAATCATAAAATCATTAAACATGGTAACATATAATAACAGGCATTAATCATGTAATCATGAAATATGGAAACAAGTAATGGGAAACACGGGCCCCCTTCTGAGTACACATACCTATATTGTCCACTACTAAGGTCTTTCCCTTAACCCCGGCTTGATTATTTGTTATTATTATTAATCAGGCATGTATGTGTCACAAACAGAGCAATAATAACATGGCATAAACAGACAACAGGTTCAGGATGAAAGATAAACATGTACTGGTGAAAGATAACTCATAAAAGGATAGAACAACGAAAATTCTAGTTCAGAACAGAAAGACAGTACTGCACTGAATCTGGGATTCCCGTATCTACAAAAATGCAAACCTAGATCTGTCAAAGAATCTGAAAAATAGACTCCCGGCCAAATCCAGAAAATATATATAAAGTCATATGGTATTTATCAAAAATAAGACTCAAAACATATTTGAATCCAGAAAACGTGTACGGCCAGAAATCAGAAGTTTGTATTCATAAAAAGGAAAATAGCATGAAAACTCACTAGTTAAATCTACGAAAAATTTGGGGTATTCCCTAGTATGTTTAGTATCAGAAAATAAAGTTTCATAATTTTATAACATAGGTAGAATAGTCAAGTAAAATCAGAAATCAGCAAGATACGGCAATTTTGTAAATTTGGAATCACAAACACTGCAGTACTAAAACAGCAATATCTCACAAAATACAAATCGAAACCCAGATCTGTCAAAAGGGTGATAAAGTAGATACAGTAGTAGATAATTCATACTCACAACGTTTTATAGAAAGTAAATTGAATCAGGTCGAAATTAAGGTTTTTTACTGAATAAAAAGAAAATTCTGCACGTATAGTAGTTGTTTGCAAGTATAAAATAGTGTATAAAAGTTATCATCCACAAAAATTAGGGGTTAATCCCATTCAAATCTAGTTAAAATCAACAAAATATTGGATCAAAATAATACTTATAGAATCATGATAAAAATATATTACTCTTCAGAATTCATAGAAAACAAAATCTGGAAATCTCTCTACACCTATGTAGTAAAATAGTCATAACTCACAACTCGTAAAACGAAACTGAGATCTGTCAGAAGGGTTGGAAAATAGACAGAATTCTCTACAGTTCATGTTCACAAATAATTTTAATATAATGACCATAATAAGGTCTAAAATACTGATCAAAAGTAAGGTAACAGAAAATACAGAATTATTATTCAAACATAAAATCATCTAGTTCATGTAAAACTCATCCAAAGCAACCCAAACATGAAATATAGTGTATTAGATGTCCAAACAACATGATATAGGGTATTTTTCAAGTCCACGACAAGTATAGCACGAATAACATATCAAGCACACGATATCAAAAAAATAGCATGCATGTATACATCCAAAAAGTGGTCATCCCTAGTTGTTTCATGCCATGCATGTCGTGAGGCAACTATGGTCAACTCAACACAATAGAGACAATATATAACAGAGGATTTACACACGAATTGTCTCTAGAACCCAACTACACTACAGGCGGTATTTACATGTATTACACAAAGAAAAGAATACAAGTTACTTGCCTTATAGACGATGACTGGAACAGAACAAGAGCAAGAATAACGGGAACAGATTCTCGGGGCATGAACACAACGAAAGAATGGATCAAGAACCCAACGAACACAACCACGAGCACGGCAAAGAATTAGGAACACACTAATATGTGCACTCTCACGCACATGCAATAAGGAGACAGAGCAAGAGGGAGAGATGATGGCAACGGCAGCAGCTCTGCTATCGCTGCACTGGCTGCGCGACAGGAGCCGAGGAAGGGAGGGCTGTTGGAGATGAGTCGGGAGGACGGGGAAGCAATGTTGTGGTCGTTCACCAGGGAGTGGCCGGCGGTTGCTGAAGCGTGGTGCGTCGGTACAGGGAGGATGCGCAGAGGCTGTAGGCACTGCACCGGCTGTTGTCTGATGGCACGACTGGGAGCATAGGGAGGCACGCTAAGGTGGAGCACTACTGTCAGTCGTCGGAGGAAGCACTGCAGTTCTGCCGCTGGTCGCGATAGAGGCAGGGGATCAGGACGACGCAGTGGTCGACGCAGGAAGCACAGAGGGAGTGCTGGGGTGACGCTGTGGTCAAGGAGGCTATCAGAGGAAGACAAGGGCGACGAGGCTGGGGGAAGACGGGTGTCGACAAGGGTGCAGGGCGAGGGCAGGGGTCAGGAGAGACGAAGGTGAGCAGGAGAGGGAAGGTTGTAGGGTAAAAGGGCGGCTGGAGGTAGAGGAGATGAAACGGTTGTGGGAGTTAAGGTTTAGGTTAACAGGATATATATAGGGTGATGTGCTGAAGGGGTTTTATAGGGTTATGGTGGAACAGGTATGGGTAGGGTTAGGTGTAAATGGGTGCAAGTATGGGTATATGGACTGAAGGTTATAAAAGATCCAATAGGTTTAATTAAATAGGGTTTGGGTGAGGGTTTAGAGAGGGGTAACGGGTTATGGGTAAAATCCAATAGGGAAAAAATAGGGTTTATAAATCCAATAGAAAATAAAATAATCAATAAAATGTAGGTTTATATAACCAAATAACTACAAACACAATTAACAATAGAAATGGATTTTTAAACAAACAATCAAAGTTATAATAATAACAATAATAACAATAATAATAATAATAATAATAATAAAATAAGAATATCAGTAATAATAATAATACTGATAAAAATAATAATAATAACAACTTTAATAGGGTATAAAAGTCATCGTAAATAGTTACAAAAATTTTTGATTAAAAATAAAGTTTAGTAGGAGATCCGACAATACATTTTAAGAAAAAGAATTTAAGAACGGATTTTTTTTATACATAAAATCAAAAATCCGAAAATATACAGAAAATACGTTTTTGGGAAAACAGGGTTATGAACAACATTTGATTGTTTCCTCTCCAGATCCAATTCCGAAACCCAGAAAACTACTCTCCCCCTTTCCCCGTCCACATCCAGCCTCTCCCTGCCCTCTTCCCCCTTTCCCCCTTCATTAAAGTTTGAGATCACCTCTTCAGCTCCAAGCCCATTGTCTTTTCTTCTATCCTGGTTCTTTCTGGTCCGGATCCCTATTTTTCGTCATAGCTCTCCTTTGCACTGGTGCTTCCCCCTCTCCGCGTGGTGCTCGTTTCCAGTCCCTTTTCCAGGTCTGTCGAGAGTGAGCCCCTTTTCCATTGGTGGAACCCCCCTTAGGGTAGCGTTCCAGCTCCCTCTCAGTGTGCTTCGGTGTGGCCCTCCTTCCTTCCCCTGTCCTGTGCGGGGATCTTAGCGCGGCTGTGGGGTTCTGTACTCCTGCATTTGCATCCGGTTTGTTTGGTGGCGGCCCTTCTTTCCTCCTCTTACCACTCTCTGTGAGTAGTTTATTTTCAGCATCTTTTTTAATTTTGGCTGGCCTTGCGGTCGTGGCACGGCGGTTGTAGTGGTTGTTAGTGTTGTGCGCTGTTTTATCTGGTGCTTGTGCTAGCTGAGTGCCGAGCGCTTGGTGCCAGCATTCGGTTTGGCACCAGTCTCATAACCTAATTCATCCGCTCATCTACTTGATAGTGTCTTCCCAGTATTCCCTTTTTCCGTTATCATTCTGCTCCGCTAGGCTTGCGGTAGCAGTGGAATTTGTTCTTTTTTATCGTCTTTTCCTCCGATTTCTAGAGGACTTTTGGTGGAGCATTTTTGGTGCTCATTTTTACCGATACAGTAGAGGTTGCTGTGTGGTTTTTTTTCACCTTTCCCTTTCTCTTTTCTCCGCTTATTGGACCTTTTTGGGTTTGGGCTTTGGGCCAGCCATGAACTCTTCATGGATTGAAGTGGTTAAAAAGAATTAAAAAAAAAATCATCATCGGTCTCTTTTCTCACTTCAGAACGTGATGGGCCTTCTCAGCCCACTCAACATCACCTACCCTCTTTTCCTCTTAAGTCTGACAGCAGGAAGCTTCGTGGGTATCTTCCTTCTTCTTTTTCCTGCCCTTCCCTCTCCTCCCTCAATTCTGACTCCAAGCATTCTATTCACCATTCGCATCACCAACCTCCTCACTGTTTCCGCTGTCTCCAAGCGGGGCATATCAGAGCTTTTTGTTCGGACAACATGAGATGTTTGTTCTGTTTGAAGCCTGGTCACTCCCGAAATCGTTGTTTCTCCTTACAACAAATATTGGGAGTTTCGATGGGCGTGCCCATCCTCGACCAGGTTATCTCACCTATCGACTTCCCCTCTCTTCAATCCAAGTTAGCAGATCTTCATGCACCGAAGGCGAAGCATCCAAAAGTCTCAGCCTTGGCCCCGATCCTCCCGACCCCTCCTGCCCTGTTTCGTTTCTCGGCTGGTGCTTCCTCTGTTCCACATGAAGACCCTTCTGCCCTTTCGAAGAATCCCAAGTCCCAACTCAATTTGGTGTTCATTCCGAATTTGGAATTCTCCGACAAATTGAAGCTCTTTGAGCAATATGGAGCGGTCTCATTCAATGGAGGTGCTGTTTCTGACTCAACTTTAAACGCATTCCTTTGCAATTTTTTCAATGTGCAAGATTGGGTGTGGGCGGTCGATATTTGCTCCAACGATGAGGTCATAATTAATTGCTAACAAATCTCTCTCGATCGGTACGATCCAAGTCTCCGTTTGTAAATGGATTTATCGTGGTGTTCCCCCTCCTCCCTTAATACCCTCTCATGTTAAAGTCACTTTGCTGGGCCTTCCTCCTTTCAGCATTTCGCACCGTGTCGTTGCTAACTTCACCAAATGTATGGGGGAGCTTAAGCTCATCACCTCCTTATTTAAGTTAGCGTCAAGATGCCTCCAAATTGATGCTGATTTCTACTGCCCTTCAGATAAAGATAGGATCGAAACGTTCATTTTAAGAGACCAATTATCTTCTTTTCTAGTTTTGGTATCTTATCAAGATCTGGTGCCACACAAGCCCCCTTCTGCCAATAAGCTCATGCCTATGGCCACCCCCATCAGAAAAGCTGCAGCGTTACCAAGCTCCTTCTCTGTTGGTACTTCTTCTCAGCCTGCCAATCGCTCTTCGAAATGGACATCTCTTTTGGATCAATGTTGGATTGATTGGATATGGTAGATTTTATACATAAACCTAATAAAGATGAGATTTTTATTACCTTGGAGTATTGGTTGAATGAAACTGGATATGGCAATGTTATAAACTGATTATGTGTATGAGTTATAATGGTTATTGAGATTGAGAAAATGTTAAGAAGGACTGATGAATTAGGAGATCATGTCTTGAGATTTGGATTTGAGATAAATTGGATTGAGTTACCCAAATTGGAGATTTTCTCGAGATTTTGGTATTGATACGATTTGGATCTGAATACGAAGCAATTTCAATGAGTAATTGATTTTAAGAAACTCTATTTTTGACTATATGCACAATCCATGTTTTAATTGAAAGAAATCAACAAAATCTCTATTTTTATAAATTCAAGTAGTTTTGATTAGTTTTATGGATTATTATATGTCTTACAAGTTGTATTTGATTATATAAGAAATAAGCTTTTCGTAGAAATCGTTTTCATTAATTAAAACTACGTATCGGTTGAGATGTGCACAACCAAAAGTATGCAGTCTGCAGGTCGACAGTTGACTGGTAAGACTTCTCAGTCAACCGACACGACCCGACTGCTATGTTCCCTAGTTTTCTTGGAAATTTCATTCAGAACAGTCGACTGAAGACTTTTACAGTCGACTGGTACCACTTATAATTATTTTCTCGAAGTTATTATAATTTTTCTCTCTTTACAGTCGACCTATACCCTTTACAGTCGACTGCTATACATAGAATTATTTTCTTAAAACTATGGAATTCTCTTTCTGGATAGTCGACTTATGTTTGTCTATAGTTGACTGGTACTGATGTATCTTTATATTTTTGAATGTAATTTTCAAATGATTTATCCTCTAAATGTTTTAATTTATAACTTACTATTCTATACTTTATCTTCTACTGAACATATGTTTTCAAGTTGTTTTGACTAAGCAATTCGTATTGGAAGATTGGTTTGGATATTTGAGTGTGAGTCTCTAGAGGGTGTGTGTGACTCTAGTATACCGGTAGTTGAGATATTTATGTTTGGGCCTATTGAGGCATTTAGTTGATCAGTTGTTAGAGTTAAGTACGGTAGGGTACACAAAGTCTAGGAGATTTATAAATTAATTAAATAACATAAAAATGACAAGGACAGGCACTAGTGGTGATATGATGAACGAGAACATAGGTTATGGACCTCAGTATGGCTTGCGGTGTGAGATAATCCCCAGAATTATCCAGGTGTGAGTGAAATAGTCTCTGGAATTACCTGTGGTGTGGGATTGATCTCCGAAATTATCGAGGTCGAGGCAACGCACATGTGGTATTCGTGTGATGAGGTGCCATTGCTTGCGGTGTGGGGTATTCTCGAAGATTCTCAGGTGTGAGTGAAATAGTTCCGGAATTATCTGTGGATAGAGATTGATCTCCGGAATTATCAGGGTATGAGCTAATACTCACAGTTTATCTTTATCTCATAGTAGTCATCGTGATAGGATTAGTTGCATAGCGGGGGATTAAACCCTATAATGTGGAGACGTAGGGCTTGCACCGGACCTATGTAGAGTGGGATGCATAGACTCCGACAAGTATACATTAGAGAGTCAGCATATAGACTTGTGTTTTCTTGACTTGGTTTCATGCATATGCTTTTTCCTGTTTTCTACACTTGACACTTAGTCTAGTTTCACTTGATATTTTCATGTTTCCTTGCTACGTCACATTTTATGTATTCTTATTTATTACATGTTGTTTATGAATCTATACTTAACTTATGTTGTTTGTTTTATGTCACTCACACCTTTATGGCTGACCCCTTTGGTTTTGGGGGTTAGGGTTATCTCTAGCCTTATATGTTACAGGTGATTTCTTATAGCTCGGATTTGGATGCTTGAGTTCAAGTGATGTAATGACTTATGTAATTGTAAAGAAAGTGTTGTAAAGAAAAGAGAATTGTGATTAAGGTGTATTGTATTCCGCTGTGCTATGTAAATAATTATTATAACGAAAGTTGAAAATTTTTATTGGTGTTGACTTTGTTTAATATTACATTGAAGTTGATGCTGGAAATTGTGCGACGTATTTTCTAAGATATCATATTAGAAATTTGGGGTACTACAGAGATTGGTATCAGAGCATACTTCAATGGTAATAATAAACATGGTATAAAAATAACCTAGATGTGGACACTAGAGTGTGAGCACCTAGGTGTGGACATTAGAGAGTGAGTATCACATAGAACTGAAACATAATATTTGGTTTGGGGTATGGTTGAGGTTTTGCCAAAGGGTATTGATGTGAATATGAGTGGTGTTGTGGTGCTCTAACTTTTCTCTTATTTTGCAGTATTCAGAATGGTCGGACCCAGATCCAGGGTTGGTAACAATGGTGATGGAGCTGGAAGTTCCCAAGAAACTGGAATTGATCTCGAGGCCGAATTTGCCAGCGTGTATCAGACTTTGAATGCACTAATTACAGCTAATTTGGCCCAGAATCAGAACCAAAATTAGAATCATGGAGTTGGACCAGGATTGGTTAACGCCTATCCCATCAAGCAGATTGAGTCCTTCAAGAGGATGAGGCCGCCAGTTTTTGAGGGGCAATCTGATCCAAACGAGGCTAATGATTGGATTAGACAGATGGAGATAATCTTTGAGGTCTCGGAAACTCCGGCAGCCAATAATGTGAAGTTGGCCACTATGCAATTGGAAAAGGACGCTGGTGTTTGGTGGCAAACGGTAAAAAGGACTTTGGGGAACCAGCAAATGACTTGGGCGGCTTTTCTGGAAGAATTCAGGGATCGTTTCTTTCCCCTAGATATTCAGGAAAAGAAGGCGACCGAATTCTTGAATCTGCAGCAGGGCAGCATGACCGTGCGAGAGTATGAGACCAAGTTTGCTCAGCTGTCGAGGTATGCACCGGAGCTGATAGTTAACAAGGCGAAGAAGGCCAAGAAGTTTGAGCAGGGCTTGAGGCCAAACTTGAGATCGAGAATGATTCCGTTGGGCATAAGGAATTTCGACAAGCTGGTCAGGAGAGCAGCTATGACAGAGGAAGATATGGACCAGTTCCATAAGAAGCAAGAGACCTGGAACAGGAATAAGAGGCCAGCATCCGGTCAGAGTGGGAAGGGATTCCCAGCGAAGCAAGTCAAGTTCAGTGGTTCAGTGCAGAAGGCACCTGCAACTCAGGAAGTGACTTGTTACTACTGCAAGGAGGCCGGTCATTACAGGTCAGCATGTCCTAAGTTGGCAATGCAGATTTGTTTCCAGTGTGGGTAGGCGAGACATTCTAAGCCTCATTGTCCACAGTTGAGGAAGGATGGTCCAGGTGGAAGTAAATTCCAGAGGCAAGGGCGAGTGTTTGCATTAACCGAGGAGGATGCAGGTAACTCGGAAGATGTGATCCAGGGTATACAAGAGTTTTGATTTTATTTTTAATCAATGTAATAAGTAAAACTTTTATTTGAGAATAATTGGAGATTGAGTATCATTCTTCATGTAACAGGGATTGTTTTGATTAATGGAATTAAGGCAAAAGTTTTATTTGATACTGGTTCTTCGCATACTTTTGTGTCGCCCAATTTTGCAAAGGTCTTAAGTGTGGAGCCTAAGTTGTTTCCAGGCAAGGTTTTGTCGGTGGTAACACCGTCAGGTGAAGAATTGATCGCTGAACGATATTACGAGGGCTGTGATATCGAGATTGGCGGGAGATTATTCGGCATTGATCTGATCGAGCTGCAAGTCTTAGGAGTGGATGTGATCCTGGGCATTGATTGGATGGCAATATATGATGCCACAATTAAATGCAAGCAGAAAGAGGTGTTAGTGAAAGCACCAGGTGGTCCCGTAGTGACTTTCCAAGGGAAGAAGAAAGTTCCAAAGGTGGCTGCAATGGTATCCAAGATGGCAATTTCAGATGAAGTCCAAGGTATTCCGGTTGTTAGAGAATTTCCTAAGGTGTTCTTGGAAGATTTTTCAGGATTACTGCCTCAGAGAGATGTGGAGTTTTGCATCAATGTTCAGCCAGGGAGTGCTCCGATTTCTAAGGCTCCGTACAGGATGGCACCTATAGAGCAAGACGAAGTTAAGAAGCAGATTGAGGAGCTGTTGAGCAAGGGGCTTGTTAGGCCGAGTTCCTCATCGTGGGGTGCGCCAGTGTTGTTAGTTAAGAAGAAGGATGGGTCAATGAGGATGTGCATTGACTACCGGGAGTTGAATAGGGTAACTATTCAGAACAAGTATCCACCACCGCGGATTGATGATTTGTTCGACAGGCTTCGAGGAGCAGCGGTGTATTCAAAGATTGATTTGAGATCAGGATATCATCAGGTTCCAGTCATGGAGGAAGATGTGAGTAAGACAGCTTTCAGGACTCGTCATGGGCTCTACGAGTTTTTGGTGATGCCATTCGGTTGACGAATGCGCCAGCAGTGTTCATGGATATGATGAATCGGGTTTTGAGGCCATTTATTGACTCTTTCGTAGTGGTTTTCATCGACGATATTTTGGTGTATTCGAAGTTGGAGGAGGAGCATTCTATGCACTTGACAGCGGTATTACAAAAATTGCAGGAGCATAGCTTGTATGTCAAGTTGTCAAAGTGTGAGTTTTGGAAGTTTGAGGTAGCTTTCCTTGGTCATATCCTTTCTAAGGAGGGAGTGGCCACTGATCCTCAGAAGGTTGAAGCAGTAAAGGATTGGCCCAGGCCAACGTCTATGAAGGAAGTTAGGAGTTTCTTGGGTTTGGCTGGTTACTACAGGAGATTCATCCAGGGTTATTCTCAGATTGCAGTTCCTTTGACAGGTTTGACCCAGAAGAATGTGGAATTTTCATGGGCGGAAAAGTGTGAGGCGAGTTTCCTTGAGTTAAAGGAGAGGTTGACTACTGCACCTATCTTAGCTTTGCCACAAGCTGAGAAGGATTATGATATCTTCAGTGATGCGTCTCTCAGAGGTTTGGGTTGTGTCTTGATGCAAGAAAGCAAGGTTATTGCTTATGGTTCGAGACAATTGCGTCCGCATGAGAAGAATTATCCGACACATGATTTGGAGCTAGCAGCTATTATCTTTGCCTTGAAGAAGTGAAGGCATTATGTTTATGGTGAGAAGGTCAATATGTACACCGACCACAAGAGCCTGAAGTACATTTATCAACAGAAGGATCTTAATCTTCGGTAGAGAAGGTGGTTGGAAGTATTGGAAGACATTCGTCCTGAGATCAAGTATCATCCGGACAAGGCGAATGTGGTAGCTGATGGACTTAGCAGGAAGAGTAGTTTATCAAGTTTGATTACTACTCGAAGCAAGTTGGCAGCGGAGATTGATCATGCAGGTATTGTAATATCCCCATTTTCCTTAATACATAAAGATTATTTATTTTTCTTCATATGGCATGCTTGCGTAGCATGTGACTATTATTTTCTCCATGATGAATAAAATATATTGTTTCCTTTAAAGCATTTTTCAAAGCCAATGTTGATTCATTTATTTTTCCTTTCTAAATATTTTTGGCCCAATGGATTTAAGCCCATAAATTTAATTTCTACAACTTGTATGTGTAGCATCTTTTCTTTTCTCTTTTGCCGGGTATTTGATGTACATTTTATGTAGTGGGGTTTGTGTGTACACGTGCACAAGGCACAAACTTGGCCGGATTATGGAGTGATGGACTTGGGTCATGGGTGGTTACTTTTGGGGTGTGGGTAGTTTCTCAACTCCCGAATGGATCTCAGCCCTTGATTTTCCAACCTCCTAATTCATCTCAACCCTCCATCTCACTCTAGTTTATGTATAAATACCCCTCCTATTTCCCCTATCTCTTTTACACTAAAATTTTCTAAGATTATTATTGTAAGTGAGTGTATTTGTGAGTCTGTGTGAGGGCTTTTCTGTGGAGACGAGCAGCATTTTGAGGAGCTCGGTGTGGAACAAAGGAGCCAGGAGTGTAGTACCATATTGAAGAGTTTTTGCGGGATTTCGTTATTTCTTCTTAAAAGGTGGGTGTTTCTCAGGACTTCTAATGTAGGAAATTATACTATGACTATTTGAATACTACCATGTTTTGAAAAGTAAATTGAATGTAGTAGAAATTGCTTGAACATGCTATTAATATTGAGAACAGAACTGTCGGTACAGTCGACTGACATGTGAACCAGCCGACTGGTACGAGACACTATTTTTCATAATGTGCTGATAAACATGTGTGTGAATAGACATGATGGTGTGATTATTAAATGTATATTTTTCCTATGACACATATGATGGAGGGAAGGTAAGTGAATGAAAAGAACTAATAGTGATTAATAACTTAGAATGGTCGGAGCAGTCGACTGATACTGGATTCAGCCGACTGGTTCCGTACTTGAGTATGACTGTTTGGGAATTCCATGAATTAAGACATTCTATTTGTGTAGACCTAGCATGATGACTTGAGATTTATATCTTCATTGTCGTAAGAAAGTATGAGCAAGGTGAACGCATGTTTGAAGTATTTTTCCCTAAAAGAAAAGAGCGTACTAGTAACTTGAAAATTCATGCTGTAATGTTACCGAACAATAAGAGACTCTGTTTGTGAAACATGAATCTATGTATATGGTAAATTGACATCATAATGCAAGTGCATGTAAGAACTGTAAATAATCTCTTTAAGTAAAAGGGAATCTGTCCAGTCGACCGATGCATGTAGCAAGTTGACTGATCTGGACTTAGAATTATGCTGTTTGAAATCCCAGGACAGACGACTGATTGATGAACAGTCGACTGTCATGAGAACAAAATTTGTGAACATGAAAGTTGCGGGACAGGCGACTAGTGGTGTGCAACAGTCGACTATCCTGAGCATTTATGATAAACCTGTATGTGACTGTATAAGTCGACTGGTGTTCTTCCAAGTCGACTGTACAGAGTAGACTTTGATATATTTGAACTTCATGTTATTTGCTGTTGGTAATTATGAACTGCATGATTTGAATCGATGGACTCTGTTTATGGTTGTATGAATTATATAAATGAATCATAGATGAGAATTGAGAATTAAATGAAAATATGAAAGGCTAAATCATGATAAGAAAGTCTGTGAGACTCTAAAATGAATTATGGGCTGAGGATGCTCAATTGGATATTGTGAATTTGAAATTGAACGAAAGAGTAGCTAAGTCTCCCCGGCAGTGAAATGAAATGATATTGAGAAATAGACCAAGGTTGGTCATGTGAAATGAAATGCTAAGTCCGGTTGATGGAGAGGCTAACTCTAGAGCTTGATTTTTATTCATGATTCTAATATAACTTTAATACATAGTGTGGAGGTGATGAAAATGAGAGAAAAACATAAGTATGAGAACTAGAGTTTTACGGTGCGGGTGTGTGAGCCGCAGAATGCATGCTTGGTGAGCCAAGACATGGCGCGGGCACAACTCAGTAATGATCGGACTTTAGTAACGCTTGTGGGGTGTTTTGGTGACTGCAAGAGGATTGTATTCAGGGAGGAGGCTTGAATTTTACCACAGAATGCATGCTTGGTGAGCCAAGACATGGCGTGGGATTTCCCTCCAGGGTCCAGGATACATGCTTGTACTCATAGGATCATCTAAGATACGCATTGTAATTACAGTAGTAGAGTAAATCATGGCGAGGGATCGAACCCTACAAAAATGAAGAATGAATAAGAGGCTTGCCCTCGAACCTATGTAGAATGGGATGCATAGAATTCGAACAAGTGTGCATTAGTGTCATGTGAAAATTAAATAAATGCATTAAGGATTAAGTGCACAATCACGACACGACATCTTTAAAAGTTCCCTTTTTGATTTACATGCTTATTTTGAACAAGTTGTGATTTGTTAAGAAATGAGATTCATTATATTGTTTTTGGCATAGAGAGGATGGCCATGTATAATTATCGTCGGTTGAATAAACTGACGTACCCACAGTTTTGTATGCAGGATAAAATACATGTAAAGAGGAATGGATGCATAAAGAGTTTATCATGTTGTTGTTCATTTATGTAAATGTTGTATACTTTGCTTCCGCTATGAAAATTTAAATGTAAGATGTTGTAACTCTGATGTAAAAAGAAAAATTTGAATTTCCTTGTAAAATTGTACTTAAAGAAAGCGAAAAGATCCTGAAGAACATCTCGAATTCAGTGATTTGGAATTCGGGGCATTACAGAGTGGTATCAGAGCCAGATTTTTCTACGCTTTCACACTTGTACAAGTTTATAAGGAACGACCCCCTAGATGTGGACATTAGAGTGTGTGTTTGAGTTTAGAGATTTAAATGTAAGTGACTTACATTTGTGTTGCTCTATGATTTATGCTCCTTCCTCTCTGTTCTAAGATGGCTGATCACTTCGACCCTGCTGGAGGCGACGACTGGCATATTATTGAGGAAGAGTACCATCCTGGATAGGCTGATTCTGAGGACGAGTATCACCCTGGGCAAGTAGATTCTGATGATGAGGAGTACCCTGAATCTCGAGAGATCACCCCACCGCCGGATTCATCTGATGATTCTTCTTCCGATGAAGAAGAGGGACCAGCTCTGAGTGGCACTGTGGCTTCTCTTCAGAGGCAAGTGGATACCCTGAAGTATAGAGTTGGAGTTTTGGAGGCTCAGCTGGCACAACGGAAGGCCGATTTCTCTGTTCTCAGTCACCGAGTATGGGAACTTGAGAAGAGAAAGAACCTGACAGATGTGTTGAAAGACCAAGTGGATGAACTGCGGGATGAACTTCGAGCAGCGAAGAGGACCCGTAGAGATTAGATTGTCCTAGTTTCTATTTTCTTCTGTTCTGATGTCAAAATGTCTTTTAATTCGAATGTATACACTTTGGAATTCAATGAAATGAAAGTTGGTTTAAATTCTTGTCATATACTTCGAATTTAATGGATCTTTTGCATCAGAATATGTCGAGAAGGGGAGCCAGGAATGGTGAAGGTTTGGACCTGGAGACCGAGCTTGCAAGGGTTTACCAGACGCTGAATGCAGTGGCTGCGAACCAAGGAAGGGGACCGGTGAATCCAGTACCCGAGGCAATTAAGCTAGTGGAATCGTTCAAGAGAATGAAACCACCAGTGTTCGAGGGAAAGTCAGATCCAGATGCGGCTGACAACTGGATTCGGCAAGTAGAGACAATCTTCGAGGTATTGGAGACACCGGAGGGCAGCAAGGTCAAGTTGGCGACTTTGCAGTTGGAGAAGGATGCGGCTGTTTGGTGGCAGTCGATGAAGAGGACCATGGGCGGCGTGTTGCTTGGCTGGGAGGAATTTCTGGAAGAATTCCGCAGTCATTATTTCCCCTCCGACGTCCAGGAGAAGAAGGCCATGGAGTTTCTGTCACTTCAGCAAGGCAGCATGTCAGTAAGGGAGTATGAGACTAAGTTTACTCAGCTCTCCAGGTATGCTCCAGAACTGGTGATGGATGAGGCGAAGAAGGCTCGCAAGTTCGAGCATGGTCTGAGGCCGAGCTTGAGGTCTCGTATGATACCTCTTGGTATCAGGAGATTCGATAAGCTGGTGAAGAGGGCGGCAGCGACGGAGGTGGATATGGAGCAGTTCCATGTTGTTCAGAGTCGGAGGAACAACTGGCAGTCCGAGAAGAGGCCTGCACAATCGGGGAGTTTCAAGGGGCAACCATCTGCACAGAGGTTCAAACCGACAGGGGCGAACGCTATCAGTGTAGCTGGAGGACCGGGAAACAATGTGGGGAGACCTTCCGCAGTCACTTGATTTAACTGTGGTGAAGTGGGACATTACCAATCTCAATGTCTCAAACCACGGGCTGGCAATCACAATGTGCCAATACAGCAGACTGGGAAGAGGCCGTACCAGTCAGGGCGAGTATTTGCTTTGACGGAAGCTGATGCTGATGAGGCAGATCAGGTCATCTCTGGTACGAGGGCTGATGTTTAGTGTGGTTTTTGTCATTTCTCCTTCCCGTTTATATTGTGAAACTGTTATGTAATGGTGTGTATTATGTAACAGGAGAACTCTATCTTAATGGAAAGAAAGCTGTTGTGTTGTTCGATACTGGATCCTCTCATACTTTTGTGTCTCCTAGATTTGCTAAAGTGTTGGGAGCGGAACCGAAGATTTTTCCAGGCAAGATCTTAGCAGTAGCTACTCCGTCAGGGGAAACTTTGACCACTGATCGGTATTATGCTGATTGCGAGATAGTGATTGGGGATCGAATCTTTGGCATTGATCTGATCGAGCTGACTATCTTGGGGGTCGATGTTATCATTGGCATTGATTGGATGTCGGTGTACAGTGCAAGCATCGAGTGTAAGACCAAGACCGTAACAGTGAAGGCTCCAGGAGGACCTGAAGTCACTTTCCAAGGGAAGCAGAAGTGTTCTAGGCTGGTGGCAACTATCCGCAAGGAAGAGACTCCTGTGGAAGTGCAAGGGATTCCTGTGGTTCGGGACTATCCGACTGTGTTCTTGGAAGATTTTCCTGGGTTACCCCCGCATCGTGATGTAGAGTTCAGCATCACTGTTCAACCGGGAAGTGCACCAATTTCTAAGGCACCGTATAGGATGGCTCCAGTGGAACAGGATGAAGTGAAACGGCAGATTGAGGAACTATTGGGAAAAGGCTTTATTCAACCTAGTGCGTCACCTTGGGGAGCACCAGTGCTCTTGGTAAAGAAGAAGGATGGATCGATGAGGATGTGTATCGATTACCGAGAGCTGAATAAGGTCACTGTTCAGAATAAGTATCCGATTCCTCGAATTGATGACTTGTTCGATTGTCTACAAGGAGCAGCTGTATTCTCCAAAATAGATCTTCGATCAGGATACCACCAAGTGCGAGTGAAAGCTGAAGATGTGCACAAAACTGCATTTAGAACTCGGCATGGGCATTACGAATTCTTAGTTATGCCATTCGGAGTGACGAATGCACCCGCAATCTTCATGGACTTGATGAACAGAGTTCTGGGGCTGTTTATTGATTCTTTCGTCGTGGTGTTTATCGACGATATTCTCGTGTACTCCAAGTCTGAGGCGGAGCACACCGAGCATCTGGCAGCAGTTTTGCAGAAGTTGGAAGAGCAGAAGTTGTATGCCAAGTTATCCAAGTGTGATTTCTGGAAATCTGAAGTGGCATTCCTAGGTCACATCCTTTCTAAGGAGGGAGTGGCAACTGACCCTCAGAAGATAGAGGCAGTGAGAGATTTGGCTAGGCCTACTACAGTGAAGGAAGTCAGAAGTTTCCTTGGGATGACTGGATACTACAGGAGATTCATTCAAGGTTATGCTCAGATAGCTGTGCCGCTTACTGAGTTGACCAAGAAGAATGTGAGCTTCAAGTGGACTGAGCAATGTGAGGCGAGTTTTCAGGAGTTGAAAGATAGACTGACTACTGCACCTATTTTGGCTTTGCCTAGAGCAGGAGTTGAGTATGATGTCTATAGCGATGCTTCACATCGGGGGCTTGGTTGTGTCTTAATGCAAGAAGGTAAAGTAATCGCTTATGGGTCTAGGCAACTACGACCGCATGAGAAGAATTATCCGACTCATGATCTGGAGTTGGCTGCGATTATCTTTGCCCTGAAGCAATGGAGGCACTATGTGTACGGTGAGAAGTTGAACATGTACACGGACCACAAGAGCTTGAAGTACATATACCAGCAGAGGGATCTCAATCTGAGGCAGCGGAGATGGTTGGAAGTGCTCGAGGATATGCGACCTGAGATCAAGTATCATCCTGGAAAGGCTAATGTTGTGGCTGATGCACTTAGTCGCAAGAGCAGTTTGGCCAGTTTGATTACAACTCAGAGGCATCTGATTGAGGAGTTGGATCGGGCAGGTATTGAGGTTGTCTTGCAAGGATTGGGAGCATCTTTATCTCAGTTGAAGCTTCAGCCTACTTTGAATGCAAGGATCATTGCAAGTCAGGAAGTTGATGCTGATATCTTGGAGATGAAGGAGCAGGTTGGTGCTGACAGGTTGCCCGGATTTCAAACCAGGGATGGAGTGCTGTGGTTCGGAGATAGGCTGTGTGTTCCAGATCAGGCGGACCTGAAAGAGAGTATTCTTCAGGAGGCGCATGCTACTCTTTTGTCAGTACATCCTGGGAGCACTAAGATGTACAAGGACATCAAACAGCATTTCTGGTGGTCAGGTTTGAAGCGGGATGTGGCCAAATTTGTCGCGAAGTGTGAGGTTTGTCAGCAAGTCAAGGCCGAAAATCAGAAACCCGGAGGTCTATTACAGCCGTTACCTATTCCGGAATGGAAGTGGGATAACATCAGTATGGATTTCATCACGGGATTGCCTAAGAGTTCTAAAGGCAATGATGCGATTTGGGTTATAGTCGATTGACTTACCAAGTCCGCTCACTTTTTGGCGATGAAACTCACTACTTCGATGGACAAGTTGGCGGAGATGTATGTTGGTGAGATTGTCTGACTTCATGGTGTTCCCTCGACTATTGTGTCTGATCGAGATGCGCGGTTTACTTCGCATTTCTGGAGGAGTCTTCAGGCAGCTTTGGGTACCAAAACAGATTTCAGCACTGCTTTTCATCCGCAGACTGATGGGCAGACCGAGAGAGTCAATCGTATTCTTGAGGATATGCTTCGGTGTTGTATACTAGACTTTGGAGGCAGTTGGGAAAGGCATTTACCTTTGGTGGAGTTTGCCTACAACAACAGTTTCCAGGCTAGCATTGGGATGGCGCCGTATGAAGCTTTGTATGGCAGGAAGTGCAGGACTCCTGTTTGCTGGTATGAAGTTGGGGAGCGTCAGTTGTTTGGTCCTGAGCTTGTACAGCTGACTTCTGAGAAGATTGATCTGATCAGGAAAAGGTTGGTGGAAGCTCAGAGCAGGCAGAAAAGCTATGCAGACAACCGGAGAAGGGACCTTGAGTTTGAGGTTGGTGACTACGTCTTTCTGAAGGTATCGCCCAGTAAAGGTGTGGTTCGTTTTGGCAAAGGCGGGAAGTTAGCCCCGAGGTTTATAGGCCCATACAAGATATTGAAAAGGATCGGGAAAACTGCTTACCGGCTTGAATTACCGGAAGAGTTATCTCAGGTGCACAATGTCTTTCATGTGTCTATGCTGAGAGGTTACATTCCAGATCCGAGTCATCATTTTCCTGAAGTGCCGGAAGGTCTGCTGTTAGACCTGAATTACATCGAGTCTCCTGTCGAGATTGTTTATCGTAGGGAGAAAGTCTTGAGGAATAAGACGATACCGATGGTCAAGGTAGTCTGGAGAAACCACTTGGTTGAAAAGGCTACTTGGGAATCTAAGGAGAGGATGTTGAAGGACTATCCTGAGCTTTTTGTTTGATTGTATTTTTTGTTTGATTATAACTTTGTATCTTTTGTTTTGTTGATATTTTCTGTCTTCTCGCTCTTGGCTATAGTTCCGGGGATGGAACTATTCTAAGGAGGGAGTGATGTAATATCCCCATTTTCCTTAATACATAAAGATTATTTATTTTTCTTCATATGGCATGCTTGCGTAGCCTGTGACTATTATTTTCTCCATGATGAATAAAATATATTGTTTCCTTTAAAGCATTTTTCAAAGCCAATGTTGATTCATTTATTTTTCCTTTCTAAATATTTTTGGCCCAATGGATTTAAGCCCATAAATTTAATTCCTACAACTTGTATGTGTAGCATCTTTTCTTTTCTCTTTTGCCGGGTATTTGATGTACATTTTATGTAGTGGGGTTTGTGTGTACACGTGCACTCCATGTACACGTGCACAAGGCACAAACTTGGCCGGATTATGGAGTGATGGACTTGGGTCATGGGTGGTTACTTTTGGGGTGTGGGTAGTTTCTCAACTCCCGAATGGATCTCAGCCCTTGATTTTCCAACCTCCTAATTCATCTCAACCCTCCATCTCACTCTAGTTTATGTATAAATACCCCTCCTAATTCCCCTATCTCTTTTACACTAAAATTTTCTAAGATTATTATTGTAAGTGAGTGTATTTGTGAGTCTGTGTGAGGGCTTTTCTGTGGAGACGAGCAGCATTCTGAGGAGCTCGGTGTGGAACAAAGGAGCCAGGAGTGCAGTACCATATTGAAGAGTTTTTGCGGGATTTCGTTATTTCTTCTTAAAAGGTGGGTGTTTCTCAGGACTTCTAATGTAGGAAATTATACTATGACTATTTGAATACTACCATGTTTTGAAAAGTAAATTGAATATAGTAGAAATTGCTTGAACATGCTATTAATATTGAGAACAGAACTGTCGGTACAGTCGACTGGCATGTGAACCAGCCGACTGGTACGAGACTATTTTTCATAATGTGCTGATAAACATGTGTGTGAATAGACATGATGGTGTGATTATTAGATGTATATTTTCCCTATGACACATATGATGGAGGGAAGGTATGTGAATGAAAAGAACTAATAGTGATTAATAACTTAGAATGGTCGGAGCAGTCGACTGATACTGGATTCAGCCGACTGGTTCCGTACTTGAGTATGACTGTTTGGGAATTCCATGAATTAAGACATTCTATTTGTGTAGACCTAGCATGATGACTTGAGATTTATATCTTCATTGTCGTAAGAAAGTATGAGCAAGGTGAACGCATGTTTGAAGTATTTTTCCCTAAAAGAAAAGAGCATACTAGTAACTTGAAAATTCATGCTGTAATGTTACCGAACAATAAGAGATTCTGTTTGTGAAACATGAATCTATGTATATGGTAAATTGACATCATAATGCAAGTGCATGTAAGAACTGTAAATAATCTCTTTAAGTAAAAGGGAATCTGTCCAGTCGACCGATGCATGTAGCAAGTCGACTGATCTGGACTTAGAATTATGCTGTTTGAAATCTCAGGACAGACGACTGGTTGATGAACAGTCGACTGTCATGAGAACAAAATTTGTGAATATGAAAGTTGCGGGACAGGCAACTAGTGGTGTGCAACAGTCGACTATCCCGAGCATTTATGATAAACCTGTATGTGACTGTATAAGTCGACTGGTGTTCTTCCAAGTCGACTGTACAGAGTGGACTTTGATATATTTGAACTTCATGTTATTTGCTGTTGGTAATTATGAACTGCATGATTTGAATAGATGGACTCTGTTTATGGCTGTATGAATTATATAAATGAATCATAGATGAGAATTGAGAATTAAATGAAAATATGAAAGGCTAAATCATGATAAGAAAGTCTGTGAGACTCTAAAATGAATTATGGGCTGAGGATGCTCAATTGGATATTGTGAATTTGAAATTGAACGAAAGAGTAGCTAAGTCTCCCCGGCAGTGAAATGAAATGATATTGAGAAATAGACCAAGGTTGGTCATGTGAAATGAAATGCTAAGTCCGGTTGATGGAGAGGCTAACTCTAGAGCTTGATTTTTATTCATGATTCTAATATAACTTTAATACATAGTGTGGAGGTGATGAAAATGAGAGAAAAACATAAGTATGAGAACTAGAGTTTTACGGTGCGGGTGTGTGAGCCGCAGAATGCATGCTTGGTGAGCCAAGACATGGCGCGGGCACAACTCAGTAATGATCGGACTTTAGTAACGCTTGTGGGGTGTTTTGGTGACTGCAAGAGGATTGTATTCAGGGAGGAGGCTTGAATTTTACCACAGAATGCATGCTTGGTGAGCCAAGACATGGCGTGGGATTCCCCTCCAGGGTCCAGGATACATGCTTGTACTCATAGGATCATCTAAGATACTCATTGTAATTACAGTAGTAGAGTAAATCATGGCGAGGGATCGAACCCTACAAAAATGAAGAACGAATAAGAGGCTTGCCCTCGAACCTATGTAGAATGGGATGCATAGAATTCGAACAAGTGTGCATTAGTGTCATGTGAAAATTAAATAAATGCATTAAGGATTAAGTGCACAATCACGACACGACATCTTTAAAAGTTCCCTTTTTGATTTACATGCTTATTTTGAACAAGTGATTTGTTAAGAAATGAGATTCATTATACTGTTTCTGGCATAGAGAGGATGGCCATGTATAATTATCGTCGGTTGAATAAACTGACGTACCCACAGTTTTGTATGCAGGATAAAATACATGTAAAGAGGAATGGATGCATAAAGAGTTTATCATGTTGTTGTTCATTTATGTAAATGTTGTATACTTTGCTTCCGCTGTGAAAATTTAAATGTAAGATATTGTAACTCTGATGTAAAAAGAAAAATTTGAATTTCCTTGTAAAATTGTACTCAAAGAAAGCGAAAAGATCCTGAAGAACATCTCGAATTCAGTGATTTGGAATTCGAGGCGTTACAGGTATCGAGGTGGTGCTGCAGAGTTTAGGGGCATCTTTGGCTCAGTTGAGGCGGTAGCCTTCCTTGAGAGAGAAGATTGTGGAAGGTCAGAGATCAGATTCAGAGATTCAGAAGATGTTGCAACAGGTTTCAGAAGACAAGCTATCAGAGTTTCGTGTCCAAGATGGAGTTCTTTGGATGGGTGAGAGGTTGTGTGTTCCGAATAATGCAGATTTGAGAGAGAGTATCTTGCAGGAAGCACACAGTACCTTATTGTCAGTACATCCTGGAGGCACGAAGATGTACAAGGACATCAAACAACACTTTTGGTGGTCTGGAATGAAAGGGGGATGTGGTAGATTTCGTGGCAAGGTGTCTGACTTGTCAGCAGATCAAAGTAGAAAATCAGAGACCTAGAGGTTTGTTACAGCCGTTGCCCATTCCGAAGTGGAAATGGGAGAACATCAGTATGGATTTCATCACAGGTTTGCCGAGAAGTTCGAAGGGCAATGACTCGATTTGGGTTATTGTGGACCGTTTGACTAAGTCGGCTCACTTTCTAGCCATGAAGATTACTTGGTCGTTGGAGAAATTGGCAAGACAGCATATAGATTGAAGCTTCCAGAGGAGTTGGCACAGGTGCATGATGTGTTCTATGTGTCATTGTTGCGGAAGTATGTGCCAGATCAGAATCATCAGTTGGTAGAGATTCCTGAAGGTCTACAGGTGAACTTGAGTTACAAGGAACAACCTGTTGAGATCGTTGACCGTAGGGAGAAAGTTCTTAGGAGCAAAGTGATACCTATGATCAAGGTGCCGTGGAGGAATCAGCAGTTCGAGGAGGCTACTTGGGAGCTAGAGGATCGCATGCAGAAGGATTTTTCTGAGCTTTTTATATGTTTTTATCTTGCTTATGTGATGGCATTTGTTTCGATGATTGTACTACTGGACTGAGTTGTATTTCTTTTTTTTGATTATTTCCTTCTATGTGAATGTTTGAATTATGGTTTATTTATGAGATTTCAATTTCCTTGTTTATTCTTGTTTGGACCTCATTAGTAGTAGTTCTGAGGATAGAACTCTTCTAAGGAGGGAGTGATGTAGTACCCCGTATTTTTAAATATAATTTTAAAGGTTTATAAATGAATTCAAATGAATTTTTGGGATTTAATAAATATTTTCAGAAGATTACCTTTTTACACGTGCAAAACACATGCAAATATTTTCTTGAGAAGTTCAAAAGCCAAAATTTCTTCATGGAAAATCATCATTTATTATTTGGGAATTATTTGTAATTTTTTCAGATTTTTCTGATATTTATTGGATCTGTTTGCAAATATTAAGAAAAAGAAGGATCTTTTTGCAAAATTATTATTTTGAGGGGTGAAAGTGCAAAACTATTTTTCTAGACTTTTCAAACAGTGCCAGCTGGAAATAAGGTGTCTATTTTACTTTTAAATATCAATTTAATTGGTTTTATCAAATATCTAAGTATAGGGGTCTATTTGTGTAAAGTTATATTTAAAGGGGTTATCTTGCAAATGTGTTTAAAAACCCTAATCTTCAATTCCGGCCCATTTAGAAGAAGTGCAGCCGTCTTTCGCTGCACAACACAAGGGTTTTATTATTTTTTGGAGATTTAAGGAGGGGATCTTGGATTTCGCAAAAGAAAGGATTTCTTATCAAGATTTCTTTATTTGAGGTGAGTGACTTTGTTTGTTTTGCTTTGTGTATTTTGCATGTGCGTGATGTTGTTGTTTTGTTTTATGTATGTGAGTGGTATAATTTGGTTGTTTGATCTATGAATGTTTTAATGGGTCTTGGATATTGAATTTTAATTGCTAGAAAGCATGTTTAGGATATGAATAGAAATATGCACATTATGAATTGGATGGATGGATAAAAAATTGGATATTGTGAAACCCTAGTAGTTTGTAAATAAAATTGTATGTGGGTATTCCATCTCTTTTGGATCAATGTTGGATTGATTGGATATGGTAGATTTTATACATAAACCTAATAAAGATGAGATTTTTATTACCTTGGAGTATTGGTTGAATGAAACTGGATATGGCAATGTTAAAAACTGATTATGTGTATGAGTTATAATGGTGATTGAGATTGAGAAAATGCTGAGAAGGACTGATGAATTAGGAGATCATGTCTTGAGATTTGGATTTGAGATAAATTGGATTGAGTTTGATGAATATACCCAAATTAGGGATTTTCTCGAGATTTTGGTATTGATACGATTTGGATCTGAATACGAAGCAATTTCAATGAGTAATTGATTTTAAGAAACTCCTATTTTTGACTATATGCACAATCCATGTTTTAATCGAAAGAAATCAACAAAATCTCTATTTTTATAAATTCAAGTAGTTTTGATTATTTTTGTGGACTATTATATGTCCTACAAGTTGTATTTGATCATATAAGAAATAAGCTTTTCGTAGAAATCGTTTTCATTAAGTAAAACTACGTATTAGTTGAGATGTGCACAACCAAAAGTATGCAGTCTGCAGGTCGACAGTCGACTGGTATGACTTCTCAGTCGACCGACACGACCCGGCTGCTATGTTTCCCTAGTTTTCTTGGAAATTTCGTTCGGAACAGTCGACTGAAGACTTTTACAGTCGACTGGTACCACTTAGAATTATTTTCTCAAATTTATTGTAATTTTTCTCTCTGGACAGTCGACCTAGACTCTTTACAGTCGACTTATACCCTTTATAGTCGACTGCTATACTTAGAATTATTTTCTTAAAACCATGGAATTCTTTTTCTGGACAGTCGACTTACGCTTGTCTATAGTCGACTGGTACTGATGTATCTTTATATTTTTGAATGTTCTTTCAAATGATTTATCCTCTAAATGTTTTAATCTATAACATACTATTATATACTTTATCTTCTACTGAACATATGTTTTCAAGTTATTTTGACTAAGAAATTCATATTGGAAGATTGGTTTGGATATTTGAGTGTGAGTCTCTAGAGGGTGTGTGTGACTCTAGTATACCGGCAGTTGAGATATTTATGTTTAGGCCTGTTGAGGCATTTAGTTGATCAGTTGTTGGAGTTAAGTCCGGTAGGGTACACAAACTCTAGGAGAATCGTAAAGTAATTAAATAACCTAAAAATGATAAGGATAGGAACTAGTGGTGATATGATGAACGAGAACATGGGTTATGGAATGGCTTGCGGTGTGAGATAATCCCCGAAATTATCCAGGTGTAAGTGAAATAGTCTCCGGAATTACCTGTGGTGTGGGATTGATCTTCGGAATTATCTGGGTCGAGGTGACGCACATGTGGTATTCGTGTGATGAGGTTCCATCTCGAAATTCCCAGGTGTGAGTGAAATAGTTCCAGAATTATCTGTGGATAGAGATTGACCTCCGGAATTATCGGGGTATGGGCTAATACTCACAGTTTATCTTTATCTCGTAGTAGTCATCGTGTTAGAATTAGTTGCATAACAGGGGATTAAACCCTATAATGTGGAGACGTTAAGGGCTTGCACCGGACCTATGTAGAGTGGGATGCATAGACTCGACAAGTACGCATTAGAGAGTCAGCATATAGACTTGTGTTTTCTTGACTTGGTTTCATGCATATGGTTTTCATGTTTTCTACACTTGATACTTAGTCTAGTTTCACTTGATGTTTTCATGTTTCCATGCTACGTCACATTTTATGTATTCTTGTTTATTACATGTTGTCTATGAATCTATGCTTAACTTATGTTGTTTGTTTTATGTCACTCACATCTTTATGGCTGACCCCTTTAGTTTTGGGGGTTAGGGTTATCTCTACCGTCATATGTTACAGGTGATTTCTTATAGCTCGGATTTGGATGCTTGAGTTCAAGTGATGTAATGACTTATGTAATTGTAAAGAAAGTGTTGTAAAAAAAGAGAATTGTGATTAAGGTGTATTGTATTCCGCTGTGCTATGTAAATGATTATTGTAACGAAAGTTGAAAAATTTTATTGGTGTTGACTTTGTTTAATATTACATTGAAGTTGATGTTAGAAATTGTGCCACGTATTTTCTAAGATATCATATTAGAAATTCGGGGCGCTACAGAATGTATGTGTGTTTATTGTCTTCTAATGTGTCTAATGTGTTAATAAATATACTTGTCAAACTGGAAATGTGAAGATGATAGTTAGTAGATATATGTGAAGAAAACTTTCTAGAAGTCTTATCGGTACATGCTTAATTATAACCACGTGGTGGATAATTGAAGTAACATATGTGTAAGAGTTTTATGGAATTCTTAACTAGTGAAAAATTTATAAAAGAATCCCATGGAATTAATTTCTTTATATACAATGTAAAAGCTCCTAAAAAAATATAAGTTGCATAGGGAACAATAATTTATATAGTTCAAGTTCTAGAATTATGAACGATTCATACACGTTAGGTAATAATTTTCTTGTTTTGAGAATAGATGGTTATAGGATTTATTTCGGGCTAATACACTAATGTCGAAGGAGCTTATTCCCTGGAAATGATTAGAAAGAATAATGCGTAGCGAGCATGAAATCGAAATTTATTTTGAAGATATCTAGAACAGAGAGTTGCAATAAAAGACTTACCATAGTATTATAATAATAATTTGAGGCTTGACTGCCTGGCTAGCGCATGAGGGTTGTGCGCTGTACAGTACATAGGTTTTGGGATCGAGTCTTGGGAGGCTCTACTCTTTTTTTTTAATACCGGTTTTAATATATTAATAGTAGGCAGGATATAAAAACAACTGAATGAGACTTTATTCACAAACCGTGAGTGGCTCACTAGTTTGGGTTGCGGTTTGGGTTGCTGAGTGGCATGAATTCGATTCCTGGTGTGCACATTTTAGTTTTATTCTTACTTTCATAGTTTTTCATGTTTTAAAAATTGGGAAGAATTGTAGATATTTTTTAGAATATTATTAGAACATTTGGGAATAATTCTAAACTATTTTAAGATGTAATTTGGAGATTTAGAAGTTATATTAGACAATGTACTAGATGAATCTAGTTTCTAGTCTAAATTCAATTGGGTTATTTATGTTAAAAATGAGTTTAAATTTGGGAGTAGAATACAAATTTAGAACCTACCTTTGGAAAATTACATTGGGGTTAAATTATTGAAAGAAAATGATCGGAGTAAATGGTTGTAAAATCAAAGCATGGTTAAGAGACTGTAATATGAAGAATCTTTATATTTAGTTTTATCATAAGAAGCTTACGATACGTAAGGAAGTAGATTTGAAATTTGACAATTCAAAATGATTGTATGATAAATCAAATAAATTATGAATGAGGAGTTGTGTAATGGAGGTTGAGATAACCTATACGAACTCGGTTTGTGATGTTGGAATCTAGAGGCTGAGCGAGACCCGTAGAAACCGACAAGTTATGATAAATGAAATTTGAGAAATAGCCAGTGTGGGCTAATATTTCTCCGTGTGTTGATTTAAGTTGGGCTGAAATTTGAGAAATAGCTAGCTCTAGGTTGTGATGATTATAATTAAACCTAAGGACATGCACTTGGGGAGATGTGATGCAGTATGAGCAAACATGAGTATGAGAGTCTCATATGATTCACGGTGGGAGATTATCTCAAGAATCATCAGGGTGTAAGGCATGATATCCAAACTCGCTCACGGTGTGGGATTTATCTTCAGAATTATCGGGATCGAGGCGACGATCATGGGATACTTGTGTGATGAGGTACCATATGAATCGCAGTGTGGGTTTCGTCTTCAGAATTATCGGGGTTTGAGACATGACGTCCGAAAATCACTTACGGTGGGAGAACGACTCTGAAGAATTATCGAGGTTACGGCTCGCGGTGTGGGTTTCGTCTCCAGAATTATCGGGGTTACGACTCAAGATGGGAGAACGATTCTTAAGAATTATCAGGGCAGGTACTAGATACTCACAGGATATCTAAACCTTACATTAGTCACCGTAGTAGTATTTCATAACGAGGGATTGAACCCTATAATGAGGACTACGATAAGGGCTTGCCCTCGGACCTATATAGTATGGGATGCATAGAATCCGAACAAGTATGCATTAGTGTCATCGTAAGTAGAAAATGTCTGCATTAGGCATTGAGTTCATGTCATACACTAAAACAATTAGGAAAGTCACTTTTATGTTCCTGCATTCAGCTTGTGATTGTTAAGATAATGAAATCGCTGTGTTATTGCATTGCATCAATTGTATGCAACTGATATGCCCACATTTTTCTAGTTGCAGGATTGGATTTGGCATGGACTTGAAGTCACTATAATGAGTTGACATAATACTGAAGAGCTTCCATTATCATATGTTGTATTGTACTTATTCATTTCCACTGTATTATTGTAAAGAACAATGTTGTACATAAAAAAGTTCAAAATTCCTTGTAAATTTGAACAAAGTTGAAGTAAAATATCATGTTTTTACTACGAATTATATGTGTTTGAAATTTGGGACGTTACAGAGTGGTATCAGAGCCAGTTTCAACAAGTAGTACAAAATTATAAGGAAAACACATTAGGGTGGACATTAGAGTGTGAGTGTCAGTTTGGAGTAATGAATGTTATAGTTATTGAAATTGCATTCATGATACTCTCCTCGTATACATTGATGTGATATTGTATGCGAGCATGTTTTTCCTTGATATCACGAGCGTTATGGTTGGTTTGAATCTACATTCATGATACCTTATACATAGACTAACTTTTCTCTTTAAATTTTCTTCGTGGATTTTCCTCGTAGTACTTTTCATCTTTAACGTTTAATCTTTTTTTCAAAGAATTATTTCTTATACTATTAATTCACTTGGATATTTATTATTCTATCTATCTTCCTTAGTCTTATTCTTTTAAGTTTGACTCACTCATTTTTCTTTCTTGATGTTTATATCCTTCCTACTTTCATGTGCTTTTACGTTGCTCATTTTTGCTATTACTTTTACGTATTTTATTAAGTTTTATATTACTATTTATTAAATTATTATTCCGACTATTATTATCTTTCATTATTAATTCTGTTATATTTTAAATTTTTGCATATTTACAATCATTATATATATGCTTTAATTTTACGATGCTAAAATTTTTCCATTATTTTACTTTGTCTAATCATTTCAGTATATTTTTAACAAGATTGTAATATTTTACTTATATAAATATGACATACTTCTATACATTGTAAATCTTCTTTTCCTACTATTTTTTGTGTTATAGCCTATATTCGATACTATTGTTTTTACATATTATTTGCTAGTTTGTCTTGTTATGTTTACTTTTCATTATTAATTCTACATATTAATTTTGTTGCATTATACTTATCTAACATACTATATACACTCACTACTTATATTTTTACCATATTTCAATTTAAATTAGCTTTACATTATTGGTTACTACACATACTTTCCACTAATGACTATATACATCATATATTTCAACATACTTACTATACCTATTATTTTGCACTTATCTAATTACTACATTACTGTATATATTTGATAGTATATATTTATTATGTCAACCTACTTCATTACATATTTATTTTCTCATTCACATTCGCATTTTAGCCTAAGCATGTATTTCATTACATTTTTCTTCTTACTTTGATAAATTAATTTCATTTCTACTAAGCTATACCGTTATTATTGATATTTATAATCTATACATCTATTTAAATATTTCATCATTGTAATCTTCTACTTCATTTCCTACTTTTACTTTTACTTTTATATCACATGTTTCAAAAACATAACATCATAGTTAATAAAACATCCAATATCCATGTACATATGGAAGATTACATCTTTCCATTCACTGTTTTGGTGTAACCTAATGTCGAGAGGGCAAATCTGTCACTAGACATCAATGGAGGTAAACTGCATGTAACCCCTGTTTTTCGTATTTCGTATTTTTGATGTATTTTTCTTCCTTCTTGAATATTTGTACTCTCTTATATTTTTCTAGACTGTATATTAGAGTTGTTTTCAATATATATTTATTTTTGGCTCAATCTTGATCTTTTGTGATTTATTTTTGGTTCCCTGATTTGTTCTTGATCATTATTGTTATTTTCGCTTTTCATTTGTGTCTTGCTTTCTTTATTTATATCTTTGGGTGCTGATAGTGATTTGGTTGCTCATCCTATTCCCAATCCTATTGTTCGATCCCTAATTGATTACCAATGCCAAATTAAATCCACAATCCGATTTCAAATCCTATACACTTTGATCCTAATCAAATCCTATTAGACTAAACCAACTACTGCTCCTAATCTACCCACAACCCATTAACCCAATACCCATCTCATACTAAACCCTAAACTCAAATCCTATATATAACTCATCTCATCAAAACCCTAACCCTAATACTACCTTAATCCCGGCCCCTCCTTTCTCTCCTAGTTGGTTGCGCCACCCCGATCAGCCAACCCCGACACCCCCCCCCAAACATCCCGATGCCACCTGCACCTGACCGACCCCCTTTCGGCATTCCCTTGCTCACACCCGACCGACCAAGCACCCCAACCCTAGCCGCAACACCTCGAGCACCCGATCCCCATCTTTCATCTCTCTACCTTGCCGTCCGTCGCCGTCGCTGACCAGCGGTGGAGCGCCAGCTAGCCGCAAGTTAGCCGATGTAATATCCCAGATGGATATTACATTGAATAATTGTTATTTTATTATTATTATTTTGTTTTAATTCCAAAATTGAAATATTTTGGTGACTTTCACCTGGTTTGTTCACAAACATTGTCGGAGCGCATATATCGGTCTATGTACATCCGTAGTACATCAAATTGGTAGTGCGATCCTCTGAATTGATAATAAAACTTATTTTATTATTATTATTTTCAATATTAGATTATTTTTATACGAATTATAAGAAGATTTGCGGTATACGCATATATACGTACATATGCGCGTTACAGCAAATTGTACCTTGTGCAAATTAGAGTATTTTTGGACAAGGTGTTTATCTTGTCATGACAACCTAATTAGATGGTTAGGGTTTGATTAGGAGGCTTAATCTAGGATTTTTGTATGCATGAGAAGATTAAGTAAAAATCCCTTCTAGAAACCTTCTCTCCACCACACCACACCTCCCCTAGTAAAATCCGGCCCCTTTTTGGGGGAGGGTTTTTTGCAAGTTTGTATGTGCAAATTTGCACTTCCCACCCTTTTCTCCACCAATAAATACCCTCCTCCCTTCACCATTGTCTCATTTTTAGAAAGACAAAAAGAAGGAAAGGAAAAGAAAGAGAGAACCCACCTTTAACTTGAGAGTTTTGTTTTGTAGGTTTTAGAAGCTTTCATAGGAGCTTAGGGGAAGGAGAAGTATAAGCAAGCAAGTCCTTCCAACAAAGAAAATTAGGTGGGGGTTCTCCACTTCTTTTGTTTATTGAGTTGTTATTTTGGGTTCTTCTTCTCCTTACCTTCCTTGTTTTGTTTTCTTTGGTTCTTTTGGGATGGTTTGTTGTGATGGTGTTGTTGTATGTGGTTCTTATTTTTGTATGTTTGTGGATGTTAAAAGTAATAATCACATGAAATGAAATGGAAACAAGTGGTAGTGCTAAATAGACATAAAGATTGAATCTTGTAGTAGTAGTGGTTGTTTTGTGTTTATTAATTGGACTAAAATGACATATGCATATGGACTTGTACATACAACCATTTGGGGTTGTAGGACTTGAATGTGAACTCATGCATAAAGCATATGGACTTTGTATACAACCATTTTGGTTGTAGGACATACATTGAACTTGGACTAAAAAGAAAGCATATGATTAGTTGAACTCAAATGGAGGACCCTTTACTTATTTATTTTGCTTGGTTCTTTTGTTAATATTAAGTAAAAAGAACCTATTATGGATGTTAATCCTAGTATGAAAAAAGAGACTAATCTAAGTTGTAGTTGTAAAAGGATTAAAAAGATCTCTTTTATGTTAACTAGTAATAATAAAAGTTATGTTTTAAATAAGGTAGTAGTAGTAGATAATTATGGTTAAAATGAAGTAGTAGTAGATGTTTATGTTTATGCAAGTTGTAGTTTAAAATAAAGTAGTAGTAGTCGATGTTCATGTTTTAAATAAAGTAGTGTAGTAGATGTTTATGTTTCAAATAAAGTAGTTATAGTAGATATTTATGTTTAAAGAAAATAATAGTAGTAGATGCTTATATAAAGTTGTAATAGATGTTGATGTTTAAATGAAGTTTTAGTAGATGCTATGTTTAGATGAAGTTGTAGTAGAGGTTTATGTTTAAATGAAAATGTAGTAGATGTTGTGTTTAAATAAAATTGTAGATTAATATTCATGCTTAAGATTAGTAGATGTTCATGCTAAATGATATTCATGCTAAAGATGGTAGACATTCATGCTTAAATTATTGTAGGAACCATGCTTATGGTGTATGCCATGTTGGAGGTTTAATGTAGAAAAGAACCATGTTTAGGTTGTACATACATTGTAGGAATTATCATACTATGGTTAGATTGTTGTAGGATTGGTATTTGAGTTATTTACCATGCTTAGAATATTGTAGGTCTCTACTTGGAATACATATCATGCTTAGATTAATACTAAGTAGTATTACCATGCTTGGAATGTTGTAGGTCTCTACTTGAAACACATATCATGCTTAGATTAATACTAAGTAGTATTACCATGCTTAGAATGTTGTAGGTCTCTACTTGGAATGCATATCATGCTTAGATTAATACTAAGTAGTATTACCATGCTTAAATTGTTGTAGGAACCCATGCCATGTTGTAGATCATGCTCACCTTGTTGTAGGACAAATTGTAATATCCATGTGTAGGTGTGCTGATTATCCATGCATAATGGTAGCAACTTCTATGCTTAAGTAAAGTAATTATCCATGCTTAGTCGTAGCAATTCTATGTTTATGTTCCACCCATACTAGATTGTAATAGTAGATGTTCTACTAAGTTGTCTTCATGATTAGATCATAGTAATTAATCATGCTTAAAGTAGTGGAGATCCATGCTTAAGGTGGTAGTAGAGATGCATGCTCTAAGTAGTAAACATTCATGCTTAGTTGATGGATAATGATATTCATGCTTAAGTAGTTAGTAGATATTCATGCTAGATGATACCCATGTTTAAGGTAACAAATCTATGCTAAACTGTTGTAGTTAAGGTAAGAAAGTATCATGCCATGCTTGATTTATTGTCGGAAAATATATACCATGCTAGACTATGGTAGGAAACTCCTAAACCATGTATGATGTGTACCATGTTGTAGGTTAATGGAACCATGTATGATGTGTGCCATGTTGTAGGAACCATGCTTATGTTGTGTACATGTTGTAAGGAGTTCATGCTTAAATTGTAGTAAAGCTTCATGTTTAGATTGTAGTAACTATTCATGCTTAAGATTGTTATAAGTACATGCTTAAATCGTACTCATACTTAAGAGTGTTGTGAGCTGATGGTTATGTTATATACCATAATTAGATCGTCGTGGGTTGATGGCTATGTTATATACCATGATTGGATTGTCGTGAGATGGTGACTATGTTATATACCATGACTAGTTGTTGTAGGTTGATACTTGCAATTGTATACCATGCTATAGGTTAAGTAATAGGAAAGAATCATGTTGTAATTGTAGTGATAACTACCTTGTTGTAGTTAAGGTTAGTAAAGAGCCCATACAGGCTTGAAGGGTATAGTGTAGCATCCTAGTCGAATATTGAAACGAAAGTAGGTTCTATGTTGTTCTAGTTCGTTTTTGAAAGAAAACCGTGAGTTCTAGTGTGTAAGGTTCAAATTGGAATTGGACCCTATCATGGGGGCATTCCTAATCCTTATGGGTAATAAGGATTGGAAAGATCACTAATAATAGTTAGTTTGATAAAGGTTGTTATGTCACCTTCAGGTTTTCCATTGGTAGAGTGCCTATCATAGACTATTAGTAGATTCTTCTGCTGCTTCTAGTAATAGAAGATCAAGTTGCTAGTAAGCATGCTTGGTTGCTTCTAGGTTTGATTACCTGTATGGTTGTTTGCATATGGTTGTGCTCGTACGTGGCTCGACTGGCCCGTGCGTAGCTGTTGGTTTCATACGCAGCTTATTTGGCTAGTATGTACGTTGTTATCTCATACGAGGCCCGCCTGGCTCGTAGGGAATGATTGGTTCATACGTAGCTTATTGGCTCGTATATGGTTAGTTTACCCGTATATAGCATATTAGCTAGTACACAGTTGTTGTGCTCGTCTAGGGTGATATTATTACCCTAGGGGCTATCGACCATCAAGACATATGTTTTCTTACTCCTAAGGAACTGTGGAGGAGTCACTCCTTGGGTACCGTCGAATCTTAACCGGTGTAGGTTGATCGAGGACCGGAGTATAGACGGAATCCAAGTTCAGGGTAGTGGCATGCATGTATGTTCGCATTGCCGGAGTCTTGGATCGATAGGCCAGGAACCGGATCCTGAGGGATGCTGGTCAGTCTAGGTTGAGCAGCCTAGTAGAGTTGTCTTGCGAAGTCTAATTTAAGGCCTAGCATGTTGTGTTTATAATATTGACATCCCTAGGATTGTTCAGGGTTAGGGACATCATTAGGGTAGTGTCTTATAAAGATCATTTACTTAGACCCTTTGCCGGGAAGGGAAGAGTGGGTTGTAGGGGGTCCCTTGTGACTAACTCGTCCCTTGGAGCAGACCTTAGGTGGTGATATTGGGTTGTACCTTCCTGTCAAAGGGATACGAATGGTGGCTTCTCACGAGTTGGGAGCACGGGTTGCGTATCTTGATTGTTAATTCCTGAAGTGCCATGATAAGGCGGGCGGAGCTAGGGGGATGGAACCCGGAACTCCGTCGGGTCCTATGCCAGGAAAGCGAACAGGCCATGGACAACGGTCTGGCTAGGGGACAGCAGGGGGCTACCCTGTTGGCAGTAACCCCGAGGGTTTGTCAGGTTTTTGAGTGAGGTCCGGTGAGCCGGGTAGCAGTGGCAAACATGGACACCACTGGCGGACTGCATTAGTGGGACTTGACTATGTCTGCAACCTCATCAGTCATGTTGTATCTGTCAGGAACAGGTTGTGTACAATTAGAATTCATAACGCGGGTTCAAATCCCTATATATGGAGAAACGTCTTGAGAAGGGTCGCATGTAGTATGGGCTGCATGTTGCTTCGGAGACTTGCTGACATTAGAATAGGAGCATCCTAGTTTAGTTGGCATTACATTAGAATAGGAGTATCCTAGGTTAGTTAACATTTTATTAGATTCTAGTCACTACACTCACGAACACTTAAACTATACTGACATACTTTACCCTGTTTGTATATGTTGTTTTTGGGAGATTCGCTGCTATGTTATCAGCCTTAAAGCGTCAGTGAATACTGACGTCCCCACTTCAATAGGTACTGGATCAGCGAAGTATAGGTGCGCAATTCAGGAGGACTCGAGGCAAGGAAAATCAAGGAGTCAATGTCATGTTAGTTCCGCTGTAACATGTATGTTAATTATCTATTAATTAAGAAGTACTCAAGTGAGAGTTACCAAGTGTTGTTCTTCAGTCCTTGTACTCTGATGTAAATTTGTGAAGATTGTAATACTTGGGGTTGTAAAGGTATTATTGTAACACTATTGTAATGTATTGCAATTGTATGATATTCAGACTGGTAATACATTGGGTGTTGAATAAAAAGTTTTAAATTCTCCTGTTTTTCTGTGTATTGTGACTAATTGAAGAAAAGGTCCTGGCTCGTGTCTCGGTTTTCTAGTATATGAAAATCGGGGCGCTACAGCCGACGACCCCTCCTGATCTCTCTCTCGCTTGTGAGTTTTGCTCGTGCTGGAGTTTGCACGAGTATTGCTTAGATTCGTGGTTCGTGGATTTTCATTCGTGGGTTTTGTTCGTTGTCGGGATCCGCTTCCGTTATTCTTGGTGTTCTTCGTTTTCGTCTTCGGTTAAGGCAAGTAACTTGTACTCAAATTTCTTCGTATAATACAAGTAAAAAAAATACCGTTTATAGTGTAGTTAGGTTCTAGAGACAACTCGTGTGTGTTATCTTTGATGGGTTTTGTCTCTATTGTGCTATTTGACCATAGTGGCCTCACGACACAAAAATCGACATGAAAACAACTAGGTTTAACCATTTTTGATCTATTCATATATGTGAGCTAATTAGGTGAAAATATGTGTTTGATGAGATTCATGTGATATAATGGTTGTGAATATGTTATATACTCTATTTCATGATTGTCTGGATACTTAGTAGACTCTATACCATATTTGATTGTGATTGGAACAAGTTTCGTGTGGTTTATGTTGGTTTTGTTTTCAAGGGAAAATCTGTAATTGTCGATGATCAATTTTGATTTGTATTTTAGACCCTATTAAGGTCAGAATTCTTAATTTCTGTATTCGACATAAATTGTAGAGAAATCTGTCTTCTTTCCAAACCATCTGGCCATGATCAATTTCGTTTTCGTATGAGTGAGTTATGGCTATTTTACTACAGAGATGTATTCTATTTCCAGATTTCGTTCTTGATGATTTTGATAATTAAAATATTTTGATACTAGTCTTAAATATATTATTTTGATCTGAACCTTTGCACAGTCTTTCTATACCTATCTAGGGATTACCCAAAATTTTGGTGAATTTTATTGATGAGTTTTATACGCCATTTCATGTTTGTTTATGAAAGTTATACTTGGTATATTTTGCTCGCTGTTCTGTAAAGAATCGTATTTTCACCCTATTTCCTTTTACTGTATGCAAAATATTTAAAAAAATACGAAAGTTATCTTAATTTTTCTATTTTCATCTCCCTTTGACGGATTTGGATTTGGTTTCACGGTTTTCGAGATATTACAGTTTTCGTCCAGTAGTATTGGGAATTCCAGATTTGCCAAACTATCGTTTCTTGATATTTTCTGATTTTTGTTGACAGAACTAATTTTACAGGAATATTATGAAACTTTATATTCTGATACTAGACATATAGGGAAATACCTCAGATTTTTCTTGAATTTATTTGAGGTGTTTTAATGCTGTTTTCCTGACTGTGAATATAGTTTACTGATTTCTGGCTGAACGTATTTTTTGGATTCAAGTCAGTTTTGAGTTATGATTTTGTGAAATACTATATGGCTTATATATAATCTCTGTATTCATGTGGAAGTCTATTTTCCAGATTCTTCAACGGATTTAGATTTGGATTTCTGTAGTAACGGGAGTCACTGTTTTAGTACTATACTGTCATGCTGTCCTGAATATGAACATACACTGTTTTGCTCGTTTATGTGACCGTATATTATCTAGGCATGTTTATTTGTTTCCTTGGACCTAATACTGATTGTACCATGTTAGTTTGACACTATTTCATGCACTATTATGTCTTTTGTTAACTATAATAAAAGTGATCAAGCCGGGGTTTCTTAAGGGAAGATCTAGTAGTGGAAAATGTGGAAACATGTACTTAGAAGGGAACTTGTCACGCCCCGCTTCCCAAAAGAGAATACAGAACACGGATACGCGACAAAAGCCCAGCGAATGATTTTCATCATCCATAAGTTGTTCAAGAATCTTTACAACATTCATAAGAATCATCAGAGTCGGAAGCAAAAGTATCAACCAACATGCACATATGAACCAAAAATACCAACAAGAATACTTGAAACCAAATACATTAATCTCAAATAGTCATGATCTGAATAAGTCAAAATCCTAGGTCACATTGCCCAAATACAAGAATAAATCCAAGTATCAAAATACAATATTGTTCACGCAGCTACAAAAATAATAAGAACAAGATCCAGTACTAATACTTCATCTCACCAATACCGTCTGGAACCTGTTGTCCAAAATCTGCAATTTGACAATTGCATGGAAGAGAAAAAGAGAAAACAAGTACCCGTCAATTGCATGTTACGGACCGCTTGTAATATAGGATACAAGTACATGGAAACTAACTAGCAACATGGAATAGGCATGATATCAAGTGTAATGACTAGCATGGTAAGGTGGACAAGTACAAGTAGCATGTATCAAGTGTCAAGTAAACAAGTATCAAGTATCCAGTATCATGTATCAAGTGTCAGGTAGTCAAGTACAAGTGTCAAGTAATCACAAATCATGTTCAAGTATCAAGTCTCATGCAATATGTAATCAAGTAACAAGTAAGCATGTTTCAAATATCTTGTATTATTACTATCTAAGTAACACTTCATGTGCCATCCTTTTATCACTTGGTTGTTACAGTCAATGCAGTTTCGTTTTAGATTTCATAGTGGACCATATAGGGCAGTGTACTCAGGGACAAGCCTCAAGAATCAAGTATCAAGTATCAAGTATCAAGTAAAATATCAAGCCTCAGGTAGTGAAATATCAAGCCTCAAGTAGTGAAATATCAAGCCTAAAAAAATCAAGTATCAAGCCAGATCTCAAGTATCAAGCCAAGTCTCAAGTATCAAGCCAAGTCTCAAGCCAATTGACTGTAATATCAAGCCTCAAGTATCACATAGAATAAACAGATTCTCTTCCGAGTACATGTTTCTGAATTATCCACTATTAGATCTGTCCCTTTAAACTCCGGCTTGGTTAATTTATTATTAATTGCAAACAAGCATGTATGTGTCATGAAACAAGCAAGTATATCGTGGTATGATCAAGTGACAAGTTCAAGTTGCAAGATAAACACGTATGGGTAATATGTAACACACGAAAGAATAAAATAACCAAATCTCAAGTTCAGGACAGATCATCGACAAAACACAGAATTTCTTAAAAAACCAAAATCGACATAGATCCAACGAAATTTGATCCAAACACCACCAAACATGAAATCGAGTCTACCAATTGTCCAAACATCATGACAAAGGGTAATTAACATATCCAAGCAAGTCTATCGCATGTATCTCAACAATTACTCAAATTCTCACCAAAAATTCCACATACAGGATCAAATCAAGAACGGGCAAAACCTAAGTTAATTCATGTCATATGTGTCGTGAGGCAACTAGGGTCGAAACACTATAGAGACAATATCAACAAGGGGTCTCACACACAATTTGTCTCTAGAACCCAACTACACTACAAGCGGTATTTTTGACTTGTATCATACAAAGGAATTTGAGTACAAGTTACTTCCCTTAACTGATGACGAAACGAGCACCAAGAATAACGGGAACAAATTCCCGGCAACGAATGAAATCCACGAATCAAAAGAAACAAATCCAAAGCAACGAACTCATGAACCACTCGCACGATCCCACGTGCGAACCTCTCAAGCAAGAGAGAGAGAGAGAGAGAGAGAGAGAGAAAGAGATAGACCAAAGAGAGAGAGCTGCGACGGTGGGGGGAGGAGGGGAGGTTGCGGCTTGCAGTCTGGCTGCAGGCAACGGCACCGGAGGGAGGGAACGGAGAGATAGTGATGAGATGAGTGCTCAGTGGTTGCGGAGGCTAGGGTGCAGGTCGATCGGGTGAAGGGCTAGGGTCGGGTGTGCTGTCGATGCGGGGGAGGTGGTCGGCTGATGTGTTGGGCACTGGCTGGGGGCGTCAGGTGACGCAATCAGCGGGAGAGGGAGACAGAATGGAGGCTGGGAGAGAGAGGTAGAGGGTTAGGGTATTAGGGTTAGGGTTTGTGAGAGTTGACGGTGTATTTATATGGAGGGATTATGGTTATTAGTATGAGATGGGTTATTGGGTAATGGGGTTGTAGGTAGTTTATGAGTAGCAATAGGATTAGTCAAATAGGATTTGATTAGGATACAATTTGTATAGGATTCAAAATAGGATTGTGGTTAAATTTTGGCTTTGGTAATCAATTAGGGTTCAAACAAATGGATTGGGAATAGAATGAACAACCAAATCCACCATGAGTTCCCAAGAATCAAATAAAGAGATCAAGAATCAAATAAATGAAAAGAACTACCATTGATGAAGAAAGAAGCAAGAAGACGACAAATCAAACACAAAGAGCTCAAAATGAAATAAAATGAATATATATTGAAAACAACTCCAATATACGGTCCAGAAAAATACAAGAGAGTACAAAATCAAAGAAAGAAGGAAAATACACCAAAAATACGAAAAACGAAAAACAGGAGTTACAATCCTACCCACCCACCAAAAAAAATTTCGTCATCAAAATTCAAAAACAAGTTATATAGGGTAACCCCGAAAGAAAAGAAACAAAACAAAACAAAGCAAAACAACCACTACTCAAACAAATGAGGAAACTTCTACTGAATCTCCTCCTCCAGCTCCCAAGACAACTTACTAGGCGAGTGAGGATTCCAAGCAACACGAACCAACTTGATGACCTTGTTCTTAAGCACTTTCTCCCACCGATCCACAATAGCAACTGGCGGAATCTCACAAGTCAAATCCGGCCGAACGGTCAACTCAGAATGGTCGATCACAAGGCTCTCATCTCGGATATATCTTCTGAGTTGTGAGACATGGAAAACATTATGCACTCCTGATAACCCTGACGGCAATGCAAGACGATAGGCCACCTTACCTACTCGCTCCAAAATCTCAAACGGTCTAATAAACCTAGGGCTAAGCTTGCCCCCACCTCCGAACCGAATGACCCCGCGCCATGGCGATACCTTTAGAAAAACATGGTCACCAACCTCAAACTCCAAAGCCCTCCGATGGACATCAGCCCATCGCCTTTGCCGATCCTGAGCTGCCTACAAATGCTTCATGATTTGAACCACAACATCAACTTTCTCGGTGATCAACTCCGGATCCAAAAACTTTCTCTCAATAATGTCATCCCAACACACTGGCGATCTGCACTTCCACCCATAGAGTGCCTCGAATGGAGCAGCTTTAATACTGGCTTGAAAGCTGTTATTGTACGAGAACTCTACGAGATATAAATGGTCCTCCCATGATCCACCAAACAGAAGCATACAAGACCTCAATATGTCCTCAAGAATCGGAATAATCCGCTCTGACTGTCCATCAGTCTGGGGATGAAAAGTTATACTGTGCTTCAACTTACTCCCAAAACTGGCATGAAGACTCTCCCAGAACTAAGATCTGAATCTCGCATCCCTGTCCGATACAATACTGACTGGAACCCCATGAAGTCTAACAACCTCTTGCATACACCTCTCAGCTAGGCTCTCAGTAGACTGCCCGACACGAAAAGGAATGAAGTGAGCACTCTTCGTCAAACGATCGACAATCACCCAAATGGCATTATGACCCTTCAGACTCCTCGGCAAAGCAGTCACAAAGTCCATAGTGATATGTTCCCACTACCACTCTGGCATAGGAAGCGGTTAAAGAAATCCAGCGGTCCTCTGATGCTCTGCCTTAACCTGCTGGCAGATCAAGCACTAAGAAACAAACCGAGCCATAGCCCTTTTCATACCATGCCACCAGAAATGAAGCTTCAAATCCCGATACATCTTAGTACCGCCGAGATGGATAGAATAGAATGACTGATGGGCTTCCTCAAGCAACATCTAACACACCTCACCCTTCGGGACACATAATCTGGATGCAAAACGAAGCGAACCATTAGCATGAATAACCATGTCCGTCCTAGACCCTGACTTAACCTCAGCTCGAAAACCCTGCAACTGCGCATCACCAGCCTGTGCCTCTTTAATCTGATCAACAAGAGACGACTGCAGCTGGAGCGCCAAAAAACTCCAACCAGAACTCGGCAATAAAACCTCCAACTCCAACCTCTTCATCTGCTCAATCAGTTCCTTCTGTTGAGTCAAGAACATAACTGCCGGTGTAATACCCTGATTTTTCAATTAATGAAAAATTATTCTATTTTGCACGTAGTGTGCACGTGCAATATTTTGATTGAATTAAATCTTATAATGAGGTGTATAAATATTTGTTCTCAAATTATTTTGTACAAAAGCTTTTCTTTAAAACAAATAGAAAGCCTTACTTTAATTTAATTAAAAAGGCCCTTTTCTTAAAAGCCCAAATGTATTTTATTTTATTTATTTTAATAACTATTTTGGCCCAAAATAAAGCCCATGGATTAATCTTCTTTTTATTTAAACTTGTCATGTAGAAGACTATTTTCTAACTAATTTATTTTTATACAAAATTAAAATGTACAATTTTGGCCTAGTTGCATGCACGTGCACTACACATACACGTGCATTGCACACCTTTTCCTAGGCCGGTTTGCATCTTTTTGGAGGGAGTTTTGAAAATAGTCATGGTGTTCATGGAGGTGGTTATGTGGATGTGGGTAGTTTTTATAACTCCTACTCTAATCTTGGCCCTCCATCTTTCAACCAACTAATCAATCCTAGCCATCCATTTCACTTGTTTTCTAGTATAAATACCCCCCCCCCCCATGGCTATATTCATATGCAAATTATATCTTTCCAAATTATAGTCTTATTGTAGTAATAGTGTGAGTTAAAAAGATAGAGAGATTGTGTGGGATTGCTTGCTTGTTCCAAGGAGGAGAGGCCGGCCATTGCAAGGGGAAACTTTCGGTGTTGTGCTTGGGCTTGGAGGTGCGCACATCGGCTAGGAGGAGGTGCATCTTGTTGCAAGGACTTGGTTGCTTTGTGTGTTTGTTTCTCTCTATACAAGGTGGGTAAACATTTCATATTTCTAATATAGGGATCTATGCTAGATTCAACTATCAAAAAGATGCATGAAAAATACTAATAAGAACACACTTTAATTGAGAAGTTAGTTTATGAATTGATTGAAATGTGGTGATTAATTTGTATGTGGTGCTAGTATTAAATTAAATTAAATTGTGTGTAGAATTATACATGATTATTAGTATGAAGTAATGATGGTGATTAAATTCCCTTAAGAATGTTGCTAGTATGAATTGAGACATGATGCATGAATAAGAACGCTTGTTAATTGTAAAGTTGAAACATGGAATTGATTGAGAAAGAGTACACTTTAAATTGAAAAGAGTGAATTTCTCGAATGATTGAGATGTGATTATGCAATTTAATAAGTGATTATATATGTTGTGACATAGATTGATTAATGGAACTACTTTGTTATCATTAAAAAACTACTCATAAAGTTAGTAGTTGAGTTTTGCCTATTCATGTGCTAAATAGACCTCTATGTTGATATGGGTATGGACAAATTAAAAATATATGTGTTGGTTGAATAAATAGTTAATAACAGTAAATTATTATAAGAAAAATTTGAATAAAAAGATTAGGAGATCAATTGTTTAGCAATGTCGAAAATGAAAAATATAGTAGTTCTAATGAATGATTCATTGATTTGTGTGTGAAAAATATATTTTATTAGTACAAAAATTATTTTTATCTTACTGGTATGAAATTCATATGAATGAAAATTGATCTGGAGATTTTCAGTAATTTTTACAAAGGCAATAAGAAACAAAGTTTCGGTTGAACATCGAAATATTTTTATAACAGTGGGAATTAGTCTAAAAGGAATTTAACGCACACTGTAACAACCCGAGCATGTAGCTCGAGTGGTCACAGCGTCACGTTGGGTTCTCTGCCGTGACTGGTTCGAACCCCAGGATCAACAATATTTTTGTTTAGTTTCTTTCAAAATAATTAATCAGCGGACTGAGAGCATTTATAGCTCTCAGTTGTGTTTTATACTGTGGCACAAACCGGCCTAGTGGCCTGTGCTTTGGGCTTTGTTGGTGGCGTGCTGGGTTCGAATCTTGCTATCGGCAAGATGGAAAAATATTTTTTTTGGGAGTTTTATGTATCGAAAAATTATGAAAAAAAAATATGTATATTCTCCTAAAAATGTAAGGGACTTTCTAAAAATAGTTTGGGGATTATTTGAATGAATTTAACTATGGTTTGTAGTTAAAATGCATAAATAGACATATGGTTCTATATGGATTATTGATATGAAATTATAACTTGAAAGAATAAGTGAATTGAAACATTAAGAGTTGTTTGGCAAAAAGAAATGTGGCTATGTGACATGATGCAATTATTCTCTCACTTGTGGAACAATATGAAGTGTGCATATTGTTTAGTAATGTGGAATTATTGTGATGTGATAATTAATTAAGTGCATGCAAATTCATGTGCAATGATGGACTTGTGAACAAAATTAGAAATCATTAATTGAAAAGAGAATATACATGTGAGTATGAGAACTCAACATGGAAATTTTATAAGTTGAAGATTGTGAAATGAAAATTTGAAATAGAGTAGCTAAGTCTCCCCCGGCAATGAGAAATGAAATAAAATGAAATTAGACCAAGGTTGGTCGTGTTGAAATAAATGAATAAGTCCGGTTAGTGGAGAGGCTAACTCTAGAGATTAATTTTTGTTCATGATTTTTAAATGAAACTAAGGATTAGTACATAGTGGAGACGTGATGAAAGTAGAAGAAAAACACGGGTATGGGGGCCATCAGATTTGCGGCGTGAGGGTATTCACAGGTTCTTCACGATGCGTCGTGACATGACGTGGATGCTGCTCCCGAGTACCGTCCCGGTGGTGACGCTCGTGGGATGTTCGAGTGGCTATGGATGGTGCCATTGTTCCATGGCGGAGGATGAATTGTCCATAGGTTGCCTGCTCGATGCGTCGTGTCAGTGCGTGGGATTCCCCTCCAGGCTGCCTGGACATGGGCTCGTAGATCATAGGACATCTAAGACACTACGGTAGTTACAGTAGTAGATTAAGACATAACGAGGGATTGAACCCTACCAAGATGAAGAACGAATAAGGGCTTGCCCTCGGACCTATGTAGTATGGGATGCATAGAATCCGAACAAGTGCGCATTAGTGTCATGTAACATAAATAAATGCATTAAGGATTAAGTGCACAATCACAACACGACATTAATAGGGTAGTCCCTTTAGTTTGAATTGTGACAAGTTTGTGTTTGCTAAATATGAAAAGTTGAGTTATACTATTTCCGGCATAGAGAGGATGGCCGTGTATAATGTTCGTCGGTTGAATAAACTGACGTACCCACAGTCTTATATGCAGGTAAATGGCATGTTAAAGATTAAAGAAGAATGGATGCTTAAAGATTATACCATGCTGATGTACTTTTATTTAATTGTTGTAAATTTTACTTCCGCTGTGCAAAAGAAAAGTGTAATATTGATGTAAACTCTGATGTAAGATGAAAAGTTTAAATTTCCCTGTAAAATTGTACTAAAGAAAGTGAAAAGATCCTGTAGAACATCTCGAATTCAGTGTATTTGGGATTCGGGGCGTTACAGCCGGTCTCCTGCTCAAAGCATCAGGCACCAAGTTTACTTTACTAGGATGGTATTGCAAACTGATATCATAATCGGCCATAAGTTCCAATTAACGCCTTTGTCTCATGTTTAACTCCTTCTGGGTGAAGACGTACTTGAGACTCTTGTGGTCTGTAAAGATCTCCACTCGGTCTCCAAGTAAATTATTTCTCCACAGCTTCAAAGCATAAATCACTGTTGCTAACTCCAAGTCATGAGTCGGAGAGTTCTTCTTATGCAGCCTCAAATGGCTCGATGCATATGCAAAGACACAGCCCTTCTGCATCAGAACTGCTCCAAGACCCTTACCAGATGCATCACAGTGAATTACAAATCCGCCTGAACCATCGGGAATAGTCAACACAGGTGCTGATGTCAATCTGTTCTTCAACTCAACAAAAGCCACACTGCACTCATCAGACCAACTATACTTCTATCCTTCCTAGTCAACTTAGTCAACGGTCCTGCTATCTTCGAAAAATCTTGGACGAATTTCCGATCATAGCCAGCCAAACTGAGAAAACTCCTGACTTCAGAAACTAACTTGGGAACAGGCCAATCCTTCACAGCCTCAACCTTGGCAGGATCCACAGAAATACCATCGCCTGAGATAATGTGCCCTAATAATGAAACCCTGTCGAGCCAAAACTCATACTTACTGAGTTTCCTATAGAGCTGATTCTCCCTCAAAGTCTGCAGAACCACTCTAAGATGCTCAGTATGATCTTCCCGATTTTGAGAATACACCAAAACATCATCAATGAGGACCACAACAAATCTATCCAAGAACTGCGAAAAAAACCTGGTTCATAAGACTCTTGAACAAAGTAGGCACATTCGTAACTCCGAACGGCATCACAAGATACTCATAGTAGCCATATCTGGTCCTAAAAGCAGTCTTTTGCACATCAGTCGCCTTCACCTTGACTTGATGATACTCAGAACGAAGATTCAACTTTGAGAAAATAGCAGCCCCACTCAACTAGTCAAACAAATCATCGATCCTGAGCAACGGATACCGATTCTTCACAGTAACTCTGTTCAGTTCCCAATAATCCATACATCCGACGACTACCATCCTTCTTGTTGACAAAAAGGACTGGAGCATCCCAAGGAAGAACACTGGGTCTGATGAAACCCAAATCAAACAACTCCTGAATCTGCACCTTAAGCTCAGCTAACTCAACCAGTGCCATCCTATAGGGACTCTTCGATATAGGTGCCATACCCGGCTGAACTTCAATATCGAACTCCACATCCCTATCAGGGGGTAAGCCAGGCAACTCCTCTGGAAAAACATCGATGAAACCCTAAACCACTAGAGGTGCATCCTCACAGCCTGAATGAAACTCCATTGCACAAACCTCCTGATCAACTGCAGCTCGGCCAAGGGAAGACTCCCCGGCATGGAACTCAAACTGTGCACGATCTGGAATCCAGAACACAACTTTCTTGGCATGACAATCAATAATGGCATGGGTTTCACCCAACCAATCCATACCCAGAATAACGTTGAATCCTGAATTCCCAATTACAATCAGATTGGCTTTGAAATCTGTGCTACCAATAATTACGGAACACTGCCTGCACTCCCGGGAACAAATGAAAACTCCACCACCTGTCACAATGTTCCATGCCTCTGACATGTTGCTACATTCCAACTGATGGCGTGCGACAAATCGAGATGAGACAAACATCGGAATAAAAAAGAACATGAGCAGGAAAAGAGCAAACCAGGACAACACCTAAACAGAATCAAAAGAGATAAGGAAAAAAAAATGGTTGAACAGGGATGAGGAAAACAAAATGCAGAAAGATGACCAGAAAGAAATAAAACAAAAGGAAACAAAGGAACAAAAGAGAAACAACAAAACAATAAAACAATAAAACAAAAGTTACCTGCAACCACACCCTCAGCTGATTGAGCATCAGCAGTAGTCAGGTTGAATGCCTGACTGCTCTAGGGAGCAGCGGTCCTCTGACCGACCATCTGGCGCTGCAGAGGAAGAGGTGGCCTAACTGGACCTCGAGCTGGGGCAACCTGCTGAAAGGAACCCCTGGTTGGAAGAGCCATCTGCTGCTGTCGCGAACAATCCCGCGCCATATGATCAGAAGCACCACAACCAAAGCAGCGGTGATTGGCACGCCGGCAATCCTTGCGCTCATGCCCAGCAAAACGGCAAAAGTCGCAAAAATTGGTCCTGCTGAGGAATCACAGAAGAGTAAGGAGCTGCCCTGACCGAATGGGCTGGGACAGGCCTCTGAATAGGCCCACCAGAAGGCCTAGCAACTGAGTGCGAAACAGTCCGTTGAGAAGGAGCCAATCCACCACGAGCACGCTCGTGAGCATGAGCTGCCTCAAGAGGTTCTGCATAAGTGCGCAAGCAGAGGGAGACAAGCTGCACCCTAATCTCATGCTCAAGCCCCAAATTTACGAGCCCTATCTTCTTCGTTCGCCACAAGAACGGCTGTGAAGCGACTAAGTCTTGTAAATTCAGCTGCGTACTCGTCCACAGTCCTGGAGCCCTGTTTCAAGAATGTCTTATGTTACAACATTGCATGAACAATTTGTAACAAAATTCCATTACTAGAAATAACAACCAACCTATTTCAGGGCTAGGAATTGTTGCTCCATCTCCACTCTAGTGCTGCTAGGAAAGAACTTCTACAAAAAGCTCCTAGTGAAAGCGACCCAAGTGATCGGTCTTTCGAGCCTTTTGGACTCGGACCTCCACCAGATATGAGCCAAGTCCACCAACTGGATGGTCACCACATCCACATGATCAGCATCTGCAACTCTAGCTGCAAAAAGTAGTTGCTCTATTCGAATCAACCACTATTCAGCCTTTAAAGGTGTTTCAGTGCCTGAAAATCTATCGGGATGCAGCCTCATAAAGTCTGTGACTGTACCCGGACGGGAGGAAGAACATCCTGCCTAGGCGCAATGGGTGGAGGAACTCGAGCAGCTTCCAAAGCAACCATCACCAAATCACTATGGTTCTGCTATTGATTAATCAGCCGTTCAATCACAGTAGTGACAGCCTCAAGCTCAGGCTGATCACCTTGGACATGAGAAGAACCTCTACGAGCCATAGTCTGTACAAAACCAAAAACAGTTAACATCTAGATCATTGTTGATAATAATAATTGTATGGATGCCTGGTTGGTGAAATGTTGAGCAGATCCCAGTTAGAGCCAAGCTTGTCTAATATATTAGGCAATTAATACATTAGCCAAACTTGGTGCTCTGATACCACTAAAAAACCCTGTCACGCCCCGCTTTCCAAAAGAGAATACGGAATACGGATACGCAACAAAAGCCCAGCGAATGATTTTCATCTTCCATAAGCTGTTCACGAATCTTTACAACATTCACAAGAATCATCAGAGTCGGAAGCAAAAGTATTAACCAACATGCACATATGAACCAAAAATACCAACAATAATACTTGAAACCAAATATATCAATCTCAAATAGGCATGATCTGAATAAGTCAAAATCCTGAGTCACATTGCCCAAATACAAGAATAAATCCAAGTATCAAAATATAATATTGTTCAAGTAACTAAAAAAATAATAATAACAAGATCCAACACTAATACTTCGTCTCACCAATACCGTCTGGAACATGTTCTCCAAAATCTGCAATTTAATAATTGCAGGAAAGAGGAAAAGAGAAAACAAGTACCCGTTAGATGCAAGTTACGGGCCACTTGTAATGCAGGATACAAGTACATGAGAACTAACTAGCATAATGGAATAGGCATGATATCAAGTATAACGACTACATTGGTAAGGTGGACAAGTACAAGTAACATGTATCAAGTGTCAAGTAAACAAGTATCATGTAAACAAGTATCAAGTATCCAGTATCATGTATCAAGTGTCAAGTAGTCAAGTACAAGTGTCAAGTAATCACGAATCATATTCAAGTATCAAGTCTCATGTAATATGTAATCAAGTATCAAGTACGCATGTCTCAACTATCTTGTATTATTACTATCTAGGTAATACTTCATCTTCCATCCTTTTATCACATAGTTGTTACAGTCAATGTAGTTTTGTTTTAGATTTCATAGTGGACCATATAGGGCAGTGTACTCAGGGACAAGCCTCAAGAATCAAGTATCAAGTATCAAGTAGTGAAATATCAAGCCTCACGTAGTGAAATATCAAGCCTCAAGTAATCAAGTATCAAGTCAAATCTCAAGTATCAAGCCAAGTCTCAAGTGGTGAAATATCAAGCCTCAAGTATCACATAGAATCAATAGATTCTCTTCCGAGTACACGTTTCTGAATTATCCACTATTAGATCTGTCCCTTTAAATCCCGGCTTGGTTAATTTATTATTAATGTCAAACAAGAATGTTTGTGTCATGAGACAAGCAAGTATATCGTGGTATGATCAAGTGACAAATTCAAGTTGCAAGATAAACACGTATGGGTAATATGTAACACACAAAAGAATGAAATAACCAAATCTCATGTTCAGGACAACAAGACCATACTGTAGCAAAAATGAAATTTCCAGTATTAAAAACATACAAATCTGAATCCGTCAAAACTAATAGAAAATAGACTCCCAACCGAATCCAGCGAGTATAAATAAGTCATATAGTATTTCACAAAAGCATAACTCAAAACTGATTTGAATTCAAAAATTAGGTTCAGCCAGAAATCAGTAAATCAAATTCTCAGTCAGGAAAACCGCATCAAAACTCAATAAATAAATCCACGAAAAATCTGGAGTATTCCCCTATCTGTATAGTATCAAAATATAAAGTTTCATAATTTTCCAGTGAAATTAGTTCAGTCATCAAAAATCAGAAAACATCAAGAAACGATAGTTTGGCAAATCTGAAATTCCCAACACAGTTGTACGAAAACTGTAATATCTCGGAAACCGCGAAACGAAATCCAAATCCGCGAAAGGGAGATGAAAATAGACAAGATAAAATAACTTTCATATTTCTCAAATATTTTCATACAGTCAAAGGAATCCGGGTGAAAATACGATTCTTTACAGAATAGCGAGTAAAATACAACAAGTATAGTTTTTATAAACAAGCATGAAACGGTATATAAAACTCATCGATAAAATCCAGCAAAATTCTGGGTAATCCCTAAATAATTATAGAAAAACTGACCCAAGGCCTAGATCAAAATAATATGTGTAGCACAAGTATCAAAATTATTTAGTCATCAAAATCACCAAGAAATGAAATTTGGAAAAGATCTACACATCTGTAGTAAAACAGTCATATCTCACACAAACAAAAACGAAATCGAGCAAGGTCAGAGTGGTTAGGAAGAAGACGAATTTCTATAAAACTCATGTTTTATACTGAAATTATGATTCTGACCTTAATATGGTCTAAATTACTGATCAAGACAGATCATCGACAAAATACAGAATTTCTTCAAAAACCAAAATCGACATAGATCCAACGAAACTTGATCCAAACACCACCAAACATGAAATCAAGTCTACCAAGTGTCCAAACATCATGACATATGGTAATTAACATATCCAAGCAAGTCTATCGCATGTATCTCAACAATTACTCAAATTCTCACCAAAAATTCCATATACATGATTAAATCAAGAACGGGCAAAACCTAAGTTAATTCATATCGTATGTGTCATGAGGTAACTAGGGTCAAAATGCTATATAGAGACAATATCAACAAGGGGTCTCACACACAATTTGTCTCTAGAACCCAACTACACTACAAGCGGTATTTTGACTTGTATCATACAAAGGAATTTGAGTACAAGTTACTTGCCTTAACCGATGACGAAACGAACACCAAGAACAATGGGAACAAATTCCTGGGCAACGAACGAAATCCACGAATCAAAAGCAACGAATCCAAAGCAACGAACTTACAAACCACTCGCACGATGCCACGTGCGAACCTCTCAAGCAAGAGAGAGAGAGAGAGAGAAAGACCAAAGAGAGAAAGCTGCGACGGTGGGGGGGGGGGGTTGCGGCTTGCGGCCTGGCTGCAAGCGATGACACCGGAGGGAGGGAACAGAGAGATAGAGATGAGATGAGTGCACAGTGGTTGCGGAGGCTAGGGTGTAGGTCGATCAGGTGAGGGGCTAGGGTCGGGTGTGCAGTCGACGGGGGGGAGGTGGTCGGCTGGTGTGTTGGGTGCTTGCTGGGGGCGTCTGGGTGGCACAATCAGCGGGAGAGGGAGTGAGAGTGTAGGCCGGGAGAGAGAGGTAGAGGGTTAGGGTATTAGGGTTAGGGTTTGTGAGAGTTGACGGTGTATTTATATGGAGGGATTAGGGTTATTAGTATGAGATGGGTTGTTGGGTAATTGGGTTGTGGGTAGTTTAGGAGTAGCAATAGGATTTGATTAGGATACAATTTGTATAGGATTCAAAATAGGATTGTGGTTAAATTTTGGCTTTGGTAATCAATTAGGGTTCAAACAATAGGATTGGGAATAAGATGAACAACCAAATCCACCACGAGTACCCAAGAATCAAATAAAGAGAACAAGAATCAAATAAATGAAAAGAACAACCATTGATGAAAAATGAAGCAAGAAGACGAAAAATCAAACATAAAGAGCTCAAAATAAAATAAAATGAATATATATTGAAAATAACTCCAATATACGGTCCAGAAAAATACAAGAGGGTACAAAATCCTAGAAAGAAGGAAAATACACGAAAAATACGAAAAACGAAAAGCAAGAGTTACAGATTTAGTGTTCCATACTGTTACTGTTACTGTTACTGCTACTGCTACTTTTACTAATACCTGAGTACACTGCCCCATTATGGTCTACTATGAAATCTAAAAGCGAAACTGTTTGTTGTAGCAACCTTATGTTATATTTTGGGGTGCATGAAGTGCTACCTAGCTAGTTATACACACAAGACTGTAAGAACATAAGACTGATACTGTTAGACTGATACTGTTAGACTGATATGTTACTGTTACTGTTACTGTTACTATTACTTTTACTGTTACTTTTACTGCTACTGCTTCTGTGTACTGATACCTGAGTAACTGCCCTATTATGGTCCACTATAGAATCTAAAAGCAAAACTGTTTGTTGTAACAACCATGTGTTATATTATGGGGCACATGAAGTGCTACCTAGCTAGTAATACACACAAGACTGTAAGAACATAAGACTGATACTGTTAGACTGATACTGTTACACTGTTACATTGATATACTGAGCTTACTGTTACTGGACACTGTTAGTAGCCATATGACACTATACTAGACACATTCATTTGTACTGTTAGTATACCATAATAGTTGACCTTGTTTTATTGATTCATGCTAGTTATTACTGTTGATGCATTATTCCATACTATTTGTTTACCTTTTCCATGTACTTGTATCCTACATTATAAGTGGCCCGTAACTTGCTTTGAAGGGTACTTGTTCTTTCTTTCCTTCTCCTACAATTATTAATTGCAGATCAGGATGGTTAGCTGCCCGACGGCATTGGCGAAATGAGATATTTGTGCTGAATTTCTTGCTTATTAGTATTGCTACTATTGTTCTTTGAATAATGTATTTTGAGTACTTGGATGATTACTTTGTATTTTGGGCGATTTGACCCAGGATTTTGTCTCATCTAGATCTGATTTATTTGAGATTAATACATTTTGTTTCAAGTAAATTCTGTTGGTTTATTAATTCAAATATGCATGTGTGGTTGACTCTTTTGCTTCCGACTCTGATTATTTTGTGAGATGTTGTAAAGATTCCTGAACAGCTTATGGATGATGCAAATCATTTGCTGGGTTGAGTCGCGTATCCGTTTTCAATATTCTTTTTGGGAAGCAAGGCGTGACAAGGCTTTTAGTGGTATCAGAGCCCAGGTTTGGCTAATGTAGTGCCTAATATATTAGACAAGCTTGGCTCGAACTGGGATCGGCTCAATATTTCACCAAGCATGCATTTGTAAATGAATTATTACCAACTTTGATTCTGGATGCTAATTGTTTTGATTTTTGGTGCAGCTATGGCTCGTGGGAATTCTTCTCAGCCTGACCCGATTGAGGCTGTCACTGCTGTGCTTGAGCGGCTGATTAATCAGCAGCAAAACCACAGTGATCTAGTGATTGCTGCTCTTGAAGCTGCCTGGTTCTACGTCCCGTTCTGCATGTGCAGGCAAATCTTCTGCCTCGTCCAAGAACAGTTATGGATTTTATGAGGCTGCATCCCGACCGCTTTTCCGGCACTGAGATGCCTTTGAAGGATGAACAGTGGTTGATTCGGACCGAGCGCTTGCTCTTGGCGGCACGTGTTGCCGAGGCTAATAAGGTGGACGTGATTTCCATCCAGCTGGTAGATTTGGCTCACATTTGGTGGATGGCTGAGTCCTGAGCAACTTTAGAGGCCTATTGCTTGGACTACTTTCCCTCGGGGTTTCTTGGAGAAGTTCTTCTCCAGTAGTACTCGAGTTGAGATGGAACAGCAATTCCTGGCCCTAAAACAGGTTGTCATTATTCTATTTTGAAATTTTGTTATATAATTGTTCAAATAATGTTGTAACATGGACTTCTTGAAACAGGGTTACAGGTCAGTGGATGAGTACGCAGCTGAGTTTACTAGACTTAGCCACTTCGCTGCCATTCTTGTGGCTATCGAAGAGGATAGGGCTCGTAAATTCATGAATGGGCTTGAGCAGGATATCAAGGGGCATCTTGTCTCTCTCCGTTTGCTTACTTATGTTGAAGCTCTTGAGGCAGCTCGAGCTTAGGAGTAGGCTCGTGGTGGTTTGGTTCCTTCTCCGTAGACTGTTCTGCATCCTACTGCTAGGCCTTCTAGTGGTCCTGTTCAGAGGCCTGTCCCAACCCATCTGGTCAGGGCAGCTCCGTATCCTTCTGCTGGTTTCCAGAAGGGTAGTTTTTGCAACTTCTGTCAGATGTCTAGGCATGAGCGTAAGAATTGTTGGCGCGTCAACCGCCGGTGTTTTAGGTGTGGCACCGCTGATCATTCAGTACGCGATTGTCTGCACCAGCAGCAAGTGGCTCTTCCAGCCAGGGGTCCTATTAAGCAAGCAGGCCCAGCTTGTGGTCCAGTTAGGCTTCCGCTTCCTCCTCAGCGTCAGATTGTCGATCAGAGGACCGCTGTTCCGAGGAGAGGTCAGGCTTTCAACTTGACTACTGGAGATGCTGAAACAACTGAAGGAGTTGTGGCAGGTATCTTTTTGCTTTTTGTTTTGTTGTTGTTGTTTTGCTTTCTGTTTGTTTCTTTCTTCTGGTCTTGTTTTGCTTTCTTTCCGTTATCTTTCTGCATTGTTGTTTTCATTATCCTTGACTGTCTGCTTTTTCTTTCTCCTTGTCTTTTGCTCCCTTAGGTGTCGTCCTTGTTTGCTCTTTTCTCGCTCGTGTTCTCTTTAATTCTGGGGCAACTCATTCTTTTGTTTCCTCATAATTTGTTGCTCGCCATCAGTTGGAGTGTAGAAACATGGCCGAGGCTTGGAACATTGTGACGGGTGGTGTTGTTGTCATATGTTCCTGTGAGTGCAAGCAATGTTCAGTTGTTATTGGAGATGTAGATTTCAAAGCCAACCTGATTATCATTGCGAATTCAGGATTCAACGTTATTCTGGGTATGGATTGGTTGGGTAAAGCCCATACCATTATTGATTGCCATGTCAAGAAAGTTGTTTTCAGAATTCTAGATAGAGCAGAATTTGAGTTCCATGCCGGGGAGTCTTTCCTTGGCTGAGCAAACACTGCAGTTGTACAGGTGGATTGTGCGATGGAATTGCACTCAGGCTATAAGGCTGCGCCTCTAGTAGTTTGGGATTTCTTGGATGTTTTTCTAGATGAGTTGCCTGGCTTACCCCCTAATAAGGAAGTGGAGTTCGGTATTTATGTTCAGCCTGGAACGATGTCGATATCGAAGAGTCCCTACAGGATGGCACCTGCTTAGCTAGCAGAGCTTAAGGTGCAGATTTAGGAGCTTCTTGATTTGGGGTTCATCGGACCTAGTGTTTCGCCTTGGGGTGCTCCGGTCCTTTTTGTCAAAAAGAAGGATGGTAGTCGTCGACTGTGTGTAGATTATCGGGAAATTAAACAGTGTTACTGTGAAGAACCGGTATCCTTTGCCTAGAATTGATAATTTGTTCGACCAGTTGAGTGGGGTTGCTATTTTCTCGAAGTTGGATCTTCGTTCTGGGTATCACAAAGTCAAGGTGAAGGTTTCTAATATACAAAAGACTGCATTCAGGACTAGGTACGGGCACTATGAGTATCTTGTGAGTCCGTTCGGGGTCACTAATGTGCCAGCTGTATTCAAGTCTTATGAACCGAGTTTTCTCTCAGTTCTTGGATAGATTTGTGGTGGTCTTCATTGATGATATTCTGGTATATTCTCAGAATCGGGAAGATCATGCGAAGCATCTTAGAGTGGTTCTGCAGACTTTGAGAGAGAATTAGCTCTATGGGAAACTCAGCAAGTGCGAGTTTTGGCTCAACAAGGTTTCTTTCTTGGGAGCTGGAGGAGAAGATTCAGCAGAAGTTTCCTAATTTTTTTGAGTAGTAGTTGTTTTGTTTTGTTTTGCCTTGTTTTCTTTTCTTTTGGGGTTACCCTATGTATCTTCTTTTTGAATTTCGAGGATGAAATTCTTTTTGTTAGGTGGGTAGGATTGTAATCCCTGTTTTTCATTTTTCATAATTTTGATGTATTTTTCTTCCTTCTTGAATATTTGTACTCTCTTGTATTTTTTCTGGACCGTATATTGGAGTTGTTTTCAATATATATTCATTTTTGGCTCAATCTTGATCTTTTGTGATTTATTTTCGGTTCCTTGATTTGTTCTTTATCATTGTTGTTATTTTCGCTCTTCATTTGTGTCTTGCTCTCTTTATTTGTATCTTTGGGTGGTCATGGTGATTTGGTTGCTCATCCTATTCACAATCCTATTGTTTGATCCCTAATTGATTACCAATGCCAAATTAAATCCACAATCCCATTTGAAATCCTATCCACTTTGATCCTAATCAAAACCTATTATACTAAACCTACTACTACTCCTAATCTACTCACAACCCATTAACCCAATACCCATCTCAAACTAAACCCTAAACTCAAACCCTATATATAACTCATCTCATCAAAACCCTAATCCTAGCCCCTCCTTTCTCTCCTTACTAGTTGCGCCGCCCCGATCAACCAACCCCCGACACCCCCAAACATCCCGACGCCACCTGCACCTAGCCAACACCCTTTCGTCCTGCGCTTGTTCACACCTGACCGACCAAGCACCCTAACCCTAGCCGCAACACCTCGAGCACCCAATCCCCATCCCTCGTCTCTCTCCCTTGCTGTCCATCGCCATCGCCGACCAACGGGAGAGCGCCAGCCAGTCACAAGTTTGACGATGCCCCCTCTTGATCTCTCTCTCTCTTATGAGTTTTGCTCATGTTGTAGTTTGCACGAGTATTGCTTAGATTCGTGGTTCGTGGATTTTTGTTCGTGGGTTTTTTTAGTTGTCAGGATCCGCTCCCGTTATTCTTGGTGTTCTTCATTTTTGTCTTCGATTAAGGCAAGTAACTTATACTCAAATTCCTTTGTATGATACAAGTCAAAAAAATACCGCTTATAATGTAGTTGGGTTCTAGAGACAACTCGTGTGTGTGTTATCTTTAATGGGTTTTGTCTCTATGGTGCTATTTGACTATAGTGGCGTAACGACACAAAAATCAACATGAAAACAACTAGGTTTGACCGTTCTTGATCTATTCATATATGTGATCTAATTAGGTGAATTATGTGTTTGAAGAGATCCATGTGATATGATAGTTGTGAATATGTTATACACTCTATTTCATGATTGTTTGGACACTTAGTAGACTCTATACCATGTTTGATTGTGATTGGAACAAGTTTTTTGTGATTTATGTTGGTTTTGTTTTCAAGGGAAAATCTGTAATTGTCGATGATCAATTTTGATTTGTATTTTAGACCCTATTCAGGTCAGAATTCTTAATTTTTGCATTCGACACAAATTGTAGAGAAATTTGTCTTCTTCCCAAATCCTCTAACCTTGATCGATTTCGTTTTCGTATGAGTGAGTTATGGCTATTTTACTACAGAGGTGTATTCTATTTCAAGATTTCGTTCTTGATGATTTTGATGATTAAACTATTTTGATACTAGTCTTAAATTATTTTGATCTGAACCTTTGCACAGTATTTCTATATCTATCTAGGGGTTACCCAGAATTTTGGTGGATTTTATTGATGAGTTTTATACGCCATTTTATGTTTGTTTATGAAAGCTATACTTGTTGTAATTTGCTTTCTGTTCTGTAAAGAATCATATTTTCACTCTATTTCCTTTTAATGTATGGAAAATATTTATGTAATATGAAAGTTATCTTATTTTGTCTATTTTCATCTCCTTTTGACGGATTTTGATTTCGTTTCACAGTTTGCAAGATATTATAGTTTTCGTACAACAGTGTTGGGAATTCCAGATTTGCCAAACTATCGTTTCTTCATGTTTGCTGGTTTTTTTTTACTGAACTAATTTTACTGGAATATTATGAAACTTTATATTCTGATATTAGACATATAGTGGAAAACCCCAATTTTTTCCTGAATTTATTTGAGGTGTTTTGATGCGGTTTTCCTAACTGTGAATACGATTTACTGATTTCTGGCTGAACGTATTTTTTGGATTCAAGTCAGTTTTGAGTTATGATTTTTTGAAATACTATATGGATTATATATAATCGCTGGATTCGGGTGGAAGTCTATTTTCCAGATTCTTTGACGGATTCAGATTTGGATTTCTTTAGTAACGTGAATCACTATTTTAGTACTGTACTGTCATGCTGTTCTGAATATGAACATACACTGCTATGCTCGTTAATATGACCGTATATCATCTAGGCATGTTAATTTGTTTCTCTGAACCTAATAATGATTGTAGCATGTTAGATTGACACTATTTCATGCACTATTATGTCTGTTGATAACCATAATAAAAGTGGTCAAGCTGAGGTTTCTTAAGGGAAGATCTAGTAGTGGATAATGTGGAAATGTGTACGTGGAAGGGAACTAGTGTTCCATACTGTTACTATTATTGTTACTGTTACTGTTACTGTTACTGTTACTATTACTTTTACTGCTACTACTACTATTACTGATATCTGAGTACACTGCCCTATTATGGTCTACTATGAAATCTAAAAGCGAAACTGTTTGTTGTAGCAACCATGTACTGTATTTTGGGGCGCATGAAGTGCTACCTAGCTAGTAATACACACAAGACTGTAAGAACATAAGACTGATAATGTTAGACTGATACTGTTACACTGATACTGTTACTGTTACTGTTACTTTTATAGCTACTGCTACTGTTACTGATATCTGAGTACACTGATCCATTATGGTCCACTATAAAATCTAAAAGTGAAACTGTTTGTTGTACCAACCATGTGTTATATTTTGGGGTGCTTGAAGTGCAACCTAGCTACTAATACACACAAGACTGTAAGAACATAAGACTGATACGGTTAGACTATTACTGTTAGACTGATACTGTTATACTGATATACTGAGCTTACTGTTACTAGACACTGTTAGTTGCCATATGTCACTATACTGAAAACATTCATTTGTACTGTTAGTATACCATGATAGTTGACCTTGTTTTACTGATTCATGCTAGTTATTACTGTTGATGCATTATTCCATGCTATTTGTTTACCTTTTCCATGTACTTATATTCTACATTATAAGTGGCCTATAACTTGAATTGACGGGTACTTAATTTCTCTTTCCTTCTCCTGCAATTATTAATTGCAGATCAGGATGGTCAGTTGCTCGACGGCATTGGCGAAATAAGATATTAGTGATGGATTTCTCACTTATTAGTGTTGCTATTATTGTTGCTTTGAATAATGTATTTTGAGTACTTGGATGATTACTTTGTATTTTGGGCGATGTGACCCAGGATTTTGTCTCATTTAGATCTGATTTGTTTGAGATTAAAACATTTTGTTTCAAGTAAATTCTGTTGATTTATTAATTCAATTATGCATGTATGGTTGACTCTTTTGCTTCCGACTCTGATTATTTTGTGAGATGTTGTAAAGATTTCTGAACAGCTTATGGATGATGCAAATCATTCGCTAGGTTGAGTCGTGTATCCGTATTCCGTATTCTTTTTGGTAAGCGGGGCGTGACACTACAACTGGATGTCGGGGAGGCAAAATCTGTAACCGAATGTTTAGAAGGCAAACTGCAACAGGATGTCGTGGAAGCAAATCTGCAACTTGATGTCAAAGCGGCAAGCCTACAGTTGGACATCAACGAGGCGAACTCACAACAAAAGAGATTTTTCTATTTTAGTAACCCCCACTTTTATTTCTATATATATTACTTACCACTATTCAATTTTTGTACTAATTTATACCATTTTATAATGTTTTACCACTTAACCTATACTACTTCAACTTTATTGTTTATAATACATTTATACTTATATACACACTCAATTAATTACCTCATTATTTATATTTGCTTCTACATCTATCATATATGTAACACCCCGCAAAATTGAGTTATAACAATTTTTTCCTCGTGTGTTACGCACTTGTATTTTGCACCGTTACGGGTAATATCCGTAGAGTATTTTAATATAAATATCCTACGTATTTTTTTATTTCGATTAATTAAAATATATTTTTCCGTCATCAAAAAATTTATTTTTATCCTATTTTGTGCCAACTCAAACATTTATTTTAATCTTTGTGTATTAACGTGTATTGCACGTATTTTTTATAGAAGTCACGATTACGTATATTCCACTGTTACATTTAATGTTTCTACGTATTTCAACTATTTACTTTTATAACTTGTTCATATTCGTTTATAACTCAAAATGTATTTTTCTCCTATTTTGGACTCGAATATATTTTTATACATGTGTTGCACGTGTTTTTTATGTACGTATGAATTACATTGTTGTATGTACAAAATTATTGAAATATGTTTTTCATATGTTGTATTTTGATTATTTATAAACATTTCCCCACTGCTAAAATCTATTTCGTATTTGAATATTTGTTCGTGTTTGCAGTGCACGTGTTAGTGTATTCTCTTTCAAAAATAAAATTTATGAAGTGTGTGTGTTTATTTCTATTTGTGTATGAAAACTATAATTATAATTAAATTAAAATAGTTTTACAAAATATATATTACATATTATAACATATGCATTTAATTTAAATAAAAACTGTTAATAAATTTTGTGCACACACGTAGCACGCATGTGCACATGCTTTCTCACCTTCTTTATTGCTGGCCGATCATTCTTGAGAGAGAGGGTGAGTTGAGTGAGTGCGTGGTTATTTGATTAGTGGGTAGTTGATTAGAATTAGTGGTTAAGATTAATTACCCCATAAATTAATTAATCTTATAAACACCCAACCCTTAACCATTCATGAACAAAAAAAAAGAAAAAAGAAAAAACAGAAAAATTTGAGAAACAACTTGGGTTTGCTGTTGGTTGGCATTTTTGGGGAGAAGAATTTTTTTGGAGTGGAGGTTTTTTGGGGTTTTTGCTAGGAGTTTCTACCATTAGGGAATTCTACTTTTGAGGTGGGTGTTTCTTCAACTTTCTAATATAGTTTTATTAGTATAATACTTGACATGTGTGAATTGTTATATGCATGGTAACTTATATAGATTAAACATTCATGTTTAGATTATTTGTTATTTATTAAATGTGTGAAATTATGATATGGTTGATTTGGGGGCAATTTCTAATGTTTAGTTTTGAGTTCCATGTTCCACATCAAAAAATCATATCTATTAAACTATATGGGATCTAGAGCTAAAATTTCATAATATTTGGATGTCGTTTACTATTTTAATAAAATCCCAACTCAGGACTGTTTGGCAGTTGGCTAGTTACTGAAAATTTGTATACATTTTAGATTTTGATCATGTCGGCATTCTAGATGAATTATTTTGAGAAAATTCAAAACAAAGAACTTGAAGTAGACTAGTTAATGTTTCTGTAAAGTCTAAGAAATCAATTTTTCATAAAGAACTGAATTTATAATAAATTTTACAAGACTGAAACCCTACTATAGATTTCAAACAATTCAGGGTTATAGACACAATATTTTAGGAAAACTTATAACTACAAAGTTATATTATACTTGTATACCTTTAATTTCATCTAAAAAATACAAAGTTTCATGAAGTATATAATTTTCTACGATTTTTACAAGTAGCATGAGCTGCAGTTTTCGGATTTTGAACCTACTGTTTTGCAAATGAATTTAGATGAAGTAATTAAGGATGAATTTAGATGATCTTAACTACAAAGTTGTAGTAGACTCATTTATGATTCCTATAAAACTAATAAATTTATTTTTGGAGTAGTATTAGAACTTATATGACTTTTTATACCATTGGGTTAATGTTTTTTATCTAGTTGTCCCAAAACTTTTACAGTGTATAAGATTGGATTTAAAATTGGAATGTTAGTAAGATATACCTTATGAGGAATTAAGAGGCATTTAATTATCTTGTCAAAGGTTGTATTATGAGGTTTAATATGTGAATTAAGGAGAAAATGTGGGGATTGAGTTGAATATCAAAATGGAGTCTAGAACTAAATACTAATTTACTTTTTGTTTAAGAAGGAAATTTTGATTCTTTTGACTAAAGGTATTCAAAAAATTTACATCATTTGGATTAAACTCGATCGAGAGTAATTTGAGTTGTTAAAGAATAAATTTGGAAGTTGAATATTATATTGTTTAGAAAAAGAAGCTATTGAATGAAATATATAATGTTTTGTCAATTTACAACTTCTTGGAGAATCCTATTAGAAGAGGATGAATAAAACATCTATTTTACATAGAGAATATTGATTGTTGAATAAGACTATGAAACTGCTAATACCAATAATTGAATTGTGTGAACAAGGGAATAATTGGATATGTTAGTGAATGATATTTCAAAATCTGAATAAATAGGGTGTGAATAACCCATGAATACCGTGAACATGAATTATGCTGATTCTAGAGGCTAAGTGACGCCCAAAGTACCGGCAAAGTGATGGAAATGATTATTGAAATTTGAGAAGTGGCAAATATGGGCTATCGTTCTCGATATGTTGTTTAAGATCGGTAGGAGGATAAGCTAGCTCTAGGTGGTATTATTATTCATGTTTAAATTTAAGGGTAGGTACTAGAAGAAGATGTGATGAAACCTGGGCAAGTGGTGCGTTTCTATATAGACGGGCGGTGTACTCCGGGACTGTAATTGCCCTGCATCCAGTCGGGCGGTGTACTCCGAGACTGTGATGCAGACTGAGGCGAACCTCAATTAAATCCAGGATTATAAATGATCAGGTGATGTACTCCGGGATAATGAATTGTCGGGCGAATGGGAGGCGGATCTTTGATATTCTGGTGCTAGAGCGGCACTTGCGAGATGTCCGCCTGAGGTGGACTCTGTATAGTCGGGCGGTGTACTCTGGAGCTGAATCCATACTTGTGGGATGTATGAACCTTGTTTTGTTACCGAGTAGGATTTCATGATGAGGGATTAAACCCTATAATGTGGAGTACGTAGGGACTTGCCCTCGGACCTATGTAGAATGAGATGCATAGAATCCGAACAAGTATGTATTAGTGTCATCGTAGTGTAATGTCTGCATTTGGCATCAGGTCGTATCATACACTGACATGTTTATGATAGTCACTTCTCACATTTTATTTTGCATTCAAGTTTGTGTTTGCTAAAGTAGAAGAATCTTTTTATTATAGTATTGCGTCAGTTGCATGCAACTGATGTGCCCACAGTTTTCTAGTTGTAGAACTAGATTCGGCATGAACTTGAAGTCAATATGATGAGACGTTACAAGATTGAAGAATTTTGATATTTGTAGATTGTATTGTATTCATTTAATTCTGCTGTGTTGTTGTAAAGAACATGTTGTAAATAAAAAGTTTTAATTTTCTTATAAATTTGTACGAAGTTGAAGTAAAAGATCCTATTGTGCTACGAATTACCTGTGTTTGGAATTCGGGACGTTACAATATTTGTGTTATTATTATTTTTTTCCTATTTTTGTCGCTGGATTTGGGTGTGGGGGCAATAGATGAGATTTGTAGGTTCGTGAGGAACTCACACAGGTTGACCCCTTCTTCTTCCTTGCTGATTTGTTGACTCCTTGGTGCTCCCTTGAAACATGCACAAACGTTCGAGACACCGGGATGGATCTTGACGACGAACCCTCCGACGCTCAAATCAATACACAGAAAACGTGAAGAAAAAGAGCTCAAGTGTGCAAAGTGTGATCACCTTTTACAATAGGAGGTAGGGGGTTTTTATAGTCACCATGGAGATCTCTTTCAGGATAAGGGTGAATCCCTACTTCCCGGTGTGGTTGGCTGGGGTTGGTTACAACCGCCCCTTGAAGATAGGGATAAGCCAGGATTTGCTCCTATCCTGCTGAACTAGTCCCTAATGGGTTGAGACCCGTTCTCTACCTAATAGATCCATTCATGGGCTAGCGGGCCCAAGAGGAAAGGCTCGGTACCCAATTCACACCGTCCGTGGGAAAATTACCGTTTTGCCCCTGGGACTTTGCGATTCGTGCCCACTCTGAACGGTTCCAATTTAACCCTATTTTAGCCATATCACGAGCCCCCCACTCCCAGAGGCTGTGTGTTACGGCCTTTGGGGAGTAGTTTTGTTGTTTTAATGGCGTATAGGATTTTATCGGAGTTCCGAAAGGGTGGTGGAATCTTGTTTGAGGGACGATGGTGCTTTTCTGAGCTGGTTGTGTGCCCAAGTTTGCTTTTAGGCTCTCCTGGATTTTTGGTGATTTTCTCCAATTTTATATTATTTTTTCGAACCATTTTTTCAATTTTGCCAAGCGACGATTTGCTCTTTGGGAGTGCTAATTAAACATTTTAACCAATAATTATTTATCCAGGGGTGTAAAAATGTTCCCCTGAATTTATAATTACTTTTCAGAATTTTTAATTAATTTTCCTGAATTTTAATCATTTTTTTCGCAATTTTTTGAATAAATAATCCGAATTAATAATTAAAAAAGAAATTTAATTATCCATTTATTGCGTGGCCGAATCTGAGCCCTCGACCACGTTATGGCGAGTAACTCCAGGAGATCGGACGACTGCTCAGAGGGGGGAACTATGTCTGTTGGGGGTTCGGCAGCAATTGCCTTCGGAACTCTCGCCGAGGTCTAGGCGAGCGACACGTGGTTTCTGGACGCCTTCCACTCCGACCCCCTGGACGTCCGTGGCAATTGACTCCGGAAAGATTGCCGAAGACCAGGGAGGCAACACGCGTCATGCGAACCCCCGTTTCTTCTCGTGTTTTGACTCCGATGGCAATTGACTTCGAGAACGAATGGGGGAGTGCCACGTGGGCAGTAGGCCCCGGCCTCCGCTGACTGGTCAACGCATTTTCTTACATTTTGATGTCGGTGGAAATCGACTTCGGGGACGAATAGTGGAGCGCCACGTGGCCAGTAGGTCCCAGAACTCGTTGACTGGTCAATGCATTTTTTTGCGTTTCGACGTTGGTGGCAATCGACTTCAGGGACGAATAGGGGAGCGCCACGTGGCCAGTGGGTCCCAGACCTCATTGACTGGTCAATGCATTTTCTTGCATTTCGATGTCGGTGGCAATCGACTTCGGGGACGAATAGGAGAGCGCTACGTGGCCAGTGGGTCCCAGACCCGTTGACTGGTCAACGCATTTTCTTGCATTTCAATGTCGGTGGCAATCGACTTCGGGGACGAATAGGGGAGCGCCACGTGGCCAGTGGTTCCCAGAACCCGTTGACTGGTCAACGCATTTTCTTGCTTTTCTTCACTAAATGGGTTGGGCTTTTATGCTTCTAGAGGCCTCTTGTCTCGGTCAGGCTATAAATCTCCACCCCTCGGTCATTTGCCCAGTTCAGTCTTCTTTTACTTAGGCAAGAATTTCACTCTGCGAGAGCTTCTGGCGAGTTTTCACCGTCTTCTGGCGAGCTTTCCGACCGTTGTTGTCAAGTCAAGGTAACTCCATACTTAGTTTCCTATCGCTTTTTGAAAATGTCTATCGAGCCTTCAACGAAGGAGACCTCCCCTCTTCTCGCGCCCGAGGCCTCTTCTAGTCAGGTCCCCCCAATCGACAAAGGCAAGGCCATCGTGGGGCAGACCTCGGTGGTTGTTGAGACGAGAATCAAAGAAGATCGGGGGATGGGTGAGTTCGGAAGGTTGCCTGGGGTCCTGACCGGGCTGCCGAGGGTTCGAGAGCTTTCAGAGGACCAGGTAGAGCGGATAATGTATGGGATGGCTCGGAGCTTCGAGGCGAACGAGGCTAGTGAGATGTCTGAAGTGGACGAGACAATCTCCATCCTCGCCGAGGCAGATTTGGCGAAGATTAGGGTGTGCTTCCAGATCCCGCCGGAGTTCGACTTGATGCTCCCCGGGACCGGGTGAGGGCCAACTCGCCGATGCCCGTTGACATGTGCTTCTGGCCGGTCGACGCGTTCTTGGAGGGGGTTCGACTCCTGCTGCACCCTTTTGTCGCCGAGGTGCTGAGATGGTTCCGCATCAGCCCTGTTCAGTACATGCCGAACGTGTGGAGGTTGATAAATGGGTTCATCTTGCACTGCCAGGCGGTGAATCTCGAGCCGAGGCTGAGCGTTCTCCGAACCATGTACCGGATGCATCAGCAGCACAAAGATGTATACCGATTCTACTTGGCTCCGAGGTTCGGGACGAAGTTGGTCAGTTGTCCGGACACCATCAAGCACTGGAAAGTTAAGTATTTCTTGATCCGAAGCCCGGTGCCTTGGGGGATCCCCACAGCTTCGACTGATTCAGTGCCGAAAAAAGTGAAGCAAAGCCCAACCCTCAGTACCGAGAAGGAAGAAATGGTTCGGACGTTACTCGATCGCCCGAAGTATGATTGGAAGGACCTGACCGAGGAGGCGCTATTTCGGGGGGGTCTTAGCTTGATTAACCCTAGTATGGCTTTATTCCGTTTTTTTACTTTTATATCGTGCTAAAAAAGTTTTCTTATTTCCTTCTAACTCTTTTTCTTCGATAGAGTCAATGGACTTCGAAGACCTGGTGTCGCATCATGGATCCCTCAGCAACAAAGCCTCGAAGAAGAGGAAGCAAGTCGTGTCGAAGACTGCCCCGGAAGGGGTGCAGGCGCACCGCACCGCAGCGGAGCAGCTGGCGAGGCAGCCCCCTGGCTCCGAAGCCTCTGACCGCAGCGTTGGCTTCGGCCTCGTCGAGCGTAGGGCCCTTTCCATTGTCAGCAGCCTTGGGGCTCGAAGCTCCGCTGCTGACAGCCGAAGCCGAGGTCTTCTTGACGGAAGAGCACAAGAAGATCTTCGTCTCGAACTCGCAGGTCTACAAGCTCGACGGGTTCCTCGGCAACTCGTCGGCATGCATGCAGGCGGTTCTTCACCTGGCGATGCCGAAGGACGAGGCAGCAATGGAGGCCGGTAGCGTGGGCGACGATGCGCTAGAGGTCGCGCGCTCAGCGATGTCGGTAAGCTTCGAAGTCCGAACTCTCTCTCTTGCCAAACACTTAGCAAATTTTTTTTTCTAACTCCTTTCCTTCGGCAGATTACTTGCCACTTCGGCCACTTTATGAAGTAGATAGCCGAACAGGAGAAAGAGCTGCTGTCCGAGGCAGAGAAGGCTCGAGGCGAGAAGGCTCGGCTCGCCAAGGATCTCAATAAGGCGAAGGCGGAGGCTAAGTTGAAGAACTCGAGGTTGACGCACCTCGAAGCTGTGGTGGCCAAGTTGGAGGCGGACAACGCTCGGCTCCTCAAGGCAGCTGAGGAGTCCGCCAAGGACGAGGAGGACGCCGTAGCTGCGGCGAAGTTGGAGGCAGCAAAAGAGGCCGAGGAGCAGGCCTTGAGGAGGGTGAAGGAGGCCGAGGAGCAGGCCTTGGAGAAGGCGAAGGGATACCTGGTCGTGAATAGGCGAAGGCGTATGCTCGGGCCATAGACGAAGTAAGGGCGAAATTTCCCGAAGCCGACTGCGCCGGGATGCATCTCTTTCCAGATCCCGTCCCCGGCTTCGATGACATCTCCGAAGGCGATAAAGAAGAAGGCGAAGAAGAAGAAGAGGTTGAAGAGGTTGAGGCCGAGGAGGAGGCTCCATCGGAGGCTGTGCCCCTGGCCATCGTGGCCCCCGGGGAGAGTCCTTCAACCGAGGTCGACCCCTGATCCGTCATGCCTCTTATTTTCCTCATTTTGTTGTTTTTTCTCTATTTTTTTGTTAATGTAGTGCCGAACTGCGGACTGGCCACCGCTTGTAGTCTCGAAGCATTTAATGAAAAAACTTTTTGATTGAAAATGAAACAAGTGTTGAAGCTCGGCAGCGAGTGAAGAACTCTCTTTATATATATATATATATATATATATATATATATAATTTTTTTTATTTTTTATTTTTATTTATTTTTTGAACAAGTGTTGAAACACCTTTCGAACAAGTGTTGGGTGCTCGGCATCGCCTTCGAGCTCACTCTTGAACAAGTGTTAAAGCCTTTTTTTTTGAACAAATGTTGGAGCTCGGCATTGCCTTCGAGGTCACTCTTGAACAAGTGTTAAAGCACTTTTTGAACATGTGTTGGAGCTCAGCATTGCCTTCGAGCTCACTCTTGAGCAAGTGTTAAAGCTTTTTTATTTTTGAACAAGTGTTGGAGCTCGGCATTGCCTTCGAGCTCACTCTTGAACAAGTGTTAAAGCACTTTTTGAACAAGTGTTGGAGCTCGGCGTTGCTCCCCAGATCTGTAGTGGTAACTCAGTGGTTTCACTTGGCTTTTTCAGAACGTCGAAGTGCTATCTCTTGCCGAAGTATCACGAAGCACCGAGGTGTCTCGCCTTCGGTTGGACCTAGGCATTGCTAGGCTGGCCCTTTCTCGAAGTCGAGAGGATTTCTGCAAGTGCAAGGCAGAACTAAGTCATCACAAGCTGACACTGGCGCGCCGCACCTCCGAACTGAAGCGAATGAAGGAGCGAGCTCGGAGGGCGGAGGAGGGGAGCCCCTCGAAGTCCAGCAAGCTGGGCAAGAAGCTAGAATCCCTTCGACTGTATTTGTTTGAGGCTAGTGCCGAGAGAGACGGTCTAAAGAACGTGGTGCTTGCAAAGAGTCTGGAGACTGCGCAACTTCGGCAGACCACCATCGAAGCTTCTCGCGCAGGCAATACTAGTCGAACGCCACGACTACAGGTAAAGGTGATAGATGACTCGCTTAAGGAGCGAATCGTTGAGTTAGAGGCGGAAGTCCACTGGCTACGGCGTCTTTCGGAGGGGAGCAATGTTAGGACCACTTTTTGTGCGTGAAGTGAGTACTCACAGGGGCGGTCGTTCCACGAGTTGGCATTACGTTTGCCTCCCACCTTGGGATGCCCCGGAGACACGCAAAGCGGAGTGGCTGGCTAGTCGAGCGGTGCCTCAGCTGGCGCAGCTCTTAGGGATACAACTAGGCTCGCCGGCCTAGGGACCCTCACATAGGTGGGGTCACAGCGGCAAGGTGCTCATCGTCCTCGCTTGTCGCTCAAGAGGAGTATCCCAATCCCTAGGAAGCGTTAGGACGTCTCTTTCGTGATTTTGCTATCTTCTTTGTGTAAGTTTTGTATCTCACTATGAAGATGAGTGGCTGGCCTCATACTTAGACTTGTAATCTCAAACTTCAATGGAATAACACTTGTTTTGTGAATTTGCGTGCTTTGCTGGGATTTGTAGTTGTCAATGGTGATCTGCTTTTTACTCACTTAGAAGTAAGTGGTTTGAGCAGAGTCGAACCAACGTGTTAGATTCTAAATTTGTTGTTTTAGGAAAATTTCAACGGCTGTAAGAGCAATTCCCAATGGCGAACCACTTCTTACTCGCTTACGAGCGAGTAGTTGAAGCGGAGTCGAACTAGGTGTTGGACTCTAAGCTTGTTGTTTAAAGAGAGATTCAACGGTTGTACGAGCAATTCCGAATGGCGAACCACTTCTTACTCGCTCATAAGCGAGTAGTTGAAGCGGCTTTGAACCAAGTGTTGGACTCCGAACTCGTCGTTTAAAAGAGATTCAACGGTTGTGGGAGCAATTTCGAATGGCGAACCACTTCTTACTCACTTATGAGCGAGTAGCTGAAGTGGAGTCGAACCAAGTGTTGGACTCCGAACTCATCGTTTAAAAGAGATTCAACGATTGTGGGAGCAATTCCGAATGGCAAACCACTTCTTACTCGCTTATGAGCAAGTAGATGAAGCGGAGTCGAGCAAAGTACTGGACTCCGAACTCGTCGTTTTAAAAGTGAATTTTTTTTGCAAGTGGAGCTAGACGACTCAAAAAATAGAAAATTTGCTGGGTAGTGTTAGGTTACTCAAGAAATAGAGAAGTTGAGGGGGGAAAATTTCTCTTTATTGAAAACAACTTGGGCGGCCACTTCTAAGTTGCAGGCCGCCTTTACACTTTGGTCGAAAAGAAGATACAAGTAATGTTTTTGCATCAAGTTTTCTGGAGCAGTTCTGGGGAAGTTATTTGGAGCGGTGTTTAGACACCCTCTCAGTACTTCATCAGGTGCTCAACGTTCCATGTCCTTGGCATCTTCCTGCCCCCTGGGTCTTCGAGTTGATATGCGCCCGGGTGTATAACTCTGGAGACCTTATATGGTCCTTCCCAATTGTGTGCCAGCTTGCCACTTTTGTTTGGATCGAAAATTGATAACTTTCTCAGCACTAAGTCTCCCTCCTTTAGGTTGGTCGGTCATACCCACATGTTGTAGGCTGAGTGATCCTACGACGGTAGGTCTCCTGGCAGATTGCGGCTCTCTTACGGATCTCGTCAATGAGGTCTAGGCAGTTACGAAGCTGGTTTGTGTTCTACACCTCGTTGTAAGCTATGAGTCGAGGCAAAGGCAGACCCACCTCCAAAGGGATAAGAGCTTCTGATCCATATGTGAGGTTGAAAGGGGACTCTCCCGTCGGAGTTCTTTTGGTGGTGCGATAGCTCCAAAGCACATTGGGGAGTTGTTCGACCCATAGCGCTTTAGTGGACTTGTCGAGACTCTTCTTCAAGCTTGAGAGGATTTGTTGGTTCGCGTTGTCCGCTTGGCCATTGGACTGGGGGTGCGCTACTGAAGAGAACCGCTGTTGAATCTCGAGGTTGGTGCAAAAGTCGTGAAAGGCAGCCCCCGTAAATTGGGTCCCGTTGTCGGTTACGAGAATGCGAGGTACCCCGAACCGACAAACAATGTTCTTCCAAAAGAACTTCTACACCTTGTTCTCGGTGATCGTTGACAGAGGTTCGGCCTCTATCCACTTGGAGAAGTAGTCTATTACTACCACCAAGAACTTCAGCTGGCCTGGTGCCGGAGGGAAAGGTCTGAGCAAATCCATCCCCCACATTGCGAACGGGATTGGGCTCGCCAAGGAGGCAAGTTGTGCTTGAGGCAGGCGACGGATTGGGGCGAACTTCGGGCAGGAGTCGCACTGGCTGACATAGTCCTCGGAATCATTTAGTAGTGTGGGCCAGAAGTATCCATAGTCCAGAAGCTTCCGAGCAAGGGATCTCGCTCCCAAGTGCGCACCACATAGACCATCATGGGCTTCCTTTAGGGCGTAGAGCACTTCCTCCGAGGAGAGGCATCTCAGATAGGGCCGACCATCGACCTAGGTGTAGGAGCATTTGTACATGACCCCGTCTAGGAGTGTGTACCGCTCTGCTCGTGTCCTGATCCTCCTTGCTTCTTTCGAATCTTCGGGAAGGACTCTATCCCGGAGGTAATCTAGGAGGGGCTTCATCCAGTTTTCCCCAAGTGTTAGGAGGTAGGCTTCCATTGGCTTCGAGCCATCTTCGTCGATGCTTGGTTTGAGAAGGACCTCTATCAAGACGATTCGTTCTAGACCTTGGAGGGACAAGGAGGCGAGCTTAGAGAGGGCATCTGCTTGCGCGTTTTCCTCTCGGGAAACCCGCTGGAGTTGAACATCTCTGAATAGAGCTAGAAGCTCCCTCACCTTTGCCAAGTACCTAGCCATGCGGTCGTCTCTAACGTCGTACTCCCCGGACACTTGATTGACCACTAACTGAGAGTCGCTGAAGACCCTCACTCGTTCGGCACTCACCTTGCGAGCCAAGCAGAGCCCCGCAATTATGGCTTCATATTCTTCCTCATATTTTTATGCTGGGAAGTTGAGGCGGAGGGAGTACTGGAGGACGAAAGCATCGAGGCCAATTAAGATGACGCCGGCCCCACTTCCATCGGCATAAGAGGATCCGTCCACATAGACGGTCTAGACGCAGGGGTCAACAGGCGACTCGTAGGAGTCGAGAATGGTGTTCTCCACGATGAACTCGGCCAGAGCTTGGGCCTTTATCGCCGTCCTGTGCTGGTAGCTGATGTCGTGCTGACTCAGCTCGATGGACCACTTCATGAGCCGTCCGAAAGTCTTTAGCTTGTGGAGAACCTGTTTTAGCGGTTGGTCGGTAAGGACGACCACCGAGTGGGATTGGAAATAGGGGCGGAGTTTTTGGGCCGCCATGACCAAGGTGAGTGCCATCTTTTCTAGCTTCGGATAACGGAGTTCGGCGTTGCGGAGCACCTTACTCACGTAATAGATGGGCATTTGTGTCTTATCCTCTTCCCTCACAAGGACCGCGCTGAGCGTCTGCTTCGAAGCTGCGAGGTAGAGGTAGAGGACCTCCCTAGGTGCCGGCTTTCTCAGGAGCGAGGGGTTGGCTAAATACTTTTTGAGCTTTTCAAAGGACTCCTGTTGCTGTGGCCCCCACTGGAAGCCTTTAGCCCCTCTAAGGGCTTTGAAGAAGGGGAGGCACTTTTCCCCGGACTTGGAGAGGAATCGCCCGATCTCGGCGAGGCGCCCCGTGAGCCTCTGCACCTCTTTGACGTTGGAGGGGGGAGCCATTTTGCGAATATCTTGGATCTTCTCGGGGTTGGTCCCTATGCCCCTCTGGCTGACCATAAACCCCAGAAACTTGCCCAATGAGACACTGAACGCAGACTTGTTCAGGTTTAGTCTCATATTGTGCCTCCTGAGCACCTCAAAGGCTTCTTGAAGGTGGAGGGTGTGCTCCTGCCCTCGAGTGCTCTTGACCAACATGTCGTTGACGTAGACCTCCATGTTTCGACCAATCTGATCTCGGAAGACCTTGTTCACCAGGTGCTGATAGGTAGCTCCCGTGTTTTTCAAGCCGAAGGGCATAACACGGTAGCAGTAGAGGCCTTGGTCCTTCACGAACGAAGTCTTCAGGATGTCCGGAGGGAACATCTTGATTTGATTGTATCCTGAGAAGGCATCCATAAAACTGAGGAGCTCATGCCCGGAAGTCGCATCGATCAGGGCGTTGATGCTGGAAAGAGGAAAGGGGTCCTTCGGGCACGCCTTGTTGAGATCAGTGAAGTCAATGCATATCCTCCAACTCCCATTGGCCTTCTAGACCATTACCACATTGGCGAGCCACTCACGATAGTTCACCTCTTGAATAAAGCGGGTGTTGAGGAGTTTCCCAACATCCTCCTTGATCGCCTGTTGCTTCTCGGGGGAAAACTTTCACCTCTTCTGCTGGACAGACTTGACCCCAGGGGCGACGCTCAGATGGTGCATTGAGAGCTCCTCCGAGATCCCGGGCATGTCTGCTATAGTCCATGCGAAGAGGTCGCGATTCTCCCGTATGCACCGGGAGATATCTTGCTTTATGGAGGGGGAGAGAGCTTTGCTGACGCGGAACATTTTAGTGGTGTCTTCTTCGGAAAAGGCCACTTACTCCAATTCGTCGACGGGCTCGGAGATAGTTTGGCCGCCTTCATGAGGAAGTTCGAGCGCTTCCAAAGAGAGAACCGGACCCCCCATCGAGGTCATATAGCATTTCTGAGCCACTTCTTGGCTTCCCCTCACTTCTCCCACTCTTGAGGGGGTGGGGTACTTCATTTTCATGTGGTAGGCTGAAGGGATGGCTTGAAGCAGGACCAAACCTGGTCTACCCAAGATAACATTATAGGCGGCCTTGACGACGACCACTATGAGGTTCATTTACTCTGCACGAGTTGTCGGGGCCTTTCCAGCCGTTACGTCGAGGGTTATAATTCCTTCGACCGTAATCGGAACCCCGGTGAACCCGTGGAAAGTGTAACCCTGTGGGCTTGAGCCGGTCCATGGACAGCGGGAGGCCTTTGAAGGCTTCCTAGTGTTGACGGAGCTGCCGTTATCTACCAAGACGCGACGAACTTCGAAGTTCGCCATGCAAAGATTGATGACAAGGGCATCGCAGTGGGGCGTGCTGACGCCCTCCAGGTCCTTATCGGAGAACGTCACTGGGACTCCGAGGCTCTTTGGAGGAGGATGGCTCTGCACGGAGTTAACCTCCCTTACGAAAGCTTTTTAGGAGGAGTTGGAATCTCCCCCTATTGGGCTGCTGTGTATTAGGTACAAGATGCCCTCTACTTCGGCCTTCGGAGCTTTCGTGCATTGCTCATTTCGCCTGTTAGCCCCCCGAGGTGGCAGGGGCAGATCAGCTCGGTCCCTTTTTACGAACTGGTTGAGTTGCCCTCTCTGAATAAGGGCCTCGATTTCATCCTTCAAGGCCTGACATTCATCTGTGTCGTGCCCGTGGTCCCGATGGAAATGGCACCATTTACTCCGGTCGCTCTTCTTTGCCAAGGTATTCATCCTTGGGGGAGGCGGTAGGAGGCCATCGTTCCCTATCTCCATGAGGATGGCAGATACACTCGCATTAAGCAGAGTGAATTTTTCGAACCGAGGAGGAGGACATCGCTGACCACCATTGTCGTTTTGGAGTTTCTTAGCTCCTTCTTCTTCTGCACCTTTCTGCTTGTTTGCGGAAGATGAGGCCTCGAAGGTGGGGCGGCGGACGGCTTCTTCCGCTCAGATGTACTTCTCGCTCCGAAGTAGGTGCTCTAAGAAGTCCCGATGAGGCTTCTTGGCAAGGGATGCCCTGAGGTTAGGATTGAGGACGTTGGACTAGAAGGCGATGGTGGTGACCGAGGGTTCCAAAGAAGCAATGGACTGGCCTCGGTAGTGAAGTGTTTGACATAATCCCTTAGTCGTTCGCCCTTCTTTTGGCTGAGGAACAATAGGGTGTCGCTCGTCTTTTCGGCGCGCCGACTACTCACAAAGTGCGTGAGGAAAAAACCCTCGATCTGGTCAAAGGAGAAGATAGATGCTGGCGCAAGCCGAGAGTACCATTCCCGAGCCAGCCCCTTGAGTGTGGCTGGGAAGGTGTCGGGAACTGGAGCCTCCATAATGGTACGGGAGAATGGGGGCCTGCTCGGACGAGGGTCCCTTGCATGTTGCCCCTCATCTCGGTCGAGCTGGCCGAGGCACCTCTCCATCTCATGGAGATAGAGGTAGAACGAATCTTCCCTTCGGTCTTGTCGACCGAGCCCCGAGACTCGTTCCTCATGTCGAGGTGGGCTAGGGTTGCGCAAGTGATGGCTCAGAGTAGGAGGTGCACTAACTTGGAGACGGGGGTGACTTGGAGTAGGGCGCGGACTACGGGAGCGGCGGTGGTAATTGGAAGAAGGACAGGCGATGGCTCGCGGCCTGCCTAGGACTTCGGGAGTGGCAGCGGTGCTCGGGAGAAGGGCGGCGATGGCTCGCGGCTGCCTAGGACTTCGGGAGCGACGAGGAGGGTGAGGAGCTGGTCGAGGACTTCGGGAAGGGCGAGGATGGTGAGGAGCTAGAGGAGGACTGGGAGCCCTACGACCATTGTTGGGGGCAGCGTTGAGAGCCCAGAGGACCGCCTCCTAGAATTGCTGGAATTCCACCCTTGTGACGGGGGCCTCCTGCTCATGATGGTCCCGAGGTGCGGGACGACCTGCTGGGGAATGGCTCCGTCTTAGGCATTGTTAGGGCGACTCTCTTTTTCTACAGAGAGAGTTTGATCCCCCTTGGTTGGATCGGCATGGCAAACGGTTCCTGGCCTGTTCGCGGTGAGGGTTCGACTCTTGGGCCTGCCTCTCCTCCAGACGGGTACAAAGATTGGGTCCGTGCTCGGTCTGTCGATTGTTGATCACGTTCAGCAGATCCTTTGGAGTGGGGGGAGTATAGGAAGCCATGGAATCGGTGTCGGCATTGTGGATGGAGACTCGAACCTGATGGACAGGTTGCTTGTGGCGACTCTATCGAGAGGGTTCCCCACTGCAGCCTGGGGTCCCAAAGGCTGCTGGATGGACTGCGGAGCCAGAGGATCGAGCTGCTGGGTTGGTTGGTCAGGATGGGGGAGATCCCCCTGTGGAGGAGGAGGAGGAGGATGAGAAGAGGTTGTCTTTCGATTGGAGTTTGTGGGTCTCTTCTTGGGAGGCATGGCTGGGAGTAATATGGGTTGAAGGAGGAAGAAGATTGCTTTTCGAGTGATTTTCCTCAGACGGCGCCAATCTGTTGCCGCTGGATTCGGGTGTGGGAGCAATAGATGAGATTTGTAGGTTCGTGAGGAACTCACACAGGTTGACCCCTTCTTCTTCCTTGCTGATTGTTGACTCCTTGGTGTTGCCTTGAAACCTGCACAAACGTTCGAGACACCGGGATGGATCCCGGTGACGAACCCTCCGACGCTCAAATCAATACACATAAAACGTGAAGAAAAAGAGCTCAAGTGAGCAAAGTGTGATCACCTTTTATATTAGGAGGTAGGGGGGTTTTTATAGTCGCCATGGAGATCTCTTTCGGGATAAGGGTGAATCCCTACTTCTCGGTGTGGTTGGCTGGGGTTGGTTACTACCACCCCTTGAAGATAGGGACAAGCCAGGATTTGCTCCTATCCTGCTGAACGGGTCCCTAACGGGTTGAGACCCATTCTCTTCCTAACAGATCCGTTCATGGGCTTGTAGGCCCAAGAGGAGTGGCCCGATACCCAATTCAGACCGTCCGTGGGGGAAATTACCATTTTGCCCCTGGGACTTTGCAATTCGTGCCCACTCTGAACGGTTCTGATTTAACCCCATTTTTAGCCATATCACCTATCTATATTACTGCTTACTATTAACTATTTTAATACATTCTTATTATTATTTTGTATATATATACTTTTTCTTTATATATGTTCGCATTCTTGTAATTTCATACCACTTCACCCTATTTATATTTTATTTTATTGCTAATTCATCTTATATTTGGTGCTACTCATGTAATATGGCTTTTATTTATACTTTTATTTACTATTTTCATTTTATTTCTATGAAATTAATATAATATATTTTATTTCATTAATGTCTTGTTACTTTTACTTTTTGTTTCTCCGATTATTTATGATTTATAGTATCATTGTTTCTTCAAACAGTTTTTATGCTTATTTGCGTAAAAAATATTATATATGGATTTACTATTACATTTGACAGTTTATAAAATTTGATATATACTATTCATTATTCTATAAAATTATTCCGCAACTTTTACAAATGAATGTTTTACGATATACAAATCATTACAATTTTTATTATTATACTTATATTATATTGTTTATTCTTTCCACAAAAATTTAACACTCATATATTTTCAGATTTTTATCCAACGTCATTCTCTTAAAATGCTAATTCTATTTTTATCTCATAATATATAGTACTAGTTTACTTTGCGATTTTAATCATTCTACCCCTACTAATAATTTATTAAAGTATCTATTTGACTATGCTTCTCTTTATTCCTTCCAATTACCTTGTTTTCCAATTTCTTTCATAATTGATAACTTAATTTTTATTTTATTTATACTATATTATCTAATGTTCCGTCTAATATTATTTTGTATGAAAATTTCTTTCAATCAATATTACCTTTCATGGTCACATTTCTTTTCTACTATTTTTCTAATTTTTCTTGTTCGTCCTTATTAACTTTGACACTCTTAGTTTCCTTATATAAGTTTACTTTGTTTTCTACATTACATATTAAATTTCTTTTCTTAGTATTGACTATTTTTCTATATACAATAATGAATTTTCTTCGGTGTGTACAAGACACAACTTTTACCCCAGTAAGTTCTAAGGATGGAAATGTTCTAAGGAGGGAGATCGTAACACCCCGCAAAATTGAGTTATGACAATTTTGCCCCTGTGTGTTTACGCACAGGTATTTTGTATTGTTACGGAAAGTATCCGTAACGTATCTAAAAATAAATATTTTCTACGTTATTGGTATTTCGATTCCTATATATATTTTTCATCCTCTCGAATTCGATAATGTATTTGAATTTATTTTGATATTCTATTTAAATTTTGACTCAAATATTTTAATATTTTGTTTTTACATGCATAGTACGTGTTTCAATGCACGTGTCCATTATGTATATTAATATTTACAAAATTTATGAAGTATGTATGTTTAATTTTTTTTGCGAAATCTTAACATATGTGAGTGTCGAAACAACTGCAATATAATTTATACGTGCTTTACACATTTTTTTGTGCACGTATTAGAAGTAAAATCTTTGATTTATGTAAATATTTCCCTGCTATTTACAATGATAAATGTATAGCCTGTTTTAATGTGACTAACGAAACTCAAATCTTTATTTCAGAAACACATTAAAATACTTAGTAATTAATTAAAGTCCTTAAATGTTTTTGTGTGCATTTCACGTGCCTACACACACAATCAAGCACGGGCTTTGCCCACTCTTATGGTTGGCTGGTTAGTGATAGAGAAGGAGGGGTAAGAGTAGTGAGTTGATTAGTGGGAAGTTAATTAACCTCCCATTTAATTAATCATCTTTATAAACCAATCCAGGACCAAGCTAGAGGAAGAAAATTCTTTTTTCATTCTTTGCTATTGGACTATTTTTGGAGCCTTCATGTCTTGCTTTTGGGAGCTCGGATTTTGAGGAGGCTTGGTGACTTTTCTAGGAGTTCTCTTTTTAAGGTGGGTGGTATCATTGTCTTCTAATTTTCAATAGATTGTGCATGCTTAGTCATAATATGTGTACATGATAATTTAGTTGGTGTATATAAGTGTAGAAGTTTTCTAGAATTTTAATTGTGCACTCTTAGTCATAATTAGAGGGTGAATGTATGAGTGTTTTATTGTCTTCTTGTGTGTTAATATATATTCATATCAAACTAGAAATGTGAAGATGATAGTTAGTTGGTGTCTGTGAAGAAAATTTCCTAAAAGTCTTATTGGTACATGCTTAATTATAACCATGTGGTAGATAATTGAAGTAATGTATGTGTAAGATTTTATGGAATTCTTAACTAGTGAAAAATTTATAAAAGCAACCCATGGAATTAATTTCTTTATGTACAATGTAAAAGCTCATAAAAAATGTAAGTTGCATAAGGAACAATAATTTATACAGTTCAAGTTGTAGAATTATGAACGATTCATACACGTTGGGCAATAATTTCCTTATTTTGAGAATAGATGGTTATAGGATTTATTTCGAGCTAATTCACTAATGTCGAAGGAGCTTATTCCCGGCAAATGATTAGAAAGAATTATGCATAGTGAATACGAAATCGAAATTTATTTTGAAGATATTTAGAAACAGAGAGTTGCAATAAAAGAATTACCATACTATTATAATCAGAATTCGATGCTTGACTGCCTAGCTAGCGCATGAGGGTTGAGCGCTGAGTACAGTACATTGGTTGCGAAATCTAGTCTTAGGAGGCGATGCTCTTTTTGTTTTTTTTTTTTTTTTTAAATATCAATTTTAATATATTAACAACAGGCGGGATATAAAAACAACTGAATGGGACTTTATTCCTAAGCCGTGACTGGCTCACTCGTTTGGGTTGCAGTTTGGGTTGCTGAGCAGCCTGGGTTCAATTCCAGGTGTACACAATTTAGTTTTATTCTTATTTTTCATGGTTTTTCATGTTTTAAAAATTGAAAATAATTGTAGAAATATTTTAGAATATTATTAGGACATTTGGGAATAATTCTACAGTTCTTTAAGTTGTATTTTGGAGATTTAGAAGTTACATTAGACGATGTACTAGATGAATCTAGTTTCTAGTCTAAATTCAAGGGTGTTGTTTATGTTAAAAATGAGTTTAAATTTGTGAGTAGAATAAAAACTTAGAACCTACCTTTGGAAAATTACATTGGGGTTAAATTATTGAAAGAAGTAAATGATTGGAATGTTTGGTGGTAAAATAAAAGCATGGTTAAGAGACTAAAATACGAAGAATCTTTATATTTAGTTTTATCATAAGAAACTTACGATGCGTAAGGAAGTAGATTTGAAATTAGACAATTCAAAATGAATGTATGAAAAAATCAAATAAATTATGAATGAGGAATTGTGTAATGGAGGTTGAGATAACCTATATGAACTCGGTTTGAGATGTTGGAATCTAGAAGTTGAGCGAGACCCGTAGAAACCGGCAAGTTATTATAAATGAAATTTGAAAAGTTGCCAGTGTGGGCTAATATTTCTCCATGTGTTGATTTATGTCCGGTATGAAAAGCTAGCTCTGGGTTGTTATGATTATAATTAAACCTAAGGACAGGCACTAGGGGAGATGTGATGAAGTATGGACAAATATGAGTATGAGGGCCTCATATGATTTAAGCTGGAAGATTATCTCAAGAATTTTTAGGGTGTGAGGCATGATGTCCAAACTCGCTCGCGGTGTGGGATTTATCTTCAGAATTATTGGGATCGAGGCGACGCTCGTGGGATATTTGTGTGATGAGGTACCATATGACTCGCGGTATTGGTTTCGTCTCCAGAATTATCGAGGTGTGAGACGTGATGTTCGAAAATCACATGCGCTGGGAGAACGATGCTCAAGAATTATCGGGGTTATGGCTCACGGTGTGGGTTTCGTCTCCAGAATTATCGGGGTTACGACTCGCGATGGGAGAACAATTCTTTAGAATTATCGGGATGGTACCAGATACTCACAGGATATCTAAACCTTACATTAGTTACCGTAGTAGGATTTCATAACGAGGGATTGAACCCTATATTGAGGAGTACGACAAGGGCTTGCCCTCGGACCTATGTAGTATAGGATGCATAGAATCTGAAGAAGTATGCATTAGTGTCGTCCTAAGTAGAAAATGTCTGCATTAGGCATTAAGTTCATTTCATACACTGACACAATTAGGATAGTAACTTTTGTGTTTTCTACATTCAAGTTTGTGATTGTTAAGATAATAAAATCGTTGTATTATAGCATTGCGTCAGTTTTATGCAACTGATTTGCCCACAGTTTTCTAGTTGGAGGACTGGATTTGGCATGAACTTGAAGTCACTATGATGGACATAAGACTGAAGAGCTTCCATTATCATATGTTGTATTGTACTTATTCATTTCTGCTGTGTTATTGTAAAGAACAATGTTGTGAATGAAAAAGTTCAAAATTCCGTGTAAATTTGTATGAAGTTAAAGTAAAAGATTTTTGTTTTTACTACAAATTACCTGTGTTTGGAATTCGGGACATTACAGAGTAGGAAGAAATAATCCACCCTCCATGAAAGATGTCTACACCTAGCAATAGAAGAGACAAAAAATAAGTGGTGCACATTTCATAGAGATCATTAACACACTACTGAAAATTGTCGAGCCCTCAAAGGAGAACTTGAAGGCCTAATTCGCCAATGCTATCTCTCTCAATTTTTCCAACAAAACAACAGCACCGAAACTCCTTCGACACGGAGGGCTAATAAGCATCAAGAAGGGCCCTCCAAATCACGAGACTCAGAACACATGACCATTCTCCACTCCATCCATGGAGGGCCGATGGGGGGGGGGGGATTGTTCCTCCCGCAAAGTATTTTCAGGGAAGTCAACTTTGTAAACAACATCCTACCGGCCAAGAGCACCATGGTCCCGATATCTTTTTCCGACAAAGACTTAGAAGGTGTCTGAACACCTCACTACGATGCATTGGTCATAAATCTTTGCATGGTGAATCATGAGGTACGCTGCATCCTTGTGGACAACGGAAGCTCGGTAAACATACTTTTCATGAACACTTTCAACGGCCTCAAGCTTTTTCGGGACGGGCTCAAGCCAGCCGGCTATACCCTCCATGGATTTTCCAGTGTCCCCGTTCAAGTAGAAGTAATCGCCACCCTCGATGTGACAGTAGGAAAAGCCCCTGCTATTCGAACAGAAGCACTGGACTTTATAGTAGTCGATGTCAAAGCCGCATACAACCCAATATTTGATCGTTCTGGCCGAATGGCCTTTCACGTAGTTGCTTCCGTCCACCACATAAAAATGAAGTTCCCAACAACAGTAGGCATAGGTCAAATTGTAGGAAGCAGTCAGACAGCATGAGCATGCTACAAACCTACAATGGGGGACTCGGTTCTCCCCCTCGATGCCATAGAGTTACCGCCAGAAGCTGTCACAATAATTCGAAGACTGTAAACAAGCTTGAAACCACAACCATAAACAATCCTACCAAGAACATCCAAACATGCTAAATCATGTCTCACCAGGTCCAAACTCGTTCTCATCATAACACTGTAATAAACCTGAATCCCCATCCGAAGCCACTCTGCTCATTCAACGGAAAGAAATAGCCCTGCTAAAACACATTAGTGAACTTGAAGATCTCCCCTTCTCTATACAAAACATGTGGAGGCTCGCTCCAAAACAAGCAGGTCCAGGAAAGGTCTACCATGTTGTTTCGTTCTTCTTGAAGACTCATCAACTTGAAGACTCGGGGTGCAAGGAGATATCTGTAAATACTGTTTTCGTTCTTTTCATTTTCCCTTCATTGTAATATTTTATTTGCATTTGAATAAAATAATCTATTTTCCTTGATCATCTCAATTAAATTTTGTTCATGAATTACTCTTGTTCTTCTTGTTGATCCCATTTTTATTTGATTTTGTATATTTTATATGAACTCGATTGTCTTTAAATCCACCTCTTATTGAATCCAAAACCCAATTGCAATTATTTCTAGACCCAAACCCATTATTATTGGATCATAGCCCATTAACCCAACACCCTATTTTCTTCCTATAAATAATACCCTATTGCAAACCCTAAAAACACAAAAACTAAAACCCTAAACCTAGCCGTCATCTTTCTCTCCCTGTTTTCTCTCTCCCCGTCAGCTCCCAACCCTAACCCTCCTTCCCGACCATCTCTTGCAACCTCCCTGCCGTCAACAACCCCCCTCCGGAGAGCCACCTCATCGAGCCGCCCTCCCGCCAGTCGAGCTCCAGCCAGACCAGAACACCCCCAGCACTAACGCCTCTGCTGCTCCCCTTTCCCATCGACAGCAGACATCCCCGATGCCCTCGATGCCACCAGTCGATGCCGTCAGCGACCACCACCCGAGCCCCTGTTCCTGTCGTCGACGCTACCGACGTCAGCCCCTGCCGTCGACCCCCTTGCCTTGCTTGCTATTGCCGCTCTTTACTGTTTCCGCTGTTTGCTGTTGTTGCTTTCGTTTCTTGTGCACGTAGTGTGCACGTGTGTGATCATGAGTTCGTGGGTTTGTTGCTCCGGGATTCTCATCCCATTATTCTTTGGTATTCGAATTAATCATCCATAGGAAAGTCACTTTTCTCTTGAATTGAATATTGTATCAAATTCAAGTTTTTATTGAAATTCTTACAAGTAGATCCAATCATTCATCGTATCGTATACTATTGTTCCTCTTTCGTGCTTATTGACTCAAAAAATTGAATCTTTCATTCATCCATGTACTATTGATAGTAGGGTTTATCTCCACAAACATCCCTCGATGCTAGGTTGTGTGATTGGATGATCCATTGAAGTTTCGTCATCGTTAAATTAGTGTATTTGTGTATTCTTAATGTTTTTTACCATGCTATTGTGCCTACCATGATGATTATAAGATTTATTGACAAATTGAAGTGGAACCAATCATGTTAGATCACATTATTTTATGAAATCTATTGAAATTCTGTATATTTGTTGTCCGTCTGAAATTTGTGAGATATTTTCGACCCAGTATTTGACATCAAAATTAATAACTATCTGAATAAAAGTTGTAGCTCTATGTCTTTAGTTTCTCGAACATCTAATGTAACCCCTGTTTTCCCCAAAAATGTATTTTCTGTGTATTTTCGGTATTTCAAATTTTTGTAAATTAGTTTCCCGCTTTCGAACTACTTTTGTTAAAATGTATTATTGGATCTTCTATTAAAATCTACTTTCGATCAATAATTTTGACTGTAACTATTTTTCTATGATTTTTTTGTATTGTAAGACAATTCTTATTATTGTTATTACTACTTTTATTATTACTACTACTGTTATTATTAGTAATATTACTATTTTTATCATTTTTCTCATTATTGTTATTGTTCTCAGTATTATTATTATTACTGTTATTTTTAATACCGATATTATTATTATTATTATTATTATTATTATTATTATTATTATTATTATTATTATTATTATTAAAATTTCTATAAAATCCTAATTGTATATTTTTATTGGTTATTGTATTTTTCTAATACCCAATACCCTACCCTATGTAAAACCCTACCCTGTTTCCTAATACACCAAATACCCATTTATCAACCCATTTCTAATACCCATTATCAGATCAGTATTTAACCCAATACCCACTTATTGACTACCCAATAACCCGTTAGCTTCTATAACCCAACCCGATACCCTAACTACCCCATCTGCCGGCACCCACCTCCTAACACCTAAACCCTAAATTTTCCTCCATATATATAGTTACCCTCATCCTGTATTTTGAACCCATGCACCTACAGCCACTTTTCATCCCCTTCTCTCCCGTTCTCGACTCCTTGAGCCCTCCCGATCATGGTGTGCTCTCTCTCCCCCTCGCCCGCCATCTCTCTCTCTATCCACCCCCGAATTCTCTGTCTCCCTGTTGTCCGTCAACAGCTTGTGGCGCTCAGGCCGTCGTCCCTGTAATACCCCGAATTGTACAATACTTATATAGGTATATATATTTTCTGTATGCATCATATGATTGCAGTATTTTGTTTGACTGTGTGAATGTTGGAGTGCGGTTAGGTTTGTAGGGTGGTTCATGAGGATGGTTTCATTCTAGACGATGCACGAGATTGAGGAGGACCGATACTAGTATATACACTAGTTTTTGGTACAGTACATATGCAATATATCATTGTATGATACTACAATGGGTATACCTTGCGTACACTCGATAAAACCTCTCATCTCTATCCAAGAACCCAAATAAGAGCTAAAAAGTTCAGCCAAGCATTGTACCCTCAAACCAAGGGCTAAGACCATGGTTTTTCACAAAATTACCTAGTCTACCCCTACCCCTACCACCATAAAATCCCCCCCCCCTTCCCCTCTCTCTCCTCACACTTTTTCCATTAAAACCCTCTCATTTATCCTCCCAAGTTCTGAAATTTTCATAACACAAACCCAAGAAAAAAAAAGAGAATGAGAGAAAAGAAGAAGGATTGAAGAAGAGCTCTCTTGGAGTAGATTCTTGGAAGAGTAAAGCTCAAGACCATCATCTACTCTCTAATCAATTCAGGGTGAGGAGTTTCTCTAAACTTTTCTTGTTATTTCTTGTTGATTCTTGCATGCATGTGAAGTAGTAGGAGTTTAGAATGATTGTTTAAGAGATTGGAAGTTGAATCTGAAACTAGAACCTGAAATCTTGATCTGCACGTCATTTTCTTGAATTTTCCGAGAGCAAACCACATGGAATTTTATGATGAAATTTTCACAAACTGTTCCCTTACATGTCTAGATGATTCATGAATTATTTTGGATTTTTCTGAGGTTGTTTGGTATTTTAATAAAATCCGTTTTGGGAACAAAGCCGTAAGGCAGAAGCATAATTTGTTTACTATGATTCCTGAGATTGAAGGATTTCTCATAATTAATTGGCACATGATATTGTTGTGAAGTTTTTACCATGTTTTTTCACATGTATCTAGACTCTACAGAAAAATGAAGAAATTAATTGGAGAAAGTTACATGCATGTTCAAAATTAGTCTATCAATTGTAGCTAGAAATGTGACTGAAGAACAGTATGATCTTTTGTAATACCCTGATTTTTTCAATTAATGAGAAATTATTTATTTTGCACGTGTTGTGCACGTGCAATATATTGTTGGATTATTTTATCATGGTGAGTATGTTTAAATATATTTTTCTCAAATTATTTTAGTACAAAAGCCTTCTTTAAAAGCCTTATTTGATTTAATTAAAAAGCCTTTTCTTAAAAAGCCCAAAAGCATTTTTATTTTTATTACTTTTATAAATTATTTTTGGCCCAAAAAGAAAGCCCATGAATTAATTTATTTTAATTAAACTTGTCATGTAGAAGACTTTTCTTAACAAAATTATTTTTTATACAATTTTAGAATGTACAAATTTGGCCTAGTTGCATGCACGTGCACTACACGTACACGTGCATTGCACACTCTATTTTTTGGGCCGGTAGCATTCTTTTTGGAGGGAGAGTTGAAATTTTGGGTGTGGAGAACATGGGGGTAGTTTCAAGGAGGTGGGTAGTTTTCCTAACTCCTACTTGAATCTAAGCCCTTCATTTTGCAACCACCAAGATGATCTTAGCCCTCCATTTCCCTCATTTTTTAGTATAAATACCCCCCTTTCTCATGGCTAATTTTCATATGCAAAGTGTAATTTCTAAAGCTATACTAATATATTGTGAGAGTTATAAAAAATAAGAGTTGTGTGGGTTGTATTGCTTGGAGTGGCCGGCACCATCAAGAGCATTCGGCTAGGAAGCTTTCGGCCAAGGAGGAGAAGTATTCGGCATTTGGTTGGAGGCTTGGAGTGGTGCATTCTTTTGGCTAGGAGGAGGTGTTCTCATCTACTTGATTGCTTTTGTTGTGTTTCTCTCCAATTGAGGTGGGTAAAATATTTCATGTTTCTAATATAGGGTTCATGCTAGTATATTGATGACACTATACATGGAAAATACTAATAAGAGACCACTTTAATTAAAAAGTTAGTATGTGAATGGCTTAGAATGGTGTGGTAAATTGTGTATGTAAATTGTTTGCATGAAATTATACCATATGAAGCACTTTCTATGATTATCTAGTTAATTGAACAATGATGCAATGTGACTAGCATGATGTGTGAAAGTCTTTATTAATTACTTGCAAATTGTGTGGTTGAAACATGAAAATTGAGAAAGACATTAACACTATGGGAATTGAATAGAAAAGTATATTAAATACTTCGAATCCATGTGTAGAAGTGGCATGAATGAACCAAGGAATTGCTTGTTGTCATCATATTAGAAATGTACCAAAAATTAGAAATTGTTGAGTTTCACCTATTCATGTGCTATATGAATTCTTTTGCTAGTATGAGTATGGGAAAATCCAAAGTTGTATTGTGTTGTGAATGTAGAATAATAACCAGTAATTTATCATGAAAAACTTTGGGATAAAAGAGGGATTAGAAGAACAATCGATTATTTTCAATGTCGAAAAATAAAAGATTTGCTAGTTTTAATTAAAATAATTAATTTGGGTGGAGAAAAATGTGTTTTTAGTACAAAAATTTATTTTACAATTACTGTTTTGAAGATGGAATAAAGAAGCTTAAATCTGGAATTTTTCAGTAGTTTATTTGAAGGCAATATGAATCAATTGTTGAACATCGAGTTAATTTCAAAACAAACAGTGGGAATATGAGTTAAATGGGTTTTAAGTCCACACTGTGACAACCTGAGCCAGTGGCTCAGGCGGTCGGTGGCGCTGTTCGGTTTCCCTGAGCGGTGTGGTTCGAATCCGGGTCTCACCAAATTTTTTTAAGTACTGTGTATATATGTATATATCAGCGAAGAGATGGCATATGTACTTAGCGCATCCTCTTCTAGTCGCTAGCACCGATCGGCCTATCGGCGGGTGCTCTGGCCTTCTTCTCTATTGTGCTGGGTTCGAATCTTTCCCCTAGCACTTAGGGAAAAATATTTTTTTTATGAGATTTTGATGTCCAAAAAATATAAGAAAAATATGGTAATTTTCATAAAAATACAAGGAATTTTATGGGATTGGTTTGGATATTATTTGAAGAAAATAAAATGTAGTTTGTGAACAAATGGTATATTAAAGCTATGGTTCTAAGACACATACTCATGGTTAGTTTCAAATTTATAAAGAGTTATTAAAATGGTTATTAGAAAGTTTTTGACACAAAAGAATTTGTGGTGTGACATGATATTATAATCTTTACTTGAAGATATGGTGTAAAATATGAAGTACGAATGTATGTTTATAAGGTGCATGAGTCCATTGTATGATGATGGAGTTTAGAAACTTTGTTGATGAAATTGTTGGACTTGAATATGAATTTTGAGTTATAAGTATTCACCATGGATTTGTGAACAAATGAAATTATGAATAAGAAAGAATATGAAATTGTGACATGAAAGTGGTTATGACTTAAAGATTGTGAAATGGAATTTGAAATAGAGTAGCTAAGTCTCCCCGGCATTGAGAAAGATGAATTGAATTGAAATTAGACCAAGGTTGGTCATGTTGAAACAAATGAATAAGTCCGGATGATGGAGAGGCTAACTCTAGTGATTATTTTGTTCATGATTTTTATATAAAACTAAGGACTAGTACATAGTGGAGATGTGATGAAAGTAGAAGAAAAACACGAGTATGAGGGCCAACGGATAGCGGTGTGAGAGCGATTCACAGGTTGCCTGCTTGATGCGTCAAGACAGTGCGTGGGCGCTACTCCGGAATTATCGTCCCGGTGGCGACGCTCGTGGGATGTTCGAGTGGCTATGGGTGGTGCCATTGTTCCATGGCGGAGGCTGAATTGTCCATAGGTTGCCTGCTCGATGCGTCGTGACAGTGCGTGGGATTCCCCTCCAGGCTGCCTGGGCATGGGCTCATAGATCATAGGACATCTAAGACACTACCGTAGTTACAGTAGTAGTTAAGGCATAACGGGGGATTGAACCCTATCAAGATGAAGAACGAATAAGGGCTTGCCCTCGGACCTATGTAGTATGGGATGCATAGAATCCGAACAAGTGCGCATTAGTGTCATGTAATATAATTAACTGTATTAAGGACTAAGTGCACAATCACAACACGACATCAATAGGGTAGTCCCTTTAGTTGAAATGTGACAAGTTTGTGTTTGCTAAATATGAAATGTTAAGTTATACTATTTCCGGCAAGCGAGGACGGCCGTGTATAATGATCGTCGGTTGAATAAACTGACGTACCCACAGTCTAACATGCAGGTAAATGTCATGCTAAAGATTAAAGAGGATTTGGATGCTTAAAGATTTTATCAAGCTGTTGTACTTGTATTTAATTGTTGTATTTTACTTCCGCTGTGCAAAAGAAAGATGTAATTATGATGAAATCTCTGATGTATGATGAAAAGTTTTAATTTCCCTGTAAAAGTGTACTAAGAAAGTGAAAAGATCCTGTAGAACATCTCGAATTCAGTGTATTTGGGATTCGGGGCGTTACATCTTTATGCTTGTTTGAAACATGAAGAACTCAGTGTATACTTGGAATTTGGACATGATGATCTTTATGCTGTTCATTATGGTGTCTAGTTTCTTTACTATAAATTTAATGACTAATGGATGAGTATATGATTTATGATAGATTTTATAGCATGTACTGTGTTGATTTCAGTCAGATCAGACACCTTGATGAGATGGCACAATTGAGGCTCTGTAAGAGCAAATTTTGAGGAAGAGTTCCCTTAGAGAATTGTAGTAGACATCTAGAGCTTTCTAACAAACCTTGTTTGAGGTGATTCCTGTGAGTGAATGATTTAATATGATTTTTACAAGACTGGATAGAGACCAGGATTTGAGCTAAGTGCTCCGTTTGAGAAAGGCTTAGTTTGTGATTTTGTACACCTGAGAGTAATGTATATTTTAGGGTGATCAAATGGCATATTTTGGATTGTGATCAACTAGGGAATTGTAGAGGACACCCATACCTTTCCATAGAACCTGGATTGGTAGCATTCTGATGAGTGAGTAGTGTTTTAGGCTACCGATAAGGTGCAGCCAGTATACAGGAAATACACAGGCTGAGGCTTGAGAGGCCATTTTGAGGACCTAAATGATAGACACTGAGGTTATGATCAACTGGAAAGTTGTAGCCTAGGTCTTTACCTTTTCAGATTGGGCTTGAACACCCAAATTTGAGTTGTATTGTGGGAGTTATGATCTTTTTAAGTTTCGGGAAGAAACTCATTAGTTGCTTAGTCTTAGGCTTTTGACTAAGTGCTGAGAGGACCTTTCCCCTGTGTACCATTAGAGTTGATGACTCTCTATTTGGGGACGTTTGGTATCTATTGCTAATTTTGTTTGACTCTCCTGGTGGATTTGGTTACTCGAGTCAGTCACTAGGGTAGAATGATGCCCTACTTCTGTCGACCCTAAGTTATGAACTTTTACCGAGGCGTAGGACGTCCAAGCCATACCGTCAAATTAAGCACATTGCCCGGTTAGGGCTAAACACATAAGTTCATTGCTCGGGTAGGGATGAACACACAAATTCATTGTCCGGATAGGGGTGAATGCAGGCCATGTTGCTGGACAAACTCCAAGCTAGGGGAAGTGGCGAACCGAACTGGTATTGCCAGGGCCAGAGGTCGATAGGCAAGCTTTGGAAGCAATCTTATTTTACCCAAAGTGATTAGAAGGAGCCGTGGATTAGAGTGATGCATTAAGGGTGTAATTGCATTAGTACTAGCAGACCATAGTCGGGTGTTGTACCTTCCTGTCCTAGGGATACGTTTTTGGTTCTCATGATTGAGTTCACGGTCTCGTATCTCGATCTGTTAATTCCCAAAGATGCCGGGGTAAGGAACGGGAGGGGGACTCCTGTCGGATAGGGGGATTTGACCCTTGAGTCTGTCATGTTCCTATGCACATGGTTTACATTATACATATCATTGATGTCATTTTGTACTGAGTAGGTACACGGTCATGCTACCAATTTAACGCGGCTTTCTGAGTGAGGTCCGTGCATGAGTACTGAGTGAAAAATGCGACAACCACTTGGACACTGCAGTGGCGGAACTAGACCGACCGACTGCAACCTCCTTGGGCACGAATAATCTATTGGGAACAGGTTGAGTACAAGAGTAGGATGCATGGCGAGGGTTTGAATCCCTGAACTGTGGAGAAAGACGACTAGATTTGGGGGCGTATGTAGTATGAGATGCATTCGTTCTCCAAAGTCTTGCTTGCATTAGAATCAGGCATGTGATTTGCTGCATCTAGTCACAGGATCATGGCATACCACTGCACTAGAATCCAAATCCATTAAACCCTTGTTTGGCACATCACCTTTCTTTTTGCATAAACTTTGGTTGTGATTGTAATGTAGAGAATCGCTGTTATTATCCGCTTTGCGTCAGTCAAAATACTGACATTCTCCACCTTTTAGGTATCGATTCCTACCATTCAAGCAGGTACAGAATTATCAGAGTCATGCAGCAGAAGCCTCAAGCCGAGGATCAAGTCCCAGGGGAGCCGATGGGCCATTCAGCGGAGTTCGGCAGTGATCACCATTCCGAGAGGCAGCTGATAGCTTTACAAGTGGAGTCTGTAAATAATTGTAATAAGTTGTAATGAGTTGATGTAATTTGTACTCCTTGTTCAAGAACAAGATATCGGTTGTAATTGATGATGTAATGACTCATTGGCAATAAAAAGTTTTATTTTAAATTTCTGTGTTATTACTGTGTTGAGATGTATTTGAAGGAAAAGCATCTGGTGAGTGTCACGGATGTCTGGTAACGGGGATCTGGGGCGCTACAAAGTTGGTATCAGAGCTGACTTCAAATAGCAGTCTAACACAATAGGAAATTTAAAAACTTAAAATGCCAATTAGAGGCAGTGTTATGCTTCAGACAGCACAACATGTGTCTGTGATTCCGGAACTAAATCATGTGTATGTTTTGTAGATGGTGTTAGAAGATATCTTCATCCAGGATGGGTAAGTAACAGTAGGTGAGCCAATACCTACAAGGGAAATGATGACGATGGAGGAAGAAATGAGGGAAGTACTATAGAAGACTGAAGGTGAGGAGAACTCACCTCCACCATCGCTAGACCCTAACTACGAAGCAGCAGAGGATAGCCATCGTGTATCTAAAAATGAAAAAGCTGAGGGAACGCAGGGACAAGGCGATCCGCCGGACACAGCAGCAGATCAAATCTCATCAGGCACAGATGGCACACCTGAAGAAAGAACGAGATCAACTTCAAGGCGTAATGATACACCTCAAGAAATGCTGGTGGAGACTTCAGAAAGGCACCAAGCCGATAAGTGCTGGGAAAATCACCAAACCTTCTAAAGGAAAATGCCCCAAGGGAACAATCACAGCTAAGAGTTGCTACAAATGCGGGGAAGTCGGACACTACAAGTTAAATTGCCCAACAGGTATCTAGATTTGTTTCAACTGTAAGGAATTTAGGCATATCAAGACAAATTGCCCAGAATTACAAAAAGGATGCTCATCAAGCAAGTAACAAGATATAAATAACAGGGTGAAAATATTATGTGTACCTACTATATTTTGAGATATTTTGGAAGCTGAAGAAGTAATGTAATCATGTTTAAGTGTATTTTGAATTTTTGTGGGAAGTTGAAAGAGGACGAACTTTTTGTAACAACATATATATATATATATATATATATATATATATATATATATATATATATAAATGGAATTTTGGCTACAGTCTAGTTCGATAGTGGATCGACTCATTCTTTTGTGTCAAAATATTTTTCGAGAAAATTAAGATGCGCATAAGAGGCAATTCTAGATTTAGCTTTGATGGTGGCTACGCTATCAGGGGTAACCCTTACTACAGATCTGTGCTATAGGGGATGTAAACTCCAGATTAGCAGAGAAACCCTAAGTATCGATTTGTTGGAATTGGGTTTTGCCGGTACAGATGTCATTATTTGTATGGATTAGATGTCGATGCACAAGGCAAGCATCGAATGCAAGGAGAAGGAGGTAGTCATCTCAACCGAAGGAGTGGAACTTGTATTCCACGGGGAGAAAAGATCGAAGGCAATGACTATTGCATCTGCTAGTGAGGTACGGGTACCTGAAGAGGTGAACAAGATACCAGTGGTGAGAAATTTTCCACTCGTATTCTTGGGGGACTTACCTGGAATTCCCCCACACTGGGATGTCGAGTTTAGCATCACAGTTCAGCCAGGTAGCACTCTAGTATCCAAAGCACCGTATAAAATGGTGCCAGTAAAGCAGAATGGGGTCAAGAAGCAGATTGAAGAATTCTTGCAGAAGGGATTTATCAGACCAAGTGCATCACCTTGGGGTGCACCAGTATTGCTTGTTAAGAAGAAGGACGGGCCATCCAGGATGTGTATTGATTATCGCGAATTGAATAAGGTCACTATTCGGAACAAATCGACGGTTTGTTCAATCAGCTTCGAGGAGCAGCAGTATTTTCCAAGATAGATCTACGGTCTGGATATCATCAAGTGCGAGTCAAGGAAGAGGATGTACCTAAGACAGCTTTTCGGACTCAACATGGACACTATGAATTCTTGGTAATGTCGTTTGGAGTGACTAATGCTTCAACACTCTTCATGGACTTGATGAACAGAATTCTACGTCCGTTTATCGACTCATTTTTTCGTGGTCTTCATCAACGACATTTTGGTGTATTCAAGGACAGAAGTGGATCATGCTGAACATCTGACAACAGTCCTGAGCCAGCTACAAGAGCATCAGTTGTATGCCAAATTATCCAAGTTTGAGTTCGGAAATCGGAAGTTGCATTCCTAGGCCATATCCTTTCTAAGGAGGGAGTGGCAACGGATCCTCAAAAGATAGAAGCAGTCAAGGGATGGCCACAGCCAAAGACGGGGAAAGAAGTAAAGAGTTTTCTGGGTATGACTGGGTATTACTGGATGTTTATCCAGAATTATGCAAGGATAGCTTTGTCCCTTACAACTTTGACAAAGAAGAACCAAAGTTTCGACTGGACAGAGAAGTGTGAAAAGAGTTTCCAGGAACTGAAGAACCGATTGATCTCTGCACCTATATTGGTTTTACCTCAGGAGGACAAGGACTACATCATCTACAGTTATGCATCGTATTTGGGGTTCGGATGTGTGCCTGATGCAAGAGGGCACCTATTTCATCCCTCGTCTAGAATACTGGGGAATATCTCACTCCGTGGATCATTATGGAGACCTCATCACACGAACTCTGCATGAGTGTTATTCTCAGCCCAAAATACTGGAGATCAATCACACTTCACAGATCATTCTGGAGCCTATTTCAAACCTCGTCTGAAATACTAGGGAATATCTCACTCCGTGGATCATTCTGGAGCCCTCATCACACAAACTCCCCATGAGTGTTGCTGTCATACCGAAATACTGGAGATCAATCCCACTCCACAGATCATTCTGGGGCCTATCCTTCGTCTGGAATATTACGGAATATCTCACTTCGTGGATTATTCTGGAGCCTCCCTACTCCCGATCATTCTTGCTTCATCACATCCCTTCTAGTGCCCGATTCAAGTTCTCAGCATGTCTTCTAGCTCCTGGTTGCACTTCTGTGGGTCGATGACCACCGATGACCACTCCCTCTTTAGAAAAAGGATAAGACCAAGAAATGTCGAATCAGTCTCCTTGCAACTTGTCGATGTTCCTGCCAAATGATTGGCATGATTCTTGTCCATTTTTGGCACTTCATCCTACTTGATGCGAACTTGGTGGCAGCCCGACTGTAGGTCGATCTTGGAGAATACTACCGCTTCCTGGAGTCAATTGATTATGTCATCAATGTATACTGCCTCGAGTCAAGCCTGGTTCACTCGTGGTGCTTGATGCGCATCCACCCCGGTCCATCCTTCATTCCTACAAGCAAAACGGTGCTTCTCAAGGCGAGTCACTAGGCCTAATGAACTTCACCGATAGTTCTTCCGTCTGTATGTTGCTTGAATAACTCGACCATTTGGAACATCGATTCTAGGATTTTCGCCTACGACTTCGGCTTGTGTCATTTGGTTCCTGTTGACCTCCACGAATGCTCCCTTCAGTCGGTACATCTGTTGAATCCTTGCCTCGACATCGAGGTCACCGCCGTTGGCTCCTCTGCCTTCTTCCTCTACTCTTGCATTGCGGGCTCGCCTCTATTGATGCCCGGCTGCAAGCTCGCCACCTTGACATCAGACTGCATATTTGACTCCAAGACATCCGGTTGTAGGTTTTCCTTCTGGACATTCGGTTGCAGATTTTGCCTCCATGACATTCAGTTGCAGGTTTTCCTCCATTGACGTCCAGGTTGCTGATTTGCTTCCTCGACATCCAGTTGCACCACAATAGTTAGTAAATGAAAAATTACAATGGGGTTAGTTTAGTCATATGAAAAATCATAAACATAAGTTGCAAAAATGCAACAGTATGATTTACGATCATCCCACTGTCCTAACAAAACCCGACTTTAACTGGGGCATCCAACTCTAATTTCCTGTTGTGTTAGACTACAATTTGAAGTCGGCTCCGATACCAACTGTAACGCCCCGAGTTCTCAATACCCAGAACCCGTGACACAAGTCAGAATCTTTCCTTCAAACGAGCCCAAACGCAACAAAATAACTGGAAATTAAAAACATTTTTTACAATAAAAATGTTATTACAATGTCCAATGATTACAATAATTACAGTAAATTCACACATCTTGAATATACAACAGAATTGCACAGTAAACTTTCACTTGGATGCTTCCCACAGCTTGAGTTTTCCCGCACTCCCCAATCAGCAATCCTGCAACTAAACAGACTGTGGGCACGTCAGTTGAATACAACTGACGTAATACTATAATACAATGATCCTCGCTATTCCATAATATATACCGATTCCAAATCTCAACAACCCAAATTTGATGCAAAAGAAAAGGTGATGTCAAGGAAGTGTTGGTGTATGTCATGGCCTAGATCTAATGCACACACTATTCACACATACTCCTAAAGCTAATGCAAACTTGATTGGAGAGATATGCATCCCATACTACACATTCCCCAACCAAACGACATTCTTCAATTGATGGAGTTTGATGCCCCGCTATGCATCCTACTCTTGCGCTCTTTCCTGCCTCTGATACTCCAGTGGTGATGAGGTTGTAGTCGCCCAGCTTATTCCAATCGTTGTCATGCCAGTAGGGTCCAATCCTCGTGTTTTATCCACTGCACCCTGGGTTAACGTCTCATGGCTTACTCCGTCACGGCTAAAACCCATAGTAGGTCGCGGTAATTCTGCATCCCCGGACCTCACCAAAAGCTGATGTATAGGCACAAGGGCTCCCCGTCGATAACGTTATTTAGGAGCCCCAAAGAGTTCACTCACATGGTAGTTTCTAAGTCCTCTGCCCGCATTGATCAACATAGGACCTGACGGATATTAGTATTTCCTCAACTTTCCGCTACACTCGTCCTTACACTACACCAGAACTTGCAGTCGAGATGACATTATCACTCCAAACCTCCTTAAAGGATTTTACGGTCATAAAGGCACTCACACCGAAGACAATAGAGCCACAAAGAGTTAACTCACATGGCAGTCCCTAAGTTCCATGTCCGCATTAAACGAACCTAGGGTTCGGCCATGCATGAAGACACCACGCGTCCCCCTGACAGGAGAACACACACCCACTAGTGCATGTCCTTATATTCAACAACAACTCGAACTAATCCTACAACACCACGAACCCAAAGTCCAAGTGCTAATCCACTCTCAGACCACGGTTAAGAATTAAGGTTAATTACGTGATTACTAGCTTTTTATCCGATCATCTGATTATCTAAATCCCAAGACTCTAATCAATCTCAAATCATTTTTCATTATCTCATTGTGAATTATTAGGCGAGCCTAGTTCTATTTCATTATAACCAATACTCTTCTAGTTAAGAGATCTATCCACTTTCATGTCCTAACTTAGTAAACAACTTTTATTTATTATGAACAACTAGTTAAGTTCTACATGTAGACCCTTTTCTAGTTAATTACCTTTTTCATTATTATGACCTAACCCATCCCATAATAGGACTCAATCTAGTCATCAAATCCAACCCAAGGGTTGGCCCGCCACGGCCCACACTTGGCCCGAACCCACAACGAACTGAATCCGTCGATCGCCGCAACTGCCATCTACGCTTGGAGTTCGATCGCAACCTCGGCCCGACCCAAACACGTTGCTCCCTCTATCCTCACGCTCCACGGTCCTCGACAAGTGGTAGCATCAAACACAACTATAGAATCCTTCCATCAACAGCGAGCACATCGGCGCACGAGTCGTCTCCTCCCACGCATTCCATGCGACATGGGTTCCCATTTTATCCGTCTAGATATACCATAGGACTTAATAATAGAGTCTCAAACTCAACTAATGAGGCTCAACAAGGGTAACCTACTCTAGGAATAAACCCTACACCATGAATACCCAAAAAGAGTGCTAAAAAGCTCGAAAAAATGGAAAATCACATTCCAAATAGCAAGCATACAATTTGCGTTCATGCCAAAATAAAGTCGTTCCTGGCTCCGTTTCATTGAAGAAATGCTATCGGGTGCTCCCCATGCTTCTACTCAAAGTAGACAGCAAGCACAAGCACAAAATGGGCATGAACTTCATCCCAAAGTAATCAACATCAATACATAAATACTTATCACAATTTCTACTTCAAAATAGTGAACTGACATGTCTATATTGTTGATCTACAAGCACACATGAGCTACTCATAACATGAAACTTTAGATAATTTAAGTCCTAACTCATTCCCACGTCTACAACATGAGCTACTCATAACATGAAACTTTATAAACCACAACAACAACTTAAAACTCAGATTATATATGTTCAAACTCAATCTCACAGGCATAGTGCAAAACAATGAGTTTTAAGAATCTATGTATTTCTGTTATCACTTGTAAAATTCATTTTAATTCATGTACTGATCCAAATCTTGAATTCTTAGACATTACAGAAAGATCTGTGTCTACTACAACTTCCTAGTAACATACTTCTTCAGATTAAGTCATTTAAGTGGTCAAATAAGTCATTATTTAACATATATGCAATAGTTTCCAGAACAGAGCAACAACTAACCATTGCTAACAAAAATTATTTTTAAAATATCAAAATGATATCTAAACTTCATGAAATTTGAAACATAGGTTCCTCATACATGTTAAAAGAGCATATTTAAATTTTAAGTGATTCTACCAAGTAATTTTCAAGTTATGACTACTTGAAGATTAACTAAGAAGAGAATATATAACCTTCACTCTGTCTTTTATTTTCATAACAGTCAATGGGTTTCGGATTTTATAAAAATAGCAAACGATGTCCAAAAATTATAATATTTTATATTCAAGCACTTAACACATATTAGAAGGAAATACTAAAATTTCAGCAATAGATCTCAAGTGGTTACAGAGTAATGAGCTTTGGAAAATCATAGTCAGAACCTAAGCCAGATCTGTTTTCTGCACAATCAATGTTCAAGTTCGTATTAATTAAAATAGAAAATAAATTCCAAAAATTAAGAAATTTGGAAGAAGGTGTATAACATGCATAAGGTTCTATGTGTAAAATTTTAACTTCAAACTTCAAGTTATAGCATCCAGACCTAACACACTTTTCCGTTTAGCTTTTTACTTGTTTTTATTTAGTCTTCTATTAATAAAATTATCATGCAACGAATTTTATCACTTAATCACACACTTCATGACCTACAAATGTTGTCAACATCACATCAAGATGTCAACACACAAATTTAAATACCACAAAGGTTTAGAAACACCCACCTTAAAATTGTACACAAGAACATCTTCAAGCTCCACATAGTTTGCTCTTCAAGCTCCTCCTTCCTGCTCCTTGCTCTTGCCCTTCCTGCTCCTAGCCCTTGGCTCTCCTTCTCCTTGACTCCTCCTCCTTTTTAAATCAGTAGCTTAGGGTAGAAATGAAGTGATTGAAGTAGGTTGAGGTGTAGGAAAAATGTTTAAGTGTATGAGATTGAGGTCAAATGAGCTAGTGCAAAAGAGAGCGGATTAAATAGATAAGGCTTCATGATGGGGGATAGGGTTGAATGTGAGAGTGAAAAAAGATGCTTAGAGTTCTACAAGATGCTCTTGAAAACTCTCACACCCATCATGTTAACCATTCAAAAATCAAAACCCTGGTTCTCTTCCCTCCAAGACCATGATTTTGCAATATTATATTTATATATGTGTACAGTGTAGTGAGTAGTATACTACATGTTAGGTTCATAGAATCAAATTTATCATGGCTAGAGCCCAAATGTCCAACCATGTTTAGTTTGGTTGAGTCAAACATACCCTCAAGTTTGTGCACAAAAAAAAATTGTACAAACAAATTGTAGCACACTCAAAAATAAATTTTAAGACAATATTTTATAAACACAAGCAATCCTATTAATATATTATTATACAAATAATAGTCATTATTTATACATTTCAACTTCAATTATAATTGAGACAAGTATATCCCAACTTTGGTTCTACAATTGTACCGTTGTTGAGTTCGAAACATATCGAATAATAATATGTTTCAATAATTACTCAATTAAATTTGAGAAAATTCCATTAATACGTGCAATTCTCAATCGTGCACGGATTTAAATACAAAATAGATATATACTATTTTGCCGGGTCTTAAACTTTTGGTTGTAATCAGAACACTATTCTTAAATGTCTCTAGTCAAGTATTATTGTGAATTAGGATAACAATAATACATAGAGACTAGTATATGCGTAGACTGATGACCATATCTCACGGGTCATTGATATGAGATACCAAGTCGTCACATGGGTACATATTAGAGTAATAATGTACTGGACTGACCCACCATGAGAACGCTGCATGGATCGGTATCACTTCAGCGGTTCTCACTGTAGCATCCCGAATTTCTAATAAATAAAATTAGAAATAAGTGGCACAATTTACAGAATCAACTTCAATTGCAATCATAAACACAGTATCAAATACAGGGAAAATTAAAATTTTTTATTTTATCTTCTCTTCTTACAAAACACAGCAGAATTAAATACATTAATTATAAATCTTTACAACACATAGAATCTTCAATTTGTATTTATACTCCAAGCTTTATTTGCATCAATGATATCCATAATTGAAAACCTTCAAAAGTCTATTGAAAAGTGGGCACGTCTGTTAAATGTAACTGACGTCAACTATTGTAATAGCAATACTTCTAAATTTCACAATCACAATTTTGATGCACATTAATAAAACAGCAGCAAATGAAACAAAAAAAATAATAATGAAACATAAAACAAAAGGTGAAGCTAGGCTAAGTGTCAAGTGTATGAGATGAAAACAGAAATCAAGAATGCATAAAACAAAGTCAAGAAAACACACAATGCACATGATGATTTCTAATGTATACTTGTCGGATTCTATGCATCACATTCTACATAGGTCCGGTGCAAGCCCTTATCGTTCTCCAATTTATAGGGTTATATCTCTCGTTATACAAATAACCTACTCTGGTGATAGAAGCAAGATCCAGATACTCTGCGAATAGGCCTTCGTCCCGGTATCTACCCGCCAGACTATCACCCTCAACGCGCAATCATCATGTAAGTGTCACCCTAAACATTCCATGCTCGGAATTCCACGAATAGGTCCCAGCCTTCGGAATAAAACCGCCCAACTGGGACCCTCGACGTGCGAAGACAGGGAGATGGAAATGATAATTGTAGCCTTCGGAATCAAACTTCCCAACTACGACTATAGTCCCAGTTCCCATCCGTCCACTATACAGGGCCCCCAACTTACGTTTTCCAAGATCTATCATATCTCTCCACTAGTGCATGTCCTTATGTTTATTATTATAATTTTAATAAAATCAAGTCCCCCAAGAGTTAGTTTACCCTACTGGACTTAACTCTAATAAACCAGGAACGAAGGCCCCACTGACCGACTTCAACAAAAATCTCATTTGCCGGTATACTAGGGTCCCACAAACCTCTAGAGTCCCACAACTCGGAACATCCACAGAAATCTTTCTTCCAGTCTCTTGAATTCATATTCAACCAGTCCACAGAGCAATTTCCTCTCTAATCAGTAACAAAATAAAGCACATTCATCCACCCATAATGCCCATAGAATGGTTACGAAAATCAGAAACTAAAGTTCTTTTAACTCTGACAATACACATTTCTAAAATAGTGAAATCTGAAATTTAATACTATTGAAATCCGAGAATAACTACATTCAAAACAGTGATTTCAGAAATTAAACATTGTTGAAAAACTGAGCATTACTTGCAAAAATCTGAGTACATCTCTCTCTCTCTCTCTCTCTCTCTCTCTCTCTCTCTCTCTCTCTCTATATATATATATATATATATATATATATATATATATATATATATATATATATATATATATATATATCAAAATCTGAAATCTATGAGTGTACAACCCAAAATCTTAATGTTTATTATGACTAAAAATCTCGAGAAAACTTGATGCCATTTAGAGTTATACACTGTGCAAAAGTGTGCACAAACGAAGAAAATACAATACCAAATCATGCTCTGAAAATAGAGAAAATGAAAACAATCAACTCCAGCATGCAGCTGTAGTTGTAGTGCTGCTGCGATCGATTGCCGCTCAGCGTGCGGTCGACTGCCACAACTGTCTACAGCGGCAGTTGTAGTCGACTGCAACGATTGCAGTCGACTGCAGCAGCAGCTACATTCTGTAGCACTGTTGCGGTCGACTACAGCATAGCTGCGGTCGACCGTCGCATCTGCTGCATCCTGCAGTGACTGCTGCAGTCGTTGCAAGCGACTGACTCGACGAAAACCATACGAATTGTGCACGATGTTACACTCCCAAGCCTATGTACACATATAAAAGACCATTAATAAATTAGAGTGAATCTTATTCAATTTATCTTCATTTAACATAAAAAAAAAATAATTTAATTAAAAAAAAAATAACCTTCACAAGAAAACTCAAATTTTGAAATCTTCGATCTGCATATGCAGATCTGAATTTTTGTGTAACACCCCAATTCTTTTTTTTCTTTTTACTAATCCTTATCCAAATGTTCACTAACTTAATCTATTACTTATCAACATCATTTCTTACTTAGAAAAATACTCATAGATTTTATTAAAAATTTCGGCAGAGTTTCCCCTGAAATATTAGCTCTTTTACAGCTTTTCCTTACGGAAAACTGCAAACAATCACAGAAAACAATGTACCTGTAATATATTTCACTCCTCCCTAAGCCAAATCATTCAAAATCATACAGACAATAATATACATGGCTCTGGGGGGTATAATTTCTCATAATAAGCAAGATATAGATTAAAAACCAGAAATTCTTTTGAAAACATATATGATTTTTAGAAAAACCTTAGAAAAACATTTTCAAAAATCAACCACAGATTCGAATACTCCACAACGGTACGGGCTTTCATAATTCGTCACATCACTATCTAAATCTTTACACCTCACAGTTATACACATAATCTCCCATAATATCACATTCATGTCTGGTGTGAGTACGGGACTCCCCTAACCCCCAGAAAAAAACAGGGGTTAGCCATGTCTGGTGTGAGTATAATTTACTAGTTTAGCAAATAAATTAAACTGTATAAAGAAAATAGAATGAACCTACGAATATCAAGATAATAGAATTCAACCTGAAATCTGAACATAAAAACATCATAAATGCCACTTTATATCAAATTACTCTTCTAAATATACACCCATCTACATATCCATCACCACTCTCCCCACCTTGAAGTTGTGCCTCGGCAGGTAGTTCTGACCATTTCCATGGAAAATAGCGGGCGGGTAGTTCCTGGGCTCAATTCCAAGGCATATCAACTTATAACAACTCATGTCACAACTTATCCATAGATTACAAATCATTCCCATATCCATCAGTTAACACACATCACTATATGCATCACACTAATGTCACGTATCACTCTACTTTTCATTTATAATATTATGTCATACATACATGCTTTCTTTACTTCTCATACTCTTTTCCATACCACAATTTGTTTAAGTTATTCACATTATTTTGTACATACATAATCCTTCATGATTAATCTCATATACACCAGATCATATTAATTTGTATAGGTAACTCCTTCACTTTACACTCAAGTACAAAACACTATATTAATTCACATATAACTCCATTGCTTTTCATTCTTAATCCCGTAACACAAATATTGCCCTTTACATAATTATCTTCACATCTTCATTTCTTTATTTCATATAATCACATAATGCCATTACCTCATTTTCTTCGTACTTAATTAATCACGTACTACATTTACCATTCATTTTCTTTTACATACTCATGACTCATATTCTTTCATATTCATCTTCATTCATTGTCATGCCCCGCTTTCCAAAAAGGAGATACGGAATACGGATACGTGATTAAGTCCAGCGAATGATTTTCGTCATCCATAAGTTGTTAGGATCTTTACAATATTTCACCGGAATAATCAAGAGATAACATGGAGAAATCAACCACGCATGCATGAATAAATCAATATACCAACAGGATTACTTGAAACAAATTTAATAAATCTCAAATAAATCAGATATGGAAATAAGTTAAAAATCCTGGGTCATACTGCCCAATACAAATAATCATAGTACCAATACATTTATTCAAAAATAGAAGGAAAGTAAATTATACCAACAACTCCAGCAACTACAATCTTAGATCACCTACTCCATCGGGCAGTTGATTGCATAATCTGCAACTTAAGAAATTGCAGGAAAAAGGAAAGAAACAAAATGCCCATCAATGTAAGTTACGGGCCGCTTGTAGTGCAGGAAACAAGTACAGAAAAGGATAAACAAGTATAGAGTAACAGCGGAAGTAAACATAGCATGGAATATAGGTGACAGAATGGTTAACATAAAACAGGAGCAGGAACAAGTAATATGATGTGATAACAGGGTGCATGTGACATGTGACAGATAACAGGTATCATGCAAGTAGGTAAACATGTAACAGGTGTCAGGTAGCATGTACAGTTAAGCGTGTAACAGGTGTCATGTTATGTCAAGTCTTGTATTTATTACTATCTAGGTAGCACTTCATGCATCCCATCCATTTACCACATGGTTGCTACATTCAAACAAGTTATGTTTAGATTTCGTAGGGAATTCTATAGGTCATGTACTCAGGTATTCACTAGATTACAAAACTTGGTCGGTAAACTTGATCGGTAATAGAAAATTGACTTGGTCGGTAAACTTGATCGGTAACAGAAAATTAGCTTGGTCGGTAAACTTGATGGGTAACAGAAAATTAACTTGGTCGTTAAACTTTATCGGTAACTTAGTCGGTAAACATGTCACACGGGAAACACGAGTCCCCTTCCCAGTACAGGCTCCTATATTCTCCACTACTAGATCTTTCCCTCAACCCCAGCTTGGTTATTTGTTATCATTATCAAACAGACATGTACGTGTCACAAAACAGGGTAAGAATAGCATGGTACAAACAAGTGACAGGTTCAGGTCAGAGGACAAACAAGCACAGATGAAAGACAACACATAAAAGGATAGGACAACGAAAATTCTAGTTGAAGACAGCAAGATAGTACTGCACCAAATCTGGGATTCCTGTTGCCACAAACATGCAAATCTGGATCCATTAGATAATCTGAAAATAGACTCTCGGCCGAATCCAGCAAAAATATATAATTCATATGGTACTTCACAAAAACATGACTCAAAACAAAATTGTATCCAGAAAATATGTTCAGCCAGAATTCAGAAGTTTGTATTCAAGAATAGGAAAACGGTACAAAAACGTGCTGATTAAATCCAAGAAAAATATGGGGTATTCCCTAGTATGTTTAGTATCATAAAATAAAGTTTCATAATTTTCAAACATAGATAGAATAGTCAAGTATAATCAGAAAGCAGCAAGATGTAGCAGATTTGTAAATCTGAAATCATAAACACCGCAGTACTAAAACTGCAATAGATTACAAAATATAAATCGAAATCAGAATCCGTTGAATCGGTGATAAAATAGATAAAATAAGCTACAATTTATATTCACCAAGTTTTTATAAAAAGCAAATAAAATTAGGTAGAAATTATGTTTTTTTACAGAACAGCGCGAATATTCTGCAAGTATAGTAGTTGTTTGCAAATATAGAATAGTTTATAAAAGTTATTAATTAAATCCAAAAAAATTAGAGGTTAATCCCAATAAGGTCTAGTTGTACTCAGCAAAATATTGGATCAAAATATTATCATCAACATCAGTATAAAAAAATAACCATACAGAATCCATATAAAACAGAATCTGGAATTTCCTACACATCTGTAGTAAAACAGCAATAACTTGCAACTCACAAATCGAAACTGAGATCGGTCAGAAATTCTAGAAAGTAGACAAAATTCTTTATAATTCACATTCATAAATAATTTTCATTACTGACGTTAATAGGGTCTAAAATACTGAAAAATGGGGTAACAGCAAAAACAGAAATATTCTTCAAGCATAAAATCAACTAGTTCATATAGAACTCATCCAAATCATAACAAAATGCAAAATATGCTATGGTAGATGTCTAAGTAACATTGTATAGGGTGTTTAACAGATCTACAACAGGATATACTACCAGTAACACTTCAAGCGTAGGAGATCATACAACACCTCATAATCACGAACAACATGCATGTATACATCAAGAATCTATTATATCTAATTTATTTCATGTCGTGTGTGTAACGAGATGACTACGGAGGATCAACAACTAGAGCCAAGAGCAAACAAGGGTTTTCATGGAAATAGATGTTGAAGCAACTACACTATAGGTGGTATTTAGTACTTGTATTACACAACAAAAACAATACAAGTTACTTGACTCGAAATTGACGACGAATCCAATGGAGAGAAGGAGAATAACGGAAACGGATTCTTGGGCACAAACACAAAATCACAAGCGTATCTCGAACAAGATGATCAAACAACGATCGGACGGCTCAGATCTGATGATGATGGAGATGATGATCAAGATCTTGATGATGATCAAAATCAATCGGAAGACTAGGATCTGATCTGATGCGATGATGATCAAGATCTGATGATGATCACAATCTCAAGGGATCGGACGGTCACGATTTAAAGTTGATGATGGATGAAGATGCTGCACTAAAGGAGGCCGATGGCAGCAAGAGCGGTGTCAACGGGGGTCATCGGAGCTGCAGGGGGTGCACGGGAGTGCATAAGGAGGTGATCGGAGGCAGCACCCAGGCTCAAGCTGCACATGCGGGGAATGCTCTGTTTTCGGAATGAAAACAGGGGAGAAGAAGGTGGAGACGGCGAGGAGCGACGGGGTTGCGCAGAAGGTGGCGCGACGGCAGGACAATGTCAGAATGAAGGGAAGGTGGTGGCGGAGCTCTGGTCGGCGACAGTGGTGGAGATGGGTTGCGGTAGTCGACGAGGATGGGGATCAAGGGTGGAGGATGGGTTCAATGATGAGGTGACGAGGAGGATGATGACGGAGGAGCAAGGTGAAGCGACGGTTCGACAAAGAAGGTGGGGAGGCGGGAGATAGGGCACGAGCACAGGGGTTGTGGTGACTGAGGGCGGTAAAGGACAGGGGGCACAAGTCGGCGAAGTGGAGTTGGGAGGTAGATGGGAAGGAGGAGGGCGGCGCTGCAGGCGTAGGGCTTCGGCAGGGCGAGGGGGCGCCGAAGGTGGGAGGAAGGTGATGGGAGATGGGTTTAGAAGGTCGGGAGTTTGGAAGGGATGAGCGGGAGAGGTGATGAACAGTGGAGGGGTTTAGCGGCGGTATATAATTAGTAGTATATTAGAGTTTAGGTGATGGGTGTTAACAGGGTATATATATGATTAGGTTAATGGGTAGGATATAATAGGTATTGGGTTAGGGTATAATGGGTATTGGGTAATAGATAATGGGTTAAGTGAATGGGTAATGGATCCGATAGGGTTTTAGGATAAAAGGGGTTATAGGGTCTAACAATAGGATCCAATAAGGAATATGACATATAATTAGACAGAAACCAATTAGGCCTTGAAAACAATATAATTGGAGCTAAGAAAATTAAATCAGAGAAAATAAATTGGGATAGAAAAAAAAATCAAATCAAGAAAATATTCAAGGCCACAAAATAGAGTCCATGTCAAAACGGATAGATTGATTATTGAGAACGAAGAACAAAATACATGGTTCGGAAGAAACAGAAGAGTACAAAAATGAATAAATACACGAAAAAGAAAAGACACACAAAATACAAGAAAATGTAAAACAGGGGTTACATTCATATACATTTCCTTTCTCATTCTCATATCACATAACATCACACTCATCAATCTTACAACATATTGATATTTATTTTCATCATATTTATTCTCATCACATGACTTCACATTCATACAATCAATAATATCACATACAATTTCTTAGCATCTCATTACATGTATTTATTTCATTGCATATCATCACATTCATCCGTTTTCATCGCATCTTATATATATGCATTCAATCCCATAATATCGCATTCATTCATTTCTTATAACACATAATAACATCTTGTAATACATTAACTTTCACTTTCATTATAAATTTACAATTTATCTTCTTTTCATTCTGATTTCTTCATACATATTATTTTAATACTCATCCTCCTTTTATCATAAATTTTACTTTATAATTCATCTTCATCCCATCTTACAACTTATGTTACTTCTCAATTTTATCGATAATATATCTTACTTTGTTTTCATTTACATCTCATATTTCAATTTACTTCACTTTCATTCTTATCATATAATACTTCGCACCCCAAACATAGTTTGGGTAATATTACACCGCACCCCAAAGACGATAGCTTGGGTAATAATCACCGCACCCCAAGTAGAACTTGGGTAATATCACATCACATCCCAAGCCGATAGTTCGGTTACTACTTTAGTTTATTTTCATTTGCATCTTACAATTTACTTTACTTTTTATTTCCATCCCTCAATACATCCATCATATCAACAACCCACAAATTCACCATGGGAGTTGTGCCAAGGTAGGTAGTTCCTACCATTTCCATGGAAATAGCGGGTGAGTAGTTCCTCGACACACTTCCAATGTACAACAAACTCATATCACATCATATTTTTCTTAAATAACTATTCGCATAACCATTCTCATATTACATCTTCTTCACTTTCATTTATATAATGCATAATACATTTTCTTTACTTCTCGTATTCATTCCCATGATACATTTTCTTCATTATATTCATATTAATTCACTTTATTAACTTTTTCAATCTCATCTTATAATTTAACATATTTTAGTCTTTATTCTCAACTCATAATACACTTGCTTTAATTTCCCATTCTCATTTCACATCATATGCTTTCTCTACTTTCTCATATTTATTTCATATCATACGCCTTCTTTACATTCTCATTTCATTTCATAATACAATTTATTCTACTTTTCATTTTCATCTCATAATACAATTCACTGTAACTCTCATTCTCTTCGGATAATACACCATACCCCAAACATAGTTTGGGTAATTAATATATACACCGGATCCCAAAGCCGATAACTTGGGTAATAATCACCGCACCCCAAATCCGATAACTTGGGTATTAATTGACTTTTCATTCTCTTTATACTCTTTCTTTACTTTCTTATCTTTCCTTCATTTCAAATTTACTCATTTTATTGATTTTTTGACCAGTGAGCCACAATATCCCAATATACTGAAAGCCGACAGTCCAGTAAAATACACTGGTCGATGCTTACACAGAGTTTTACACGTCTAAGGCTACGTCTTCCACCCAGCCTATGCCAGCAAAGGAAACACCGCACCACAAGTAGAACTTGGGTACTTCATCCCGGCCGAAGCCAGCGAGGGAAAATAAAAGACCGCACCCCAGCGAAGCTGGGTACTTCCTCGTGGAAAAGACAACGAGGAAAGAGAACACCACACCCCTCATTTCACAAGGGTACTTCCTCGCGATATCTTTCATTGAGGGAATATCACCTCACCTTAGCTAAGCTAGGTAATAACCGGGCCCCAAGCCGATAGCTTGGGCGATAAAAACAGCACACCCCAAACATAGTTTGGGTAATAAATACCGCACCCCAAGTCAGTCCTTGGGTGTTAGGAGGTCTTAGCCAAACCCCCAGGATTTCTGTAGGTACTGGTCAACAAAAATATTTATCATTTATTCTCAATTTAATATCATCTTTTCATCGCATTTCACCACCACACAACATCTCAACTTTTACTTCAATAATTTGCCACATGGTTGACTTTAACCATGCGATGTATTATCACATAATCTCACACATTCACATACATCTGGTTATTTCATTTATAAGATTATTATCTCATATTATTCCGTATTATAAATGCACCAAAGTATTTATTTACTCACATTATAATGTCTTAGGTACATGCCAAACTTAGTAGATGTTTATATCATACGACCGCCCATTAGTTTCACTTTAAACATCATTATATTATACATACACTCGCTCATTAATTTCATCGATTACGATATCTCAATTCATTACCACCCATATATATCACACACATACACCAAATAGGTCAATGCATCATAACACCATATAACAAAATTTTAACAAATAATAATTCCGTATTTATGGTTAAATCTTCATTTAGCTGAATCCCACAAAAATCACTTCGAAACCTGCATAAAATCCTGTCACAACAATATATATATACTTAGTATAATCATACTCACTTGATAGCCCGCGAAGACTCGATGGACCACTTCTCCATCCCGCATCCGAAGTCGCTAACATCTACTATTATTAAATTCCAAAGCCAATTAGGGCCTAAAACATCTAAACCAGTCACAGGTAATAATAATACTAATCTGAATGTCACTAGGCATTTTATTGAACGAATGACATACACACGTGCGATGCACGTATTATTCAAATTCTTATGGGATTTTATCTCCTTAAAATTACTAAAAATCACCCAACACTATTCTAATGGTTCAACTACAATTTCTACTACTATTAAGGAGATAATTCTCATATTTACTTCCCTTTTATAAACCCAAACCCCTAATTTATAAGCAACTTACACAACCTTAATCAATTTGCTAATTTGTTGACTCTAACATAAAAATAGATCTCTAACCAACCCTATACTCCATTTCAAAGCAAAAGAAATTAAAAGCATACGAAATTACACAAATAATTACAAAGAGATATACCTCCACTAAATCCTTTCTTCGAAGTGAAGCAACCAAAGGGAAGAGAACCCTTCAATTAGCATGCCCCTAATTTTAATTGAAATTTTATGGGATTTCATCTTGGAAATCAACGGGAAATGGGGTTGAGTTTCAGTCAGGCGAAATTGAAACCGGGAGAAGAAGAAGAAGAAGGATTGAGGAGGGTTGGGGGGGGGGGGGGGGGGGGGGGGGGTTGGGGAAAAATGTATATAAATGTAATATTTATTATAGGGATATTAACATACGAGCCCCCAATCATCAAAATATTACAAATAAACCCCAAACTCTACACTTTAATAATACTAACAATACAAAATACATTAAAATATCTCATAATAATCTGCCAAAATTATAAAATAAAAATAAACAATATTTCTTCACATAAAACTCAACTGATAACTCTAATATATCAATAATACCGATCCAACACAAATATCAACACCAATATCAATATTTAAAATAAAATATACTAAAAATAATTCTCACCACTCCAGGGATATAAAAATGGGTATTTTCATTATTTTAAAAATTTGAGGTGTTACATTATACACACCTCAAAAGAAACTCGTCCTCGAGCTACAGGGGTTAAGAAAATTCTTCAAACAATTTCAGATACTTTCTCCTCCCCATCTCCCCAGATTTCAAATTTTAGTTAGTAAAATTAACACTCCATTGAACTTTCAGCAACTGAGCAACTTGACGTCTTGATCGCCGTACTGATAAACTGCCCACATATAAGGTCATGTCACCCTCTGTTACTGAAATAAAATCAAATTGACCCAATGTTTCTAATGTTGTCCACTCCTGGGACATAATAAAAGCCAATATCCTTCTTCTACTTAAGACATCCGTCACCGTATTTGCTTTCCCGGGTGGTATTTTATTTCCACATCAAAGCTACTAAGAAACTCGAGCCACCTTTGTTGCCTCATGCTAAGATCTTTTTGAGAGAACAAGTACTTCAAACTCTTCACATCTGTCAAAAGCTCTAACTGCTTCCAAACAAAGAATGTCTCCACATCTTCATTGCAAACACTAGTGCCACCAATTCCAAAGCTGAGTAGAATAACTCACTCCATATGACCGCAACGGCCTAGATATATAAGCCACAAGCCTGCCCTCACGCATCAAACTGTACCTAAACCTGTACCATACGCACTCCCTTCTCGGGGTAATCATAACAGAAGTTGTCGTCAATATTTCCTTTAACTCTTGAAATGCCTTTTCACACTGCTCAAACCATATAAACGACACATTATTCCAGGTAAGCTAGGTCATCGATGCAGCAATAATAGAAAATCGATGAATGATCCTCTGATAATAGCCAGCCAGACCTAAGAAACTCTGAATCTCTGCCACATTTGTGGGTTGTTCCCGTCTTTTCACCTCTGTAATTTTCTCCGGATCCACAAATATGCCTTCAACAGACACAATGTGCCTAAAAAATCACACTGCTCGCCCCAAAAATGACAATTTGCAAACTTATCATACCACTTTTGGTCCCAAAGTGTCTATAACACAATTATAAAGTGCTATTTATGCTCCTCCATGCAGCAAAAATACACCAAATTATCATCTACAAACACAATCACATCCTGTCGATATAAGGATGAAAGGTCTGATTCATCAAATCCATGAAAAATGCAAGGGCATTCGTCAGCCCAAAAGAAATCACCGAGAACTCATACAATCCATACCAAGTACGAAAAGCAGTCCTTGGGATACTTCCCTCTTCAATGCTCATCTGATGGTACCCGGTCTGCAACTCCAGCTGTAAAAACATTGTAGCTCCCGGCAACGGATACTTATTCTTAATAGTCACCTTATTCAACTCCAGATAATCAATACACATTCCCAGGGAGCCATCCTCTAATATATCAAAAAGTTTACAAACCACATCAATAATTTCATTTTTCACCTGGGGTATTTCCACCGAACTCAACGGTCATACATACATCGTCCCAGACGTTACATACAATTAGAAACTGGGTTTCCTCGAGCTTTCTCACCTGAATCCTCCCAATATTATACTCCAACCGAGCATAAGGCCTTCACAACCAACCCATCTCCCAGTATAAAATAATAACCACAACCACACATCAACCCATAGTCTAAAGGACATATACAGGATCCCTAAGGAGATTACACCTATCGGCACACAGCAATCAATATAATAGAACTCTCGAATGGTGTACTCTTCTAAAGGGGACATTAAAAATGCCAAAATGCAAAACATATGCATGGGCTAAAAAAAAGTAACACTGACCCAAAGTCAGGCAAAAGTCTAATAGGGATCGCATCATTCAACAACATAATCCATACTTAGCAAAACACTCTCAAAGCATAAACAAACTTCACACAAACTTCACATTCTCTACTTAGCAATGATGTACCCATACACATGACAAGATCACTAGAATTGGCATGACATTCCTAGTTAACCTAGGCTCGGATACCAAAATGTAACACACATATTTTTTTTTCCTTTTTACCAATCCTTATCCAAATGTTCACTAACTTAATCTATTACTTATCTACACCATTTCTTACTTAGAAAGATACTCATAGATTTTATTAAAAATTTCGGGAGAGTTTTTCCTGAAATATTAGCCCTTTTACAGCTTTTCCTTACGGAAAACTGCAAACAATCACACAAAACAATGTACCTGTAATATTTTTCACCCCTACCCAGGCCAAATCATTCAGCATCACATAGGCAATAATATCACGGCTCTGAGGGGATATAATTTCTCATAATAAGCAAGATACAGATTAAAACCCTGTAATTTTTTTGAAAATATATATGATTTTTAGAAAAACTTTAGAAAAACCTTTTCAAAAATCGACCACAGAGCCGAATACTCCACAACGAGTTGGGTACGAGCTTTCATAATTTATCACAGCATTATATATATCTTTATACCTTACAGTTATACACATAATCTTCCAAAATATCAAATAACACATCATCTACCCCCATTACTACATATCATATATATATATAATCCATCAACTGCAAATAAAAGTATAACAACCAAACCTTATCATTACCTCACCTCGCTGCTATCAAACCTGCAAGAGAGTTAGGGTCGTCCACCCTCAGGGAGGGACTCCCTTAATCCCCAGAAAACAACAGGGGTTAGCCATGTCTGGTGTGAGTATAATTTACTAGTTTAGCAAATAAATTAAAAGGTACAAATAAAATAGAATGAACCTACGAATATCAAGATAATAGAATTCAACATGAACTCTGAACATAAAAACATCATAAATTCGACTTTATATCAAAGTACTCTTCTAAATCTGCACCCGTCTACATATCCATCACCACTCTTCATACCTTGAAGTTGTGCCTCGACATGTAGTTCTCACCATTTCCATGAAAATAGCCGGCGGGTAGTTCCTCGGCACAATTCCAAGGCATATCAACTTTTATCAACTCATGTCATAACTTATCCTTAGATTAGAAATCATTCTCATATCCATCAATTAGCACACATCACTATATGTGTCACACTAATATCACTTATCACTCTACTTTTCATTTATATAATATTATGTCATACATACACACTTTCTTTACTTCTCATACTCTTTTCCATACCACAATTTGTTTGAGTTTTTAAAATTAATTTTTACATACATAATCATTCATGATTAATCTCATATACACCACATTGTATTAATTTGTATAGGTAATTCCTTCACTTTACTCTCAAATACAAAACATTATATTAATTCACATATAACTCCATTACTTTTCATTCTTAATCCCGTTACACAAATATTCATCTTTGTCATAATTATCTTCGCATCACCATTTCTTTATTTCCTATAATCACATAATGCCATTACCTCATTTTCTTCATACTTATTTAACCACGTACTTCATTTACCATTCATTTTTATTTACATACTCACGACTCATACTCATCTTCATTCATATATATTTTTTCTCATTCTCATATTACATAACATCACACTCATCAATCTTACAACATATTGACATAACTTCACATTCATACAATCAATAATATCACATACATTTTCATAGCATCTCATTACATGTATTTATTTTATTGCATATCATCACATTCATCCGTTTTCATCGCATCTTATTCATATGCATTCAATCCCATAATATCACATTCATTCATTTCTTATAACACATGTCATAACATCTCGTAATACATTAACTTTCACTCTCATTATAAATTTCCAATTTATCTTCTTTTCATTCTGATTTCATCATACAGATTATTTTAATACTCATTCTTCTTTTATCATATATTTTACTTTATAATTCATTTTCATCCCATCGTACAACTTATGTTACTTCTCATTCTTATCGATAATATATCTTACTTTCTTTTTCATTTACATCTCATATTTTAATTATTCACTTTCATTCTTATTAGATAATACTTCGCACCCCAAACATAGTTTAGGAACTATTACATTGCACCCCAAAGTCGATAGCTTGGGTAATAATCACCGTTCCCAAAGTAGAACTTGGGTAATATCACATCACATCCCAAGCTGATAGCTCGGTTATTACTTTACTTTATTTTCATTTTTATCTTAAAATTTACTTTACTTTTCATTTCCATCCCGCAATACATCCATCATATCAAAAACCCACCAATTCACCCTGGGAGTTGTGCCAAGGCAGGCAGTTCTCACCATTTCCATAGAAATAGCGGGCGAGTTGTTCCTCGACACACTTCTAATGTAACTACCGTTTCCATTATTTTCATTTTCCCCTCTTTTGTAATATTTTATTTGTAATTAAATAAAATACCTTATTTTCTTGTTATTTTAATTAAAATTGTTCATGAAATTCTTCGTTCTTCTTGATTGAGCCATTCTTGCTGATCCTAATTTCTTTTATTAATTATGGGTATTTTTATTTAAACCCTATTATTTTAGATCTATCTTTTATTGAACCCTAAAACCCAATTTCAATTGTTTTTGACCAAAAACCGCTATTATTGGACCCTAAACCACAAACCCAACACCCTAATTACAATCTATAAATACAATCCTAGTACAAACCCTAAAAATTGCACTATTGAAACCCTAAAAGCTGCTTATTCTCTCTCGTCTTCCTCTCTCCTCCCGTTTCTATCTCCCCGACCTTGGATTCCCGCCCAAACTCTAAACCCATTATTATGCTTCTCTTCCCCGGCCAAACTCCAGCCACCCTCCCGTCGACGACCCCTCCAGTCGACGCCGACCACCTTTTTGCTCACCCCCAACGCCGCCAAAGCAGGCCCCGACCTCCCCTTTTCCCTATTCCGCTTTCGTGGATAGAAGCGCAAACCCAACCCCCGATGCTGCTCCCCAATTTCGTCGATAGTTCTGCCGTCGATGCCCTACGTCGATTCCCTTGCCGTTCGACACCGTCAAACCAAGACGTCGTCGCCCTTGCTCCTCTTACTGTTGTTGCTGGTCTTTCTCTTGTTATTATCGCTGGTCTCTTTCTTGCTATTGTTGTTGGTCTCTTTCTTGCTGCTGTTGCTTGGATCTTTGTGCACGTGTATCGCACGTGCTAATTTCTGCTAGTTTGTGGGTTCGTTGCTTCGGGATCCGTATCCTGTTATTCTTGGTATTTGTTTTCACTGTCTATAAGGCAAGTCACTTTTCCCTTGAATTTTATATTGTATCAAATTCAAGTTTCATTGAAATTCTTGCAAGTAGATCCTATTCGTTATCATATCGTTGTATTAATTATCTTCGTTGGGTCTATTGAGGGTTTACACGAGCTAACCCCAATATTCCCGACATCGTGTCATTTTTAACTCTAAAGATTGAATTTTTCATGCATTCATGTAGAATTGATAATAAGGTTAATCATATAATCATAGTACAATTAGCTTATGGTATAAACAATTGCTAGGTTGTATGTTGTTTGATCGTTTGATGTATAGTTGATGTTAAATTAGTGTATGTGTGTGTTCTGAATTTTATTATTATGTTTTTATACCCATTATGCTGATTATGAATTTATCAACTAATAGAATTGATACCCATCATATCTAATTAAATTGTTTCATGAAAAATACCCGAAACCCTGTATGTTGCTTGCTGGCTGTATGTTGACTACTATTTTCGACCAAGTAAATGATCTCAAAATAAATCACTTTCTGAATAAGAATTGTTGCCATAGTTTCTAGTTTCTAGAATGTCTTGAATTTCTAAATTCCGAGTTGTGTATCAAAAGTTATGCTCGTTTTACGACAGCTGTGTTTTTATTTGCAGATTTTTAGATTCTATATTTCATATTTAAACTGTTAAAAGGCTGATCAAATTTTAAAATATTTCTCTGAAAATTTTCAGATTGTTAGTGATCATGTTTGGGAGTCTAATAAATATTTTTAATGAATTTATTATCGAGTTTTGTTGATTCTAAAAAATAAAATAACATGATGTCAATTTTCTGCCTGAATATGAAATCTGTAAAGAACAATATATTTGAGCTAGCTACTGTTGTCAGAATTTCAACTTTAAATATCCGTTGGAACCGTGTGGAAGTCCAGTTTTTAGAATTTATGACGGTTTCAATTTTTTATTTCTGAAATAGTGGAAATTTGTATTTTTGTACAGACTACTCTTGCTGTCCAGAATTTTATAATTCAGATTTTAATAGATTAATTATTCCTATATCGAACTATTCCATGAATTAAAGTATGTGTGTTGCATTACATGATTCCAATGACTTATTTTCACCATTCTAATCATCTTATCCATGTTGTCATCCTATTGTTCTCCTATTATTACTATTGTTCGTCTCATGTCTCAAATTGCATATTGTATTATTGTATTGATAAATAATTAACAAGCCGGAATTTAAGAGACTGACTACAGTAGTTGATGATATAGAGACTGTACTCAGATGATGGCCCGTGTTATTATCGTTATCGTTATTGTGTAAGAAATTACACCATGGCCCGTATTATTACCGTTATCATCATTGTGCAAGAAAATATCTCAATGGCCCGTGTTATATTGCTATCGTCATCATACTCAGTACATGATCTATAGAATCTTCCACTTAAGTCTAAACAACATTGATTGTATGCATCGAATCTGTAGAATGGGATGCAGTAGTACATGCATTAGTTAGGATTAAAATGATAATAGACTTAAGAATTGACACAACATCGACATTGTATATTGTTCATCATTGTTTCTATTGATATCGAATATTGGCTAAGTGTTATTGATATTGACCATTGAATATTGTTCTCGTTTATTGAATCATTATTTATAGCCATTGCATTGATTATCATGATATTGATTATTGTTATTGTTCTATGTTATTGATTCATATTGATCAATTGAATTTATTGTTATACCGTTATTCCATTGTTCTTTGTTTTCTCAACTTGTTGTCCATGACTAGCTCTAAGGACAATTTTTCTCCTCTTTTTAGATGATGTGTACCCAGGTAATGAAAGAGAATTATCTGCTGGGATATGAGAACAAACTTTCTAAAGAACTATTACTTTCTAATTGAGTGTTATTTAATTGAACTATTGTATTGAGAAGTATTACTATTGTGTTTGGGATTTATTATTGTATTGATCTTATGACCCAAATTTTATTATTGTTTCCAGACGTTAGTTTATTGTATTTGGATATTCATATTGCTTCATTCCAAGAGTTATTGTTCAAGAGATTATTATTATTGCCTGCACAATTATTCTGTATTGATTATATTGTTAAGTTGATCGGATAAACAGCTTATGGGTGACGGTAGTCATTCGCTGGGCCAATGTCATGTACTCGTATTCCGTATTTTTGGGAAGCGGGACGTGACAAGATTTTTAATGGTATCAGAACCCGGGTTTGGATAATATATTAGTCAAACGTGACTAACGAAAGGAAGTTTGGCTTTGATTGATATATTAATCAGATTTGGGTTTTATCGAGTTCACTCAACAATATGTGTAATACAGAGATGACATGAACAATCGATATCCAACCTACGATCTGGATGCTAACTGTTTAATTTTTATTGCAGACCATGGATAGAAAAGGTGCTTCATCTTCCCGAGCCGGGAATGATGAGTGTAATGAGCCCACTGTTGCACAAATGATGCAAATGCAGCGTGAGCACAATGAATTGATGATACGGATGCAGTTGGAACATAATGAACAGATGAGAATGGCTTATGAAGTTGCTAATAGAGAACCTGTTGTGCCTGCCCCTGGATTGCTGCCGCCGAGACCTGGTAATGTGGCAGATTTCATGAGGCTCCATCCAGTTAAGTTCTCGGGCACTTAAGGTCAACTTGAAGCCGAGTAATGGCTTATCAGGACTGAACAGTTATTGACCACAACACGTATAACGAATGTGGATCGTGTGGATGCAGTGAGCATACTACTTGTTGATCTTGCCCACATTTGGTGGCAAACTGAGGCTAAACGATTGGGCCGATCCGTCTACTGGGCCGCCTTCACTGAGAGCTCCCTCACGAAGTTCTTCCCTAATGTCACCAAGAATGAAATGGAACGACAATTTGTCTCATTAACTTAAGTTCGTTAGAAAATGTTTAATTCATGCTTTTCGTTGTTATTTCATAAAGTATCGACGTTAAACTAAACACTGTCTTGAATCAGGGGAGTCAGACCGTGGACGAGTACGCTGCGGAATTCGCCCGACTAAGTCATTTTGCTATTGCTTTGGTGGCAAATGACGAAGATCGCAGTCGTTCCTGTTGGGATTTGACATTGAAATTTAGGATCATATTGTTGCCTTGCTACTTCGCTCTTATGCTGATATCCTGGATGATGCAAGAATTCATGAATAGACCAGTACAAGTAAGCGTGCTATTCAGCGTTCTGTTACTGCTAGACCTTCTGGTGGGCCTATTAAGAGGCCAGCTCCGCCCCTTCCTGCTAGGGTATTGCCTTACTCACCTGCTATCCAGAGGCCGAACCTAGTGTGCATGCACTGTCACAAGACTGAGCATTTGTGCCAAGATTGCAGGATAGCGAATCGCCTGTGCCTTCTGTGTGAAGGCAATGATCATATGGTTTGTGATTGCCCTAGGTCCAAGACTCTTGCATCAGTTGGAGGTTCCGCTCCGCAGGGGGCACTTGTTCGTGGTCAGGGTGGACCACCTCTCCCACCTCAGAGGCAGATCTTTGATCAGAGGAGAGCCGCTCCTAGGGGTAATCTTCCTATAGGTCGTACTCAGGCCTACAACTTCACTACGTAGGATGCTGAGACTGCTTTGGACGTTGTTGCAGGTATATCTTTAGTTGTTTTTCATTCTATTTTCATTTGTATTTATTTTGATTCCTTGCTATTTTGTGACTCTATCATGTTGCTTATTCATGTTGCCTCTCATTCATGTCTGTTCTTGCATTTTGCTTCTACCTTTTGTGTTCTCACTTTGACTTCTTGCTAGGCATTATTCTTGTTCATTCCTTCCCTGCTTATGTTCTCTTTGACTCTGGTGCTACTCATTCATTTTTTTCTTTCCGCTTCGTTGATCTGCACCACCTGGCTAGCAGCACTATGCTAGTAGCTTGGAACATTTCTGCAGGTGGAGGTGTTGTCGTGTGTTCTCAGATTTGTGAGCAGGGTCCCTTGGTTATTGGTGGTGTTGATTTTGTTGCCGATTTGATTGTCATCAGTAATGCTGGTTTTGACGTTATTTAGGGATGGACTGGCTTGGTGCCACTCACGCTGTAATTGACTGCCGCAAGAAAAAGGTGGTGTTCCAAATGCCAGAAAGTCAGGAATTTGAATTCTATGTAGGTGAAACGCCGCTAGCTTGTGCGGAGAAGTTGGCAAGTCAGGAAGTTGGAGTTATGGAGGAAGTATGCTGATGTGTTGTCGCACCATTGGTTGTGCAGGATTTTCTGGATGTTTTTCCTAAGGAACTGTCAGGATTACCGCCAGATCGTGAAGTGGTGTTCAGTATTGATGTTCAGCTGGGTACAACTCCAATCTCTAAGAGTCCATACAGAATGGCTCCTATTGAGTTGGCTGAGTTGAAGGAGCAGATTCAGGAGTTACTGGATAGAGGTTTTATCAGGCCAAGTGTTTCGCCTGGAAGAGCTCCTATACTGTTCGTCAATAAGAAGAATGGTAGTCGCAGGTTGTGTATTGACTACCGTGAGCTCAATAATGTCACAGTGAGAAACAGGTATCTGTTCCCAAGAATTGATGACCTATTTGATCAATTGGGAGGCGCTTCTGTATTTTCAAAGCTGGAACTTCGTTATGGTTATCATCAGGTTAATGTAAATGCCGAGAATGTACAGAAGACTGCTTTTCGTACAAGATATGGGCACTATGAATTTTTGGTGATGCCTATCGGAGTTACTAATGCTTCGGATGTGTTCATGAGCTTGATGAATCGGGTTTTCTCTCCCTTTCTAAACAAGTTTGTGGTGGTGTTCATTGATGATATTCCTGTCTTATTTCGGAACCGTGAGGAGCATGCTGAGCACTTGAAGGTTGTTTTGCAAACTTTAAAGGAGAATCAACTGTATGGAAAGCATAGCAAGTGTGAGTTTTGGCTGCATCGTGTGGCTTTCTTGGGTCATATTATTTATGGTGATGGATTTTCTATCGGTCCATCCAAGATTTCTGCAGTTAAGGATTGGCTGACGCCGAAGTCTGTATCGGAAGTTCGGAATTTTCTTGGTCTAGCAGGTTACTACAGGAAGTTTATTCGGGATTTCTCGAAGATTGCAGAGCCGTTAACCAATTTGACTGGGAAGGATCAGAAGTTTGTGTGGGATGAGTTCTGTGATGAAGCCTTCTGTGAATTAATGAATCGGTTGACATCAACACCTGTGTTGACTATACTTGATGGATCAAGAGGTTTCGTAATTAACTGTGATGCTTCAGGTAGAGGTTTGGGTGTTTTTTAGATGCAATGAGGCAAGGTTGTTGCATATGCATCTTGTCATGCCCCGCTTCCCAAAATACGGGAATACGACCACGTAACGAAGGCTCAGCGAATGATTATACATCATCCATAAGCTGTAACAGATTAACTCAACAATATACAAGAGAAAACAACCATGCAGGAAGAATATAATCACATAAACAAAGAATAAACTCCTAAATAATCATGAAATAAATTCACCAAATAATAATCTAACATCTGAGATAAAACAAACTTTGGGTCATAAAAGCCCAAGAATACAAAGTATGATAAAAAAAACAGTATAAAAAGCAAATAACAAGAGATAGCTAAGTAGTCTAATAGTCCAGCTCCGATCTTCAGAGAGTTTGATCACCAATTTCTTCTGGTATTGCTCCTTCGGTACCTGTAAGGTCTTGATCTAAAAAGAAAGAAAAGAGTGTCCTTAGAGCAAGTCGTGGACAGCAAGTAGAGAAAACAGAGGATAAAGGAAAGCATGAATATCAAAGAAAAAGGGACAGGGTCAAAGTCAAAGAACAAAGAAAAGAGTAGGCAATAATATGAAAGGGTTACAATAATCACACATGTAATGCGTGATGTCAAGTCAAGACCAAGAATGAGATGTCATATGCAGGTTATTAGTCATTTTATTAATCTATCTATTGCACATACTACTGCATCTCATTCCACAGGTTCGGCGCAACACACAGTGAACATTTTAGGCTGGTGGTGAATTCACGGATCATGTACTCGTCATCGATGACGATAGTTTTACAATAAATAATTTAAATTCAATACTTCTTCTTCCAATCAATACTTCTCCTCCTTCCAATACAATATAACGATAAGGCCTTGCCGAGTACATTTTCCTATCGTTCACTACCAAGTCCTACCCATCATACCCCGCCTTGTTATTAGTTTACTTTTATCCTATGTGAGCATGTAGGAAGGTGTCAATGTTGTATGATACTAAGTGTGTCTAATTCTATGTGTTACAGGCAAAGCAAAAGGCAAACAAATCAAATAAGCACAATTCACACAATCAGGAAAGCATGACCTTTCTGTACTAAAATATGGATTATGGTCACTAAAAAATAGCAAATTTGAATCCGTCAGAAGGTATAGAAAGTAGACTTCCACACGGTTCTAGCGAATATAATTAAGGCATATAAAAGATACAGAAACCGGGGTGAAAACTCCTTTCTATTCAGGTTTTATGTTCAGGCAGCATGCAATAAGTTGTGTTCAACTATTTATTTCAGATCAGAGAACTCATTAATAAAATCTATAAAATAATCTGGGTGATTCCTACATGTGTCTAAGTTCAACTAGATTTATTTCAAATTTTTCTTTTACTGTTAGCATGATCAATTAAATTAAGAAATAGCAGGATACGCATGCATTTGTGAATCTAGAATTTGTAACATGGTTGTACTAAAATGATGATATCTAGCAGGTTACACATCGGAATTCAAATCCACAAGAAGGAAAAGTGAACTAGACATCCGGGGCTACAATTTATGTTCAGCAAGTTATTTCAAATTATGACAGTAGCTTGGTTGAAAATTTGATTCAAAATGAAACAACTAGCAGTCCAGAAATTATCTTGACATAAAAGGGGCAACAAATAGATCATACAATCATATATTACATGAAAATTGGTAATTAAAGTGATCCTACGTGTCAACATCCATATTTCTATGTTTAAGATACAATTATCACAGGCATGGTATCAATACATCGATCAACTTCAATCTAGCACATTCAATTTAACATGTCCAACTTATCAAGTAGTCCTATGCATGAATCTAGTTATTTAAATGTGCCTATGCATGAAACAATAGGGACTAGATTTTAGATCAAAAAGAATGACACAATGTTAAGAGTATGTCGGGTTAGCTCGTGTAAACCCTCAATAGACTTAACGGAGATTCAAAAGCAGTATGATAACGAAATGGACAGCATCTACTTGCGGGAGATCACATAATCTTGAACAGAATAAAATGCTAGTTCAAGAAGAGACTTGCCTGTGAGACGGTTAATACGAATAATACAGAATAACGGGATCGGAAACCCGGGCAACGATGCCAAAGCACGAGCGAGACACGTGCGAAACCAAAATAGCACAAGACCAAAACTCTGCACTGGATCTCTGCCAAATAGAAAACGGCCAACCCAGATCAACTCCAACAAAACAGTAAACAAGGGAACCAACCACTCACACACAGCGGATCTGGGGTAAAACAGCGAACACCAATCCCAGATCTACTGTGCCCAGAACAGTTAACACGAAAACGGCCAATGGGAGCTCGTCTTCAACCTTCGATAGAGAGAGAAGGAGAGAGCTCTGACGACGTTGGGGACGGCATAGCACCACAGCGACGACGACTGCAATGATGACGAAGACGGCATTACGGTCGGGAAGCGACGACAACGGCAAGACTCCGACGGCGAAGCGAGCTATGTTTTCATTCGAAAACAGAGGAAAAGGATGATGACTGGGCACTAGCTCTGGACAACGATGATGAGGACTGGGGGATCTCCGGTGGTTACGAGGGTGAGTGGATGGCGAAGCGTTGGATTTTGATAGGAACAGGGGATGGGTTGAGCGAAGAAGAAGACGAGTGGATAGGTTTGGGCGGGTTGAAGGCGACAAGGACGGGGAAGATGGAGACTGGGATGATGAGGAGCGAAGGTCGACGAGGGGACAGCGGTGACGAGGCGCCGGGGCAACGAAGATGGGTTTGGAGGCGAAAACAGAGAGAGCGGGAGATGAAGAGGGGTGAATAGGGAAAGAGGGTTAGGGCTACACAGTGACGGCTACGGGTTAGGTTTTTAATTAGGGTTAGGGTATTAATAGAAGATTAGGGTATTTATATAGGGGAAAAGTAGGATATTAGGTATTGGGTAATAGATCCAATAAAATAAAATACATTGTATATAATACAATTGATCAACGTAAATCCAAATACAAGGAATAAGATATGTGATAAAAATATAATTTGTGTTACATAAATTATTTGAGACAATTATAAACACAATTACCAAATAAGAAGGGATTTGTTTTAATAATCAATCATAATAATAAATATTCACCATGACCATAAGAACACTAAAATAACCATGTCAATAAAATAATAATAAGAATATCAACCAATCAATAAGAATAAAAGGACTATCAATAATAATAGTGACAATAGTAATAATAATAAAAAATAATAATAATAGTAATAACAAAATAGCAATAAATAATATCAACAACGACAATAGCAATTATCAAAATAATAACAATATATAAAAATAGGAATTTATGGAAATAGTCCCAATAGTAACAATATTTTTGAGGGTTAAAACACAAATAGTTGATCAAGTAAAAATGAAACCAAAGTTTATTCGAAATAATTATAATTATTATTTAGAAAATGCTTTAACAAAGAAACTCAAAACGAATTTAACCATAACAATTTATAAATATCGAGATACAGAAAAATACTCATGAAAATATGTATTCGCAGAAATAGGGGTTACACATCTAGACAACTAGGGGCTACATGAAAAGAATTATCCTACACATGATTTGGAGCTGACAGCTGTGATTTTTACATTGAAGCTTTGGAGGCGTTATTTACTTGAAGACCGAGTGGAGATCTTCACTGACCACAAAAGTCTCAAGTATGTGTTTACCTAAAAGGAACTGAATATGAGGCAAAGGCAATGGTTGGAATTGATGGTAGATTATGATATCACTTTGCAGTATCACCCTGGCAAGATTAATTCGGTACCTGATGCTTTGAGCTGAAGACCTGTTGCCTGTTGCTATGGTTCTTACTGAGCAAAAGGAACTTTTGGAAACTATGAGGACATTAGATTTGGATGTGGTATTGCCTGGTTCTGAGCAGAGTTGTATGGTGCTTCAGTTGCAGTCATCTTTGGTGGATCAGATTAAAGAGGCACAGTCTGGTGATGTGTAGTTGCATCAATTTCGAGCTGAGGTTGACGCCGATTCGAGGACTAATATGGTGATTCATGAGGATGGATCTCTTCGCTTTGGGACCCGTCTATGTGTTCCGTATGGAGAAGTCAGGCAGAAGTTACTCGAACAAGCTCATTGCTCGTCATACTCTATTCATCCCGGTGGTACGAAGATGTATCAGGATTTGAAGTTGCATTTCTGATGGCATGGTATGAAGAGGGTTGTTGCAAGATTTGTTGCTCGGTGTCTGATCTGTCAGCAAGTGAAAGCAGAATATCAAAGGACTGCTGGCTTCTTCAACCGCTTCCTATCCGGAGTGGAAGTGGGAGAATATCACTATGGATTTTGTGACTGCTTTGCCTAGAAGTCCCAAGGGTCACAATGCCATCTGGGTGATTATGGATCGCTTGATGAAGAGTGCTCATTTCATTCCTTTCAAAGTTGGTCAGTCTACAGAAAGCTTTGCAGAGAAGTATATGCAGGAGATTGTGAGATTGCATGGTGTTCCTGTCAGTATTATATCAGACAGAGATAATAGATTCAGATCTCAATTTTGAGAGATTCTTCAGATTAGTCTTGGGAGTAAGCTGAAGTTCAGTACTGCATTCCATCCATAGACAGATGAACAATCTAAGAGAACTATTCAGACCTTGGAGGATTTGTTGAGGTCATGTGTGCTTCAGTTTGGAGGATCTTGGGAATATCTTCTACACTTGGTGCCATTTTCATACAATAATAGCTACCAAGCTAGTCTTCAGGTAGCTTCGTATGAAGTCTTATATGTTCGGAAGTATAGATCACCAGTGTGTTGGATGACATTGGTAAAAGGAAGCTTTTAGGGCCAGAATTGATCACGAGGACTGTTGATGTGGTGGACCAGATTAGAAGCATTTGCAGGACGCACAGGACAGGCAGAGGAAATGGGAAAACAAGTACATGAGACCGTTAAAGCTTGAAGTGGGTGACAATGTATTCCTCAAGGTGTCTCCATGGAAAGGTGTGATTCGTTTCGATGGTGGTGGCAAGTTGAGCCCTAGATTCATTGGTCCGTTCGATGTGGTGGATCGAGTAGGCAAAGTGGCCTATAGACTCGCATTGCCGCCAGCTCTTTCTGGAGTACATGACGTCTTCCATGTTTCTCAGCTCAGGAAGTATGTTCGGGATGATAGTCATGTTATTGACTATTCGGAGTTGTCGGTTGGACAAGATTTGTCTTGTGAGATTCATCCAGTGTCGATTGTGGACTGGCAGGAGAAGATTTTGAACAATAAGGTTACCAAGTTGGTTCGTGTTGCTTGGAATCCTCACTCGCTAGGTGAGTCGACCTGGGAGCTTGAAGATGTGATCCGGAAGAGGTTTCCCCATGTTTTTGAGTAGTTCTTGTTCTTTTCTTCCTTCGGGGGTACCCTACTACCACTTGCTTAAATTTCGAGGATGAAATTTTATTGTAAAGTGGGTAGGATTGTAACTACCATTTCCGCTATTTTCATTTTCCCCTATTTTGTAATATTTTATTTGCAATTGAATAAAATACCCTATTTTCTTGTTATTTTTATTAAAACGGTTCATGAAATTCTTCGTTCTTCTTGATTAAGTGATTCTTGTTGATCCTAAATTTTTTTTATTAATTGTGGGTATTTTTATTTAAACACTATTATTTTAGATTTATCTCTTATTGAACCGTAAAGGCCAATTTCAATTGTTCTTGACCCAAAACCGCTACTATTGGATACTAAACAACTAACCCAACACCTTAATTACAATCTATAAATACAATCCTAGTACAAAGCTTAAAAATTGCACAATTGAAACCCTAAGAGCCGCTTATTCTCTCTCTTCTTTCTCTCTCCTCCCGTTTCTCTGTCCCCAACCTTGGATTCCCGCCAAAACTCTAAACCCATTACTATGCTTCTCATCCCCGACCAAACTCCTGTCACCCTCCCATCGTCGACCCCTCTAGTCGACGCCGAGCACCTTCCCGCTCACCGCCAACGCCGCCACAACAGACCCCGACCTCCCTTTTCCCCTGTTCCTCTCTTGTCGATAGCAGCGCCAACCCAACCCCTGACGCTGCTCCCCAATTCCGTCGATAGCATCGCTGTCGACACCCTGTGTCGATTCCCTCGTTGCTCGACGCTGTCGCCCTTGCTCCTCTTTCTTTTGTTGTTGGTCCCTCTCTTGCTGTTGTTGCTGGTCTCTCTCTTGCTGTTGTTGCTTGGATCTTTGTGCACGTGTATCGCACGTGCTAATTGTTGCTAGTTCGTCGGTTTGTTGCTTCGGGATCCTTATCCCGTTATTCTTGGTATTCGTTTTCGCTGTCTATAAGGCAAGTCACTTTCTCCTTGAATTGTACATTGTATCAAATTCAAGTTTCATTGAAGTTCTTGCAAGTAGATCCTATTCATTATCATATCGTTGTATTGATTATCTTCGTCGTGACTATTGAGGGTTTACACGAGCTAACCCCAATATTCTCGACATCGTGCCACTTTTGATTCTAAAGTCTGAATCTTTCATGCATTCATGTAGAATTGATAATAGTGTTAATCATATAATCATAACACAATTAACCTATTGTAGAAAAAAATGGTTAGGTTGTATGTTGTTTGATCGTTTGATGTATGGTTGATGTTAAATTAGTGTATGTGTATGTTCTTAATTTTATTATCATGTTTTTATACCCATCATTCATATTATGAATTTATTGACTAATAGAACTGATACTCATCATGTATAATTAAATTGTTTCATGAAAAATACCCGAACCCTGTATGTTTCTTGGTGGCTGTACGTTGACTGCTATTTACGACCCAGTAAATGATCTCAAAATAAGAATTGTAGCCTTATCTTTCTAGTTTCCGAAACGTCTTGAATTTCCGAATTCCTAGTTGTGTAGCAAAGTTATGCCCATTTTACTACAGCTGTCTTTTTATTTCCAGATTTTCAGATTCTTGTATATTTGATATTTAAACTGTTAAAAGGCTGATCAAATGTTAAAAAATATTGCTCTGAAAATTTCCAGATTGTTTGTGATCATGTTTAGGAGTCTAATAACTATTTTTAATGAATTTATTATCTAGTTTTTGCTGATTCTAAAAAATAAAATAACATGATGTTGATTTTCTGCCTGAACATGAAATATATAAAGAACAATCTGTTTGACCTAGCTACTATTATCAGAATTTAAGCTTTAAATATGCGTTGGAACCTTGTGGAAGTCCAGTTTTCAGAATTTCTGACGGTTTCAGTTTTTCGATTTCTAAAACAGCGGGAATTTGCATTTTTGTACAGACTACTCTTGCTATCCAGAATTTTATAATCCCGATAATTATTCCTATATCGTACTATTGTATGAATTAAAGTGTGTGTGATGCATTGCATGATTCCAATGAGTTATTGTCACCATTCTAATCGTCCTATCCATGATGTCATCCTATTGTTCTCCTATTGTTACTGCTTTTCATCTCATGTCTCAAATTGCATATTGTATTGTTGCATTGATAAATAATTAACAAGCCGGGATTTAAGAGATTGAATAGAGTAGTTGGTGTATAGACACTGTACTCGGATGATGGCCCGTGTTGTCGTCATTGTGCAAGAAATTGTCTCAATGGTCCATATTATATTGTTATCGTCATCATACCCAGTACATGATCTATAGAATCTTCCACTTAAGTCTAAACGACATTGATTGTATGCATCAAACCTGTAGAATGGATGTAGTAGTACATGCATTAGTTAGAATTAAAATGATAATAGACTTAAGAATTGATACAATATCGACATTGCATATTGTTCATCATTGTTTCTATTGATATCGAATATTGGCTAAGTGTTATTGATATTGACCATTAAATATTGTTATCCTTTATTGAATCATTATTTATATCCATTGCATCGATTATCATGATATTGATTATTGTTATTGTTCCATGTTATTGATTCCTATTGATCCATTGAATTTATTGTTATACCGTTATTCCACCGTTCCTTGTTTTCTCTACTTGCTGTCCATGACATGCTCTAACGACAATTTTTTCTCCTCCTTTTAGATGAAGTGTACCTAAGTAATGAAGGAGAAATGCCAGCTGGGATTAGAGAACAAACTTTCTAAAGAACTATTGTTTTATAATTGAATGTTATTTTGTTGAACTATTGTATTGAGACTTATTACTATTGTGTTTGGGATTTATTATTGTATTGGGCTTATGACCCAGATTTTATTATTGTTTCCAGATGTTGGTTTATTGTATTTGGATATTTCATACCGCTTCATACCGAGAATTATTGTTCATGAGATTATTATTATTGTCTGCGCAATTGTTCTGTATTGATTATATTGTTGAGTTGATCGGATAAACAGTTTATGGGTGACGTTAGTCATTCGCTGGGCCAATGTCATGTACTCATATTCTATATTTTTGGGAAGCGAGGCGTGACATCCAAGGTAGAACAAACTCATATCACATCATATTTTTCTTTAATAACTCTTCTCATTACCTTTCTCACATTACATCTTAATCACTTTCATTTATATAATGCATAATGCATTTTCTTTACTTCTTGTATTCATTCCCATAACACATTTTCTTCATTTTATTCATATTAATTCACTTTATTTACTTTCTCAATCTAATGTTATAATTTAACATATCTTACTCTTTATTCTCAACTCATAATTCACTTGCATTAATTTCCCATTTGCATTTCACAACATATGCATTCTCTACTTTCTTATATTTATTTCATATCATATGGCTTCTTTACTTTCTCATTTTTCATTTTCATATCATAATACAATTCAGTTTAACTCTCATTCTCTTCAGATAATACACTGCACCTCATAAATAGTTTGGGTAATATATACACCGCACCCCAAAGCTGAAAGCTTGGGTAATAATCACTGGACCCCATAGCCGATAGCTTGGGTAATAATTTACTTTTCATTCTCTTTATACTCTTTCTTTACTCTCTTATCTTTCCTTTCATTTCACATTTATTCATTTGATTAATTCGTTGACCAGTGAGCCACAATATCCCAATATACTGAAAGCCGACCACCCAGTAGAACACGCTGATCGATGCTCACACAGACTCTTGCACGTCCGAGACTACGTCTTCCTCCCAGCTAATCCCAGCGAGGGAAATACCGCACCCCAAGTAGAACTTGGGTATTTTCTCCCGGCCGAAGCTAGCAAGGGAAAAGAAAACACCGCACCCCAGCGAAGCTGGGTACTTCTTTGCCACGAGGGAAAGTGAACACTGCACCCCTAGTTTTACTAGGGTACTTCCTCGCGACATCTGTCATCGAGGGAATATCACCGCACCCCAGCTGAACTGGGTAATAAGCGGGCCTCAAGCTGATAGCTTGGGCGATAAAAATGCCAAACCCCAAACATAGTTTGGGTAATAAACACCGCACCCCAAGCCAGTCCTTGGGTGTTAGGAGGTCTAGCCCAAACCCCTGAGATTTCTGTAGGTACTGGTCAACAAAAATATTTATCATTTATTATCAATTTCATTTCATCTTTTCATCTCATTTTACCACCACACAGCATCTCATCTTTCACTTCAATAATTTGCCACATTCTTGACTTTAACCATGAGATATATTATCACATAATCTCACACATTCACATACATCTGGTTATTTCATTTATAAGATTATTACCTCATATTATTTTGTATTATAAACGCACCAAAGTATTTATTTACTCACATTATAATGTCTTAGGAACATGCCAAACTAAGTAGATGATTATATCATATGACCGCCCATTAGTTTCACTTTAAATATAACTATATTATACATACACTCATTCATTAATTTCATCGATTACGATCCCTCAATTCATTACCACCCATATATATCACACACATACACCAATAGGTCAATACATCATAACACCATATAACAAAATATTAACAAATAATAATTCTGTATTTTCGGTTAAATCTTCATTTAGCTGAATCCCACAAAAACCACTTTGAAACCGCATAAAATTCTGTCACAAAAATATATATATACTTAGTATAATCATACTCACTTGATATCCCATGAAGACTCGAAGCACCACTTCTCCATCCTGCATCCGAAGTCGCTAACATCTCCTATTATCAAATTCCAAAGCCAATTAGGGCCCAAATTATCCAAACCAGTCAGAGGTAATAATAATACTAATCCTAATGTCACACATGCATTTTATTAAACGCCTGACATGCATACGTGCGATACACATATTATTCAAATTCCCACGGGATTTTATATCCACAAAATTACTAAAAATCACCCCACACTATTGTAATGGTTCAACTACAATTTCTACTACTATTAAGGAGAGAATTCTCACATATTTACTTCCCTTTTATAAACCCAAAACCCTAATTTATAAGCAACTTACACAACCATAATCAAATTGCTAATTTTTTTACTCTAGCACCAAAATAGATCTCTAACCAACCCTATACTCCATTTCTAAGCACAAGAAATTAAAAGCATACGAAATTACATAAATAATTACAAAGAGATATACCTCTACTAAATCCTTTCTCCAAATTGAAGCCACCAAAGGGAAGAGAACCCTTCAATTAGAATGCCCCTAATTTTAATTGAAATTTTATGACGAAAACCCTCGGGATTTCATCTTGGAAATCAATGGGAAACGGGGTTGGGTTTCGGTCGGGCGAAATCGAAACCAGGAGAAGAAGAAGAAGAAGAAGGATGGAGGAAGGGGGGTGGGGGGTGGGAAAAAAATTATATAAATATAATATTTATTTTGTTATAAGGGATATTAACATGCGAGCCCTTAATCATCAAAATATTACAAATAAACCCCAAACTCTACTATTTAATAATACTAACAATAATAAAATATCTTATAATAATCCTCCAAAATTATAAAATAAAAATAAACAATATTTCTTCACATAAAACTCAACTCATAACTCCAATATATCAATAATACCGATCCAACATAAATATCAACACCAATATCAATATTTAAATAAAATATACCAAAAATAATTCTCACCACTCTAGGGATATAAAAACGGGTATTTTAGGTATTTTAAACATTCGAGGTGTTACATTTTGCCTCATATTCAATGCATACAACTCGAATCATATTTCAAATCTATCCTAGTATGGCCATCACACCCTGGCATACTCATTTTTAATTCAAGATCTCCCTTGTTAAATTCAATCCCAAAATCGATGACAAATTCTCATTCAAAAATCCAAGCAGTGTAATAGTAAGTGTTAGTTCATCATTCACACATATACATATATGAACACAAGTAGCTAATCTAGATGCTAATTTACTCACGATATGATATGTGATAAAGCAAGCAACTTTCATTTTTAAAAAAAAGCTTAGATCTTTATCAATCTTGATGTAGATGATTAATTTGCATAACAGTTCATACAAGTCTACGTTCAATATCTAACATTTTTCATGGCATACATGATTTTAATATAAGAACACAAGGTTTTTGACACACTACAAATCTCGAACTTCTTAAACAATCTATGCATGTAAATCACACATCAGTTAGGGTTTCTATTCATGAAGAATATTAAATAACTACACATTCATTGAGATTCATTTACTGGTAAAAGCTTCATCAATTATATATAACTATACAACTTCTAGCATGTATCTTACTTGATCCATCATCATATTCTACAATCATATAGCAAAACAAGAGACAAGAAGCATTACCCACGTCAAATAAAATCGAATGAAGAACAATGAAGAAAATCACCTTCCCTTCTTGCGAAAATTAGGAGATCCAAACCTCCAAACTCTAAGAAATAATTTTAAAAAATAGTATTTTGTTGTGAAGAGAGGAGGGCGGCTGCTGCTGCTGCTAATATAGGTCGGGGGTCGAGATCGTCAGGTTTTGCGAAGAATTTACAAAATCCCCCTTCACAATCAAATATTTACATACAAATATATATATATATATATATATATATATATATATATATGTATATATATATATATATATATATATATATATATAGATCTTCCAGATCTTGTAGTTAATTAAATCAATGACGGTAAGATTTAATCTCTCCTAAACACTCCTAGTTGACCCCCCCCCCCCCCCCCCCCTTTCAAATTTCAAAATTTGACTCCAAATGTCAATTTTACATAGAAGTCCTTCACTTTGAAATATTTACAAACATGCTATAATTTATTCATAAAAATCCAAAAAAAATAGAATTATTATCTACTAATAAATATTACATTTTTTAAATGAACTTTATGACTTTTTATTTCCCAAGAAAAATATTTGCACGTGTTTTGCACGTGCAAAAATGATAAATTTCAAAAATGCTTAATAAATCACAAAAATTCATCGTAAAGCATTTATTAATTCCAAAAAACATATTTAAAATTTCTAGGATGTAACATTACTCTCTCCTTAGAATAGTTCTGTCCTCTGAAATACAGCCAATAGGGAAAAGAAACAACTTCAAGCAAAAGAATAAAATTGCACAAAGAGTTCAGGAAAATCATTCCTCATGCGGTCCTCCGGCTCCCAAGTGTTCTCCTTGAACAACTGAATCCTCCACAATACCTTGACTATAGGTATGACTTTATTCTGTAACACCTTCTCCTGCCGATCAACAATCTCCACAGGCTGCTCCTTGTAGCTCAAGTTCAGCTGCAATCCATCAGGCACTTCTGTCAACTGATGCACATACTTCCTCAACATCGATACATGGAACACATCATGCACCTGTGCTAATTCTTCTGGCAATTCCAATTTGTACGCTGTCTTACTTAAAATTTTGTATGGCCTATAGTACCTCGGCGCCAACTTGCCTCATTTTCCGAATTTGATTACTCCCATTGTCGGAGATACTTTAAGGAAAACTGTATCCCCAACCTCGAACACCAAGTCCCTACGCCGAGTATCGGCATAACTCTTCTGCTGGCTTTGGGCTTCGACCAATCTCTTCTGAATCTGTGATGCCCCGCTTTCCAAAAATACAGAATACGAGTACATGACTTTGGCCCAGCGAATGACTAACGTCACCCATAAGCTGTTCATCTGATCAACTCAACAATATAATCAATACATAACAAATGCGTAGGCAATAATAATCTCATAAACAATAATACTTGGAATGAAACAATATAAAATATCCAAATACAATAATAAAATCCGAAACATAAACCCAAACAATAAGAAATCCCAATACAATAGTAACATGTCTCAATACAATAAGTTCATTTAAGCAATAAGCAATTTAGAAAGCATTAATTCCTTAGAAATTCTGTTCTCCAATCCCAGCAGGAAATTCTCCTTCATTACTTGTATACACTTCATCTAAAAAGTGAAGAAAAATTGTCCTTAGAGCAAGTCATGGAAAGAAATTAGAGAAAGCAGCGAACAATGGAATAACGGTATAACAATGAATCAATGGATCAATAGGAATGAATAACATGGGACAATAACAATAATCGATACCATGATAATCGGTACAATGGCTATAAACAATGATGCAATATTTGGTAACTGTAATCAATGATCAATAACGGTAACACTTAGCCAATATTCGGTATCAATAGGAACAATGAGGAACAATATCTAGTTTCGGTGATTTGTCAATTTTTAAGTCTATTAATCATTTTAAATCCTAACTAATGCATGTACTACTGCATCCCATTATACAGGTTCGATGCATACAATCAATTTAATTTAGACTTAAGTGGTGTACTCAGTAGATCATGTACTTGGCAACGGTAAACACTATTCACCTTTCGATGTACGATACAGTCATCGGCAACGATACGGTACACGATAGATTGGGTTACCATTGCAACCAAAATCACAAGATAAAACGGTTGCCAGAACGGTAATTAGGGAAACACGGGCCCCTCCTCCAAGTACAGTCTCTACTTTGTTCACTACACAAAACATTCTTTAACCCCGACTTGTTGATTATTTTATCAATGCGACCATACAATATGCAATCAATGGACATTTCGATGAACGATAGTATTAATAGGGAACAATAGGATGGTAACATGAAGTAGGACAATTAGAATGATAACAATAACTCATCAGGATCATGCAATGCAATATACATATATTAGTTCATGCAATATTACGATATAGGAATAATTAATCTTTTAAAAACTAAAAAGTGAAATTCTGGACAGCAAGAGTAGTCTTTACAAAAATACAGTTTTCTGCTGTTTCAGAAATTGAAAAGTGAATCCGTCAGAAGTTCTAGAAACTAGACTTCCACACGGTTCTAATGCATATTTAAAGTTCAAAATCCGACAACAGTAGCTAGGTCAATCAAACAATTCTTTACAATTTCATGTTCAGGCAGAAATTCGACATCACATTATTATAATTCTAGAATCAGCAAAAACTCAATAATAAATTCATAAAAAATATTTTCTAGACTCCTAAACATGATTACTAACAATCTGGAAATTATTACAGCAATACTTTATCATTTGATCAGCCTTTTTACTGTTTTAACATTGAAGATACAAGAATCTAAAAAATCTGAAAGTAAAACACAGTTGTAGGAAAACGGGCATAACTTTTGCTACAAAACTCGAAATTAAGAAATTCAAGATGTTCTAGAAACTAGAAAGATAAGGCTACAATTAATATTAAGAAAGTAATTCGTTTTAATATCATTTACTTGTTCAAAAATAGCAGTCAATATACAGGTTTTAGGGTATTTTTCATGAATAATGTAATTTAAACATAATGGGTATCGATTCTTTAGTCAATAAATTATATAATCATCATGATATGTGTCAAAACATGATAAATAAAATTTGAACACGCTCATACATCAATTTATCATCAATTGATCAAACAACATACAACCCTATTATTAATTCTATATGCACTCATGAAAGATTCAAACTTTAGAGTCAAAAGTAGTACGATGTCAAGAATATTTGGGTTAGCTCGTGTAAACCCTCAATAGACCCAACGAAGATAGTCAATACAGCAATATGATAACGAATAGGATCTACTTACAAGAATTTCAATAAAACTTGAATTTGATACAATATACCATTCAAGAAGATAGTGACTTGCCTGTTAGATGGTTAATTTGAATATATAGAATAACGGGATAAGAATCCCGGGTGACGAATCCACAAAGCACGAGAGCACAGAAACACGTGCAACTAACGTGCGAAGAATACCTCACACACCAAACAGCAAACATCCAATCCTCTTCTCACAAACTCCAAACAACAACCAAAACAGCCAATCTCCCCCTACAACAGCAAACAGAACCAACTACACGTGTAGTGCGCGTAAAATCAACTACGATAGCAAAGAACAGCTAGAGCTCGGCTCTGGCTGGCTCGACGGCGGCGCTCTGTTGGTGAGCAGCGACTGGCGACTGACAGGGAGAGGTGTCGATGGCGGGGCTCGAGTGGAGAACTGGTTGATGGCAGCCAGGGTCGACGATGGAGGCGAGCTACAATGGGTTTCGGTGCCAACCCATGGGAAGAAGGTAGGGGATGAGTTCGGATCTCGGAGGTAGGGGACAACTACGGCAAAGGTGGTTGTTGGCGTTTGCGGTGGTGCACAGGGAAGGTGCAGGGGGATGGTCGACGAGGATGGAGGTAGTGTGAGCGAAGCTCTGTTTCGTACAAAAAACAGAGGAAGGAAAGAACTGGGACGACGACGGGGGTGTTGTGGTGGGGTCTTCGATGGTTGCGAGGAGAGGAGCAGCACAAGGATGCGGTGGTCGCGACGGGAGGGATGAGGTGGCTGGATAACGATGGTGGGGGGTGAAGGCAAAGGTAGGGATGGGTTCAGGAGAGAGACAGAGGAGAGAAAGGAGAGGTTGAAGAAGACGGGGGTGGGCGCGGTGCTGGCGGTAGGGTTGGCAATGGCAGGGCGACTGGAGAGGGAGAAGGATAACAAAGGGCGGTAATGGTTTTTGTAGTGATGGGGAGAGGCGAGGAGCGTTGGTGGGGTGCAGGGGTTGGGAAGATGAAGAGGGAGAAGGTGAACGATGAAGGGGATCTGGGTTTTTATAGTAGGGGAAAGGAGGGTAGGGTTTAGAGGGTTTTGGCGGCTGGTGAGTACAGGGGCTAAGGGTTAGGTTTTAGAACAGGTTAGGGATTGTAGTGTATTTATAGGGATTTAATAGGATGTTGGGTTTTTGGGTATTGGGTTTAAATCCAATAAGAAAATAGAAATAGGGTTTTTTAAAAATATACATATAAACATACATTAAATCAAATAATAAAATACAAATATATAATAATAATGACAATAATAATAATAATAATAATAATAATAATAATAATAATAATGTTCGGGCTTTACAATAATAATAATAATAATAATAATAATAATAATAATAATAATAATAATAATAATAATAATAATAATAATAATAATAATAATAATAATAATAATATTGACAATAAGAATAATAATACTAATAATTACAATAATAATAGTAACAACAATAATAATATGAATACAAAAATAAGATTTGAGCTTAACAGGTTCATTAAAATTAAAATAGTAATAATATATTAGATTTGGGCTAAAATATAAATATTCGATCAATTTGTAATAGAAAACAAGTGCAAATATGCTGTTATTCGAAGCAAATAAAATTTTTCGATTAGAAAACACTTTAATTAAAGTTCCAAAAATAATTTAGCACAAAATAAATTTAGAAAAATTAAATTATAGAAAATACACAGAAAATACATATTGTCGGGAATGGGGGTTACAGAATCAACTCGATCTTCTCTGACATCTGTTGCACAATCTCTGGCCCAAACATTTGCCTCCGTCCCACTTCATACCAACAGACGGGTGTTCTGCACTTCCTCCCATACAAAAGCTTCATAAGGTGCCATACCGATGCTTGCATGGTATCTGTTGTTGTAAGCAAACTTAACCAATGCCAAATACCTCTCCCAACTGCCACCAAAATCCATGACGCAAGATCTGAGCATATCCTCCAATACGCGATTCACCCTCTCTGTTTGACCATCAGTCTGTGGATGAAAAGCAGTATTGATGTTTTCTCTAGTACCCAAAAGTTGTTTGCGAACTCCAAAATCTCGATGTGAACCTCGCATCCCTGTCAGAAACAATAGACACGGGAACTCCATTAAGTCTCACAATCTCTTCGATGTACAGCTCCTCCAGCTTCTCCAAAGACCAGGTAATATTCATAGATAGGAAATGTCACGCCCCGCTTCCTATTATATGGAAATACGGGCACGCAATTGAGTCCCAGCGGATGATGGGTACGTCATCCATAAGCTGTACAATTTAACTCAACAATATGAAGTGTAACAATAACCACACATGCAATAAAATATCACATAAACATGAATAATCCATGAAATGTCTCATGCATAACCAACATCTGGAAAGCAAGTAACTTTGGGTCAACAAAGCCCGAAATGCAAAGTACGAAAGTAATACAATGCTGGGAATAAAATAACATGAATAAAATAACTATGACTATCAATTCCACTCCAATCTTTAGTCAGGTCAGTTCTCCAATTCCTTCAATTGCTTCCTCCGTGACACCATCTAGAGGTGGGGAAAAATGCCCGTTACAGCAAGCTACGGGCGACAAGTAGTAGCAATCAGTAAGATAGGAAATAAAGAATTATATAACAAGAGTACAAAATTGGAACGATATCAGAGTCAACAAATGATAAAAGATAACAAAATCAAAGTCAATAATCAATAATTCAGTAATCGAGAATCAATGTTCAATAGCCAATATTCAGTATTAGTGTCAATGTTTAGTATTCATCTCATGACTATCAGTCTATTGTTAACCGAACCTATCTAATGCACGCAATCCTGTGTTCCATACCACAGGTTCGGGTGCATACAATCAAGTGAACGTTTGACTATGGTGGTGAATTCTACAGGGTCCTGTACTCGGGTCTTGCAATATCAATGACCGATGATCGATGACCGATGACCGATGACCAATACACGATAAATCGAGATACTGTAGTCAGTAGTCCACAATTAATCGATGACCAATTTGACCTATAACAATGACCAATATGGGTTGTGACCAATATCCCCTTCCGAGTAGACTCTCCTATGTTGTCCACTAGTAAGTCGACCCTTATTACCCCAGCTTGTTATCATTTTATTAACAATTGGTTATGAACATGCAATCAGTACGATCAATGAGAACGGTGGTATCAATATGATGTCAAGGAGATATCAAGGCTGTGCAATACATGAAATATACATAGTACCATTCATTAAATATGGAAAATACGGGTTTAAACACAAAACATAACGATGCAGGTTCTTGACAGCAGCACCTATCGGTACTTAAATTCACTTTCCTGCTGCTACGGGAATGAAAATCTGATTCCCTCAGAAAGTAGACTCTCTGCTGGTTCTAGTGCATATACACACGATACATGAAAGTCACAGTAACTAGGTCGATCAATCATTTCTTAACGGATTTTGTGCATAGTCTCGGTTCTAGAAATTATAACATGTCAGTACTAAAAAAGTGATAACTTACAATCCGTAAATCTGATTGAGAATCCGTAAGATGTTCTAGATTCAGTACTCAGTGTACTACAACTCTTATGTACAAGGTTCTAATTTTTTATGTAACTAACCGGGTCGAAACCTCAGTACAAAGTCAAGCAATTGACAGGGCAGCAAATGTTCAATAATGCGTTAAATTTACTGTTCAAGTTTTTAAATCAATAACAATGGCACGATAAGACGACTATGAATCAACAATATGATACAATAAAGAAAACAACGGAATTCAATTAGATGTGATATTAAATTCGATTACCACTTGCCAGATTTCAAGAAGTGTTTTCTTGAACTAGAACAATAAAATGAGTTCAAGAGACGCTTGCCTGTTAGAAGACGATTCTGGATATGAAAGAATAACGGGATGAAAGTCCCGGCGGCAACAATACACGACAGCAGAACGTGCAACCGCGAGAACACAGCGACACGTGCACACTACGTGCACAAGAGAGCACAGCAATAGCAAGATCCAATAGGACGAGCGGCACAGCAAACACAGAAAAACACAACAGCAGATCCCAAACCGAATAGCAAATGGGGTAACACAGTAAAGGGAAACTGCGATTCCCCACACAGCCAACAGCGGGCAGCAACGGCTTGACTGGCTTGAGATGGTTGATTGCGGTGGTGCACAGCAAGGGCTGGTCTACGGGGAGGATAGAAGTGGTAGTTAGAGGCAGGGTGTCGAGGTACAATTGGTGGAGCGACGGCAGCAATGGCGAGGAAACATAGGGACGAAGAGGGATGGCAGTCGAGGGGCTCTTTGGTGATGGGGAGAAGGGAGCTGTCGAGGAGTTGCACAATCGAGGTCGGAGAGGGCTCGCGACAGGAAGGTGCAGTGGTGGATGATAGAACAGAGGAGCGGCGAGGAGAACTGGAGGCAGGGCTGTTGACAACGGAGCATAAGGGAGGCAGCATCGGGGTGACTCAAGGTTGAAGTGCTCGGTGGTCAAGGATGAAAGAGAAGCGAGGAGCAGCGGCGACGGGGGATGGCGAGTGCAATAACGGTGGTCGACCGGGGCTGCAAGGGGGTTGAGGCAATGAGGTGATGGAGCAACAGGAAGACGATGAGGTTAGGTCGATAGTGATGGGGGCTTGAAGATGATGGCGGGTTCGATGAGGAGGGTGAGTGTGATGGAACTGAGATGAATCCCAGGACTACGGATTGGTATGCATATCGATCGTTAAAGATAAACAGATTGCTTAATTGTGATCTAACCCTATATAGCGGAAACTAGGGTTCACAAATTATACCTGCGGTGAGAAGAAGACGACAGCGACCCCAAGATCTTCTGCACGTATTCCTTCCTCAGGTTGGACGTCGTGTGGGCGACGATCTCCCAACCTTTCTTCTCCTTGGCTGACCTCTCTTTCTCTCCTTTCGTGAATCACGAGTTTTGAGAAAAATCTTATCTTTTTGATTGTCAATGACGGCCAGAGAAAATAGAGGATATATATAAGGCTACGGCAGGGACCATGAGGAGAAATTAGGGTTAGGTCTCCTAACGGATCTGGGTATCCCGTGTTCAGCCCGAACACACAACCCAGGCCCATTAACAATAGCTCGGTCCACTAAGGAGCTATTGTTGCACTACCTTCCTAATCCCAAATTATATTTATGGGCTCCTTTTATTATATGCTCGTTCAACTCCCCATGTTAAGATATCGAATGTCCGTTGATCAAATTAAGTTACTGACAACTACATTGATCAACATCTTTTATCCTTAAGTAGTACCACTCAACTTTATTTGTCATGTCGGATATAATCCACCTGCAGGGTTTACATGACAATCCTTATGAGCTCCTTAAGGGGACATCATCAACACGACGTATCGGGACATGGATTCCTTTTACAATCAACAACCCATCATACATACAATGCTATTACCCAATTCATAGAGGTTGTTGATCCATAATGAATCTCACTCTTTTATGAGTCAAAGTAATGCACATTGCATATACATGTCTGTTATTATATCTGGATTAAGAGCATAAGCATCCATAATAACAGAGGTGTTTGTTCTCTTTTGTAGTCAGTACAAAGAGAACAACCTCAAGTGGTCCTGTTCAATACACACAAAGTGTACTAGTGTAAACCTATAGTCAAGACAGACTAATACCAGATTACACTACAACCTTTCCAATGGATTGTCCAAGTCTGTCTAGGTTGTGAACTATTTATATATTCCATAGGGAACTGATAATATGATCTTCTGTGTGTCACCTCACACCATATTATCAACCTTATAGAATATCAGACACTTGCATTAATATTATAATAAACACAATATGCAAACATATGCCCATATGATTCTCATTCAAAAAAAAATAAGGAAATAAAGTTAATACAAAAGTGATGCTTTCAGTATATAACCCTAACAGAGTGAACATGAGAAGAGGGTCGGGCTCTGTTGGGTTGTGGGAAAATAAAGAAAGGGAGAGAGGGACAGTACGGGGAGAGAGAAGAGTGGGAGAGGGAGAAAGTAGGAGGGAGATTTTATAAAATAATAATATTAATTAAAGGGGTAAGTTATGAAATAGTGGGGGGTGTGCAGTTACGAGAATGTGAAGAGTGGGGAAATGTGTCGAGATTTATGGAGAGATTTGTATACGGATAGTTGAATTTGGGTAGGGTAGGATAATGGGTTAACGGGTTGGGTATATAAATGTGGGTTTAGGGTAATAGACTTGGGCTTTAGGTTTGGGCTTCACAAAATAAAATAATAATTATAGAAGGGTTAAAAGATTGGGCTTACATACTATAAGATGGTTTTGGCTTGATAAAAAAAATTGATTATTCAAATACGTGCAATAGAGTTTAGAAGAATAGAAAGAATTATGGAAACTTTAAAAATACAATAATACAGAGAAAAGAAAAATATAAATCCATATAAACAGGAACGGGGGTTACAGGAAATGAGCCGACTTGGTCAAACGGTCCACAATGACCCAAATCGTGTCATTGCCCTTCGGACTCCCTAGAAAACCAGTGACAAAAACTATAATAATATTCTCCCACTTCCATTCTGGTATAGGCAATGGCTGCAACAAGCCTCCAAGCTTTTGATTCTCTGCTTTGACTTGCTGGAAATTCAACCATCTCGTCACAAAATCTGTAACATCTCTCTTCATTCCTGGCCACCAAAAGTGCTGCTTGATGTCCTTGTACATCTTCGTACTTCTAGGATGTACTAATAACAAGGTACTGTGGGCTTCCTATAAGATGCTCTCCTTCAAATCTTCACTCCCCGGCACACACAATATCTCGACCATCCATAGAACTCCATCTTGGACACAAAATTCTGATAGCATGTTGTCGAAAATCTGCTGTAACATTCTCTGAACCTCTGTATCTGACTTCTGGCCCTCTATAATCTGTTCCTTCAATGTAGGTTGAAGCCTTAACTGAGGCAATGATGCTCCCAATCCTTGCAGTTAACCTCGATACCTGCCCAATCTAACTCAACTGCCAATTCCTTCTGTGCCGTGATCAAACTTGACAGAATACTCTTCCGACTGAGTCCATCAGCCACTACATTCGCTTTGCCTGGATGATACTTCATCTCAGGATGGATGTCTTCCAATACTTCTAACCACCTTCTCTGTCGAAGATTTAGATCCCATTGCTGATAAATGTACTTCAAGCTCTTGTGATCATTAAACATTTTGACCTTCTCTCCATATACATAGTGTGTCCACTGCTTCAAGTCAAAAATGATACCTGCAAGTTCCAGATCGTGCGTTGGATAGTTCTTCTCATGCAGACGCAACAGCCTCGATCCAAAGTCTTACAACCACACACCTGTAGCACAAATAAAATGATAATAAAGAATCATAAATTAATAATAAATACTAAAATTGCAAGAATAAAATATGTGACAGGAAAACATCGAAATGCACCAAAACAAGGTTCACGGAAAACATAAGTGCCTACGATGCTTACTAATGCGTGCTTGTTCGGATTCTATGCCACCCATAAAATATAGGTTCGAGGGCAAGCCCTTAGAGTTCTCCACATTTTTGGGGTTCGATCCGACGATATGCAACCAACACCCATGACTACTGCGAGATTTAGGTAAGTTACAATTATTGGTTCTCGCCCCGAAATACTGGAGGTCAGACTCTATCCACGGAACATCCTAAGGCCTTCCCCTCTCATCCGGGAACTCTTTAGAGAATACCTCACTCCATAGGTCATCCTGGAACCCTCATTGCACAAATATCCCGTGAGCGTCGATTTTATTCCGAATACTGGAGATAATCCCACTTCGCAGATCATCCTGGGGCCTCTCATACCCTCGTCCTGGAATACTAGGGATCTATCTAGCTCAGCGGATCGTCCCAGAGCCCACATACTAACGTTTTCTCTTGTTTCATCATATCACCATCTAGTGCCTGTCCTTATATGTAAATAGGAGTACCCTGAGCCACTTAGAGCTAGCTACCCTACCAAACTTAACTCCATAAAACTAGGAACACTAGCTCTCCTTGCTAATTCCTACAATCAATAATTCACTGCCGGTAATCATGAGTCCTGCTTAGCCTCTAGTGCTCACAACACAAAATTCTCAACAATGTTTCTAGGGTACCACCACTTGGTTCGATCATCAAAACATTATTTCATTTATTTGTACGTGGAAACACCACTTTTCCACAAGTACTCAAACATAATTTCAACCTCTCATTTAGAATAATCTCTTATCAATTTTAAGCATTCATTTATCCATAATCACTTTATCATATATCATTCCTCATTTAATCAGCAATTCACTTCAATAAACACCCCTTTCATTTATAGAAACAAAATAAATTAATTATACCTCTTCAAATTCAAGTCACAATACTCCTTTCAATATTTGAAATCACACTCAAATTTTTGGAAGATTTACCCACTTTAAAACTGAAATAACCATCTTCAATTCTGGGATTTATCCCTAAAATCTAAAATTTATAGTTTCAAAAATCTAAAAATTTACAATTCTTTAAATTTGAAAATAGCTCTTTAAAATTTGAAACATTTATCCTTCAAAATTGAAACGCAACTTCCCTCAAAATTGAGAATTTCATCCCCAAAATTATAGTTTTCTACATTCGAAATCGCAACTCAAACTTGCCGAAACTGAAAACTCATTTCTCTTGATAAATAAAATTTATGCGTTCTTATCCTTAAGAATAGTAAATTAAAATTGAATATTAAATTCTGGAAAGTTGAATTTATATTTACTTCATAAATGTAGATCACGCCACCAAATTATAATCCATTTACACAAATAGAAGTCCCAAATCATCAATAAACTGAAACCAAGTCTTTTATAAAATCTGAAACTTGCAACTTTATTTCGTGATCAGCAACTCATTCAAAAACTTCACATTACTGTCAAATGTAAACAAGTATATACATATTTATATCCATATCCACTCTATGGTTTGAAATCTCAATCAATACAAAAATATATATAAGAAATTATGATTTGAATCAAAGATTCACTTATAAGAGCACCAACTATCGTTTAGTCTAAATTTTCTACTTTTAGCAATTAGAATTTGGAAACTATACGTGGCCTCCGCTATCTTTGCAGCTATTGTTATTGCTAAAAGCGATAATTTTTTTAAATAGGACGGGTGATTATCCTCCTTTTGACGCTTTTTTTTTCCCTGAAACGTCGGACAGATTTTCTTCATCCGTCCCAATTTTTTTCCCCCAAACTAAACCTTAAAAAAAGGCGAGAAAAGGACAGACGGATGTAGTTCATCCGTCTGAGCCTTTTTTCCATATGTTTTTAATTTTTTTATTATGAAATTACAATTTTGCCCTTAAGATCCCTATCCTACTTAATTTTGGTAAGAGGGTAAATCGGTAATTAAAAAATAATTTATTAATTAAAATTTGAGGGACAGATGTTCTTCATCCGTCTCTCATCTTTTTTTATTTTTATTTAACCACAGAAGGCACTACTTCATCCATCCGTTCGATTAAATTTCTCAAACGGATGAACTGCGTCCATCTTCTATATTTAGCTTTTCGCTAAAGCGGCTCCTAAGTTTAGCAATGCACTGTTCACTCCTATCTAACTTATGGGTTTTTATCAAACGACTGTGAACCTATTTTCTAAATCGATTTCCATTTTTTTGGGTTTTAAAAAACGACAGTGGATGCTCTAACCATTTATAAAAAAATGGATATTAAATAACTCCTCAAGAGAAAAGTCCAAGCCTCGGGTTTGAACCCACGACCCAGTGCCATAGCTAGCACCCAACATAGCGCCCAAGCCCACATGGGCTAGCCAGTCATCCCAAAGCACTGACTATCATCAAGATGAGTCAACCGACTCCGAACCCCCACTCTTCAACCCTTACCCTAAAGGTCGAAACCCTATCTTCTTCAAAATCCAATCTTTATACAACCATATATACTTCAATTCAGGTATAGCTTCTAGGATTTAAATTGTAAAATTTAATCCAATAAAATTCAGTGAATAAAACATTAAAATTTTATCTTTAAATTAATCAACATGGATTAAGATCTTATAACAAGTTCGAATCAACTACAACAATATGCATGATCATTCAATCAACTCTATAGGTTAAAAGCTCAATCTTTTCAAACCCTATGTCACGCCCCGTTTCCCAAAAATACGGAATACGAGTACATGACATTGGCCCAGCGAATGACTAACATCACCTACAAGCTGTTTATCTGATCAACTCAACAATATAATCAATACAGAATAATTGCGCAGGCAATAATCATAATCTCATTAACAATAATACTTGGAATGAACAATATAAAATATCCAAATACAATATAATAATTGAATATCTGGAAAAATAATAGCAATATTCGGGTCAAAAGACCACAATACAATGAAATAACAATAGTTCAATAATTAAATCTCCATGACAAAAACAATTATTTATTAAGCGGCGATGCTATCAATTTTTTCACCAATGTTGTTGTAGAACCCCGTATTTTCAAATATTATTTTTTATATTTGAAAATGAATTTAAATTTATTTTTGGAGATTTAATGAATATCTTCAGAAAATTTATCGTTTGTACACGTGCAAATACTTTCATGAGAAGTGTGAAATTTTAGTTTTCTTTATGAAAAATCTTTATTTAATATTTGAGATTTAATTAGTATTTTTCCAGATTTTTCTGAAATTTATTGGAGCTATTTGCAATTTTTGAGAAAAGAAGGACCTTTTTGCAAATTTGACATTTTTGGGGATTTAAGTGCAAAATGTGATTTCTGGACGTTTTGAACAGTATAAATGGAGATTTAGAATATATATTTTCTTATAAATCCAAATTTAATTGAGTTTTGATGGAATTTCCAAAGAATAATCTATATATGTGAATTGTATTTTGGAAAGGGGGTGTTTTGCAAAGTTGCGGGTAAAACCCTAATAATCAACCCGGCATATTTAAGGGATTTTTCCCAGCCGTCATTACTGATAATATACAGAATTTTGGAGATCTTTTGGTGGAGCAAAGAGCTTTGGATCTAGCAAAAAAGAGGATTTCTTTGTGGACTATTCTCAATTCTAAGGTGAGTAATATAAAAATTTGTTGTGTTGTTTTGATATATGTGAGAGATATCAAAATTGTTTTGTTTGTTTGATTGTGTGAGAATCTTAATTCGTCTTGATTGATTGATCTATGTGAACAAATATCATGATGTAATGATTGGTTGTTGTGAATAATTTAGATCTCGTAAAGTGGTATGAATCATGTGGAATTGGTGGATGAACTAGTAGATCCTTATTATTAAAAATTGTTTGCTAAAAGCATGTTGAGATTTGTGCATGAACACCTGGACATTAAAATTATAAATCAGATTCTTATTGATTTTGTGAAAGGAACTTAGATCTTGTAAAACCCTAAAGAAAGGATTTGTGATTTAGAATATGAAAATTTAGATCTTGACATATTGATGTTTTGAGTAATTTATACATATACCTGATGAAACTTCGTTGAGATTCATTATTCTTCCTGAATACGAACTATTTTTATAACATTGAGCATTAGAAAGCTTCAGAAATTGATTTTGGTAATCAGACCAAATTTTGAAATCTGTAGGCCGACAGTCGACTGGCCTACGGTGCAGTCGACTGGTACGCGCCTGATACTTTATTTGAATTTGTTGAAATAGTTGCTCTGGACAGTCGACCTAGCCCCTAGGCAGTCGACTGGTCCACTGTAGAAGTTATTTTCGTAAGAATTATTTGTCCTTCTGGACAGTCGACCTATAACCCAGTTAAGTCGACTTAAACACTTAGAATAATTTTGAGAGGATTACTGGAATTTCCCTCGGGTAAGTCGACTGACCCCTCTTGTAAGTCGACTGATATGAGACTTAGTTTATTTTCGTAAACTCTTGAATTTGGTCCTCTGGACAGTCGACTTACCACAGTATAAGTCGACTGGTACTGAAGGATATTTGTAAACTTCAGTGTTAATTCGAATGATTAGTTTCTATATATATTTGTTATTCAGTTCAGTATATAATTAAGCAATTGGCCTTGAGATATTCAGTTGAGTATGTCATTGAGACATTTAGTTGAGCCACTTTGTTTAGTGGGACTTTAGTTTAGACTTTTGAGTTTGAGTCTCTAGAGGCATATGACCCTAGTATACCGGTGTTGAGTTATTTGTTGAGACCCAGTGAGGCATTTCAGTTATTTAAATTTGAATTTAGGCCGGTAGGGTACATCACTCTAGGAGATTCGTTAAGCAATCATTTAACCAAAATTATAAGGACAGGCACTAGTGGTGATATGATGAACGGGAACATGAGTCACGAACCTCAGTATGGCTTTCGGTGTGGGATTTAATCTCCGGAATTATCACAGTAGATTATTAGTGGTGTGGGATATGTCTCCGGAATTATCACAGTCTTATGGTGTGGGACAATCTCCGGAATTATCACGGTAACTATTGTGGTGTGGGATTGATCTCCGGAATTATCGGAGTCGAGGTGAAGCACATGTGGTATATTGTGGTGATGTGTCAATGTTTCGGTGTGGGATGATCTCCGGAATTATTCAAGTGAAATATCTTGGGTGTGGGATCCATCTCCGGAATTATCGGGCATGTGATACTATCCATGGTTTATCTTTATCTCGTAGTAGTCATTGTGTTAAGATTAGTTCATAACGCGGGGATTGAACCCTATGAAGTGAAGACGTTAAGGGCTTGCACCGAACCTATGTAGAATGGGATGCATAAACTTCGACAAGTACGCATTAGAGTGTCTGCATTTAGAACTTGTGTTTTCTTGGCTTGGTTTTATGCATGTGGTTTTCCTATTTTCTACACATGACACTTAGCTTAGTATCACTTGATGTTTTATGTTACCTTTCATTTCGTACTTTCCATATTCCTTTAGTACTTGTTGTTTAAGAATTTATGAGGTATGAGCTTTATGTTGTTGTTTGTTCATTTTTATATTTCTCACACTATTTATGGCTGACCCCGTTAGTTTGGGGGTTAGGGATCATCTCTAGCCTCACATGTTGCAGGTATATGCTTAGAGTTGGAGATGGAATGCTTAAGTTGGTTTGAGAATTAATTGACATATAAGAGATTGTGTAAATTTGTAATATCAGTTTTTGAGATAAATTAGTGTTGTAAATGAAGAGAATATTGAGTTGAGTTGTTTTGAGTTCCGCTGTGCATTGTAAATGATTTGTTGTAATAAAATGTTGAAAAATTTAGTGGTGTTGTTGATGTTTAATATTGCGTTGAAGTGGATCACTGGGAATGTGCCACGTAATTTCTATGTTATTAATCTGGAAATTCAGGGCGCTACAGAGATTGGTATTAGAGCGACACTTCAATAGTAATACTAAACATAACATAAAAATAACCTAGGTGTGGACACTAGAGTGTGAGTACCTAGGTGTAGACTTTAAAGAGTGAGTATCACATAGAATTGAATAAGATGTTTTACCTTTGGGATTCAATTGAGGTTTTGCCAAAGGATATTGATGTGAATTTGAATTGTGTGTGTGATGCTCTAACTTTACCTTCGTTTTGCAGTATTCAAAATGGTCGCACCCAGGGGCAGGAATGGTGGCAACAATGAGGATGGATCTGGTAGTTCCCGAGGAAATGGGATCGATCTTGAGGCTGAGTTTGCCAAAGTGTATCAGACGTTGAACACGCTGATGGCATTCAATGTGGCGCAAGCTCAGAATCAGCAGCAGAATCCGCAGCTGAATCATGGAGCTGGACATGGATTGGTGAACGCTGATCCTATTAAGCAGATCGAATCCTTTAAGAGGATAAGGCCGCCAGTCTTTGAGGGCCAAGCTGATCCGACCGCAGCAGATGATTGGATTCGGAAGATGGAGACGATCTTCGAGGTATCGGAGACTCCAGCAGCCAGCAAGGTGAAGTTAGCATCGATGCAGCTTGAGAAGGACGCTGGTGTCTGGTGGGAGTTGCTCAAAAGGACTTTGGGAGATCAGCAGTTGACTTGGGAAGCTTTTCTGGAGGAGTTCAGAGATCGCTTCTTTCCCCTAGATGTTCAGGAGAAGAAGGCGACTGAATTCTTGAACCTTCAGCAGGGTAGCATGACCGTGCGGGAGTATGAGACCAAGTTTGCTCAGCTTTCGCGGTATGCGCCAGAGTTGGTTATTGACGAGGCAAAGAAGGCCAAAAAGTTTGGGCAGGGCTTGAGGCCAAGCTTGAGGTCGAGGATGATTCTGTTGGGCATCAGAAGATTCGACAAGCTGGTCAGGAGAGCAGCGATGACTGAGGAGGATATGGACCAGTTCCAGAAGAAGCAAGATACATGGAACCGGAACAAGAGGCCAGCATCAGGCCAGAGTGGGAAGGGATTCCCTGCGAAGCAGGCCAAATTCAGTAATCCGGTGCAGAAGGCACCTACAGCTCAAGGAGTGACCTGTTATTACTGCAAGGAGGCAGGACATTACAGGTCAGCATGTCCAAAGTTGGCGAAGCAGGTTTGTTCCCAGTGTGGGTAGGCAGGACATACTCAGCCACATTGTCCACAACAGAAGAAGGATGGTTCTGGTGGGAGCAAATTTCAGAAGAGGCAAGGGCGAGTATTTGCATTAACCGAGGAAGACGCTGGTAACTCGGAAAATATAATACAGGGTATGCAAGAATTTTGAATTTTATTTGAATCAATGTAATAAATGAAACCTTTATTTGAGAACAATTTAAGATTGAGTATCATTCTTATTGTAACAGGAGTTGTTTTAACAAATGGAATAAAGGCAAAGGTTTTATTTGACACTGGTTCATCGCATACATTTGTATCGCCAAGTTTTGCAAAGATCTTAGGTGTGGAACCTAAGTTGTTCCCAGACAGGGTTTTGTCGGTGGCAACGCCGTCAAGTGAAGAGCTGATAGCGGATCGATATTACGAAGGCTGTGATATCGAGATTGGTGGGAGGTTGTTCGGCATTGATATGATCGAGCTGAAAGTATTGGGTGTGGATGTCATCGTGGGCATTGATTGGATGGCAATATATGATGCCACAATCGAATGCAAGCAGAAGGAGGTGTTGGTAAAAGCACCAGGTGGACCTGCAGTGACTTTTCAAGGGAAGAAGAAGATTCCGAAGGTGGCTGCAATGGTATCTAAGATGGCAGTTCCAGTTGAAGTCAAGAGCATTCCGGTTGTTCAAGATTTTTCTAAGGTGTTCTTGGATGATTTTCCAGGATTACCGCCGCAGAGAGACGTGGAGTTCTGCATTAATGTTCAGCCGGGGAGTGCGCCGATTTCCAAGGCTCCGTACAGGATGGCACCTGTAGAGCAAGATGAAGTGAAGAAGCAGATTGAGGAGCTGTTGAGCAAAGGACTTATCAGGCCGAGTTCTTCTCCGTGAGGAGCGCCAGTGCTGTTAGTCAAGAAGAAGGATGGGTCAATGAGGATGTGCATTGACTATTGGGAGTTGAATAGGGTGACTATTCAGAACAAGTATCCACTGCCACGGATTGATGATTTGTTCGACAGGCTTCGAGGAGCAGCTGTATTTTCGAAGATTGACTTGAGGTCAGGGTATCATCAGGTACGAGTCAAGGAGGAAGATGTGAGTAAGACAGCTTTCAGGACTCGTCATGGGCTCTATGAGTTTCTGGTAATGCCATTCGGGTTGACGAATGCGCCTAGCAATTTTCATGGATATGATGAATCGGGTTTTGAGGCCGTTTATTGACTCCTTCGTGGTGGTTTTCATCGACGATATTTTGGTGTATTCTAAATCGGAGGAGGAGCATTCTACGCACTTGACAGCGGTGTTGCAGAAATTGCAGGAGCATAGCTTGTATGCCAAGTTATCGAAGTGAGAGTTTTGGAAGTCTGAGGTAGCTTTCCTTGGGCATATTCTTTCTAAGGAGGGAGTAGCTACTGATCCTCAGAAAGTGGAAGCAGTAAAGGATTGGCCCAGGCCAACATCGGTGAAGGAAGTCAGGAGTTTCTTGGAATTAGCTGGATACTACAGGAGATTTATTTAGGGTTATTCTCAGATTGCAGTTCCTTTGACAGGATTGACCCGGAAGAGTGTGACATTTGTGTGGACAGATAAGTGCGAGGAGAGTTTCCTTGAGTTAAAGGAAAGGTTGACTACTGCACCTATCCTAGCTTTGCCACAAGCAGGGAAGGATTATGATATCTACAGTGATGCGTCTCTTAGAGGTTTGGGTTGTGTCTTGATGCAGGAAGGCAAGGTTATTGCTTATGGTTCGAGGCAATTGCGTCCGCATGAGAAGAATTATCCGACGCATGATTTGGAGCTAGCAGCTATCATTTATGCCTTGAAGCTGTGGAGGCATTATGTCTATGGTGAGAAGGTTAGCATGTACACCGACCACAAGAGCCTGAAGTACATTTATCAGCAGAGGGATCTAAATCTTCGGCAGAGAAGGTGGTTGGAGGTATTGGAAGACATTCGTCCCGAGATCAAGTATCACCCGGGCAAAGCAAATGTGGTGGCTGATGGACTTAGCAGGAAGAGTAGTTTATCGAGTTTGATCACTACTCGCAGTGAGTTGGCAGCAGAGATCAATCAGGCAGGTATCAAGGTGGTACTGCAAGGTTTGGGGGCATCTTTGGCTCAGTTGAGGTTGCAGCCATCCTTGAGAGAGAGGATTGTGGAAGGTCAAAGATCAGATTCAGAGATTCAGAAGATGCTGCAACAGGTTTCAGAAGGCAAGCTATCAGAGTTTCGTGTTCAAGATGGAGTTCTTTGGTTGGGTGAGAGGTTGTGTGTTCCAGATAATGCAGATTTGAGAGAGAGTATCTTGCCGGAAGCACACAATACATTGTTGTCAGTTCATCCAGGAGGCACGAAGATGTACAGGGACATCAAACAGCACTTTTGGTGGTCTGGTATGAAGCGGGATGTAGCAGATTTTGTGGCAAGGTGTCTGACTTGTCAGTAGATCAAAGCAGAAAATCAGAGACCTGGAGGTTTGTTACAGCCGTTACCCATTCCGGAGTGGAAGTGGGAGAATATCAGCATGGATTTTATCACAGGTTTGTCGAGGAGTTCGAAGGGCAATGACTCGATTTGGGTTGTTGTGGACCGCTTGACTAAGTCGGCTCACTTTCTAGCCATGAAGATTACTTGGTCGATGGAGAAATTGGCTGAGTTGTACATTGGTGAAATTGTGAGACTTCATGGAGTTCATGTGTCGATTGTTTCCGACAGAGATGCAAGGTTTACTTCAAGGTTTTGGAAGAGCCTACAAGCAGCTTTAGGCACCAGAACTGATTTCAGTACCGCATTTCATCCACAGACCGATGGTCAGACTGAAAGGGTGAATCGAGTGCTGGAAGATATGTTGAGGGCTTGTGTTATGGATTTCGATGGTAGTTGGGAGAGATACTTGGCATTGGTTGAGTTTGCTTATAACAACAGTTACCATGCGAGTATTGGGATGGCACCGTATGAGGCTTTGTACGGGCGGAGGTGTAGGACACCTGTTTGTTGGTATGAGGTTGGCGAGAGGCAGATGTATGGTCCTGAGATCGTACAGCAGACATCTGAGCAGATTGAGCTGATTCGCAAAAGGTTGGTTGAGGCTCAGAGTCGTCAGAAGAGTTATGCTGATACTCGACGAAGAGATTTGGAGTTTGAGGTTGGGGATGCAGTTTTTCTCAAGGTTTCTCCGACCAAGGGAGTGATCAGGTTTGGTAAGGGAGGCAAGTTGGCGCCAAGGTACATTGGTCCATTCAGGATCTTGGAGCGGATTGGCAAGACCGCTTATAGATTGAAGCTTCCAGAAGAGTTGGCACAAGTGCATGATGTATTCCATGTGTCATTATTGAGGTAGTATGTGCCAGATCAGAGTCATCAGTTGGCAGAGATTCCTGAAGGATTACAGGTGAACTTGAGTTATAAGGAACAGCCTGTTGAGATTGTTGACCGTAGAGAGAAAGTTCTGAGAAGGAAAGTGATACCTATGGTCAAGGTGTTGTGGAGGAATCAGCAGTTTGAGGAGGCTACTTGGGAGCCTGAGGATCGCATGCAGAAGGATTTTCCTGAGCTGTTTGTATGAGTGTATTTCTGTGATTGTAATTCTTTGAATGATTATACTTTGAATTGAGTTGTATTTCCTCTATTCGATTGAGTTGTTTTATACAATTGTTCGAATTATGTTTCCATTTATGAGATGTTGATTCTTTGATGATATGTGTTTGAACTCATTAGTAGTAGTTCTGAGGACAGAACTCTTCTAAGGAGGGAGTGATGTAGAACCCCGTATTTTTAAATATTATTTTTTATATTTGAAAATGAATTTAAATTTATTTTTGGAGATTTAATGAATATCTTCAGAAAATTTATCGTTTGTACACGTGCAAATGCTTTCATGAGAAGTGTGAAAATTTAGTTTTCTTTATGAAAAATCTTTATTTAATATTTGAGATTTAATTAGTATTTTTCCAGATTTTTCTGAAATTTATTGGAGCTATTTGCAATTTTTGAGAAAAGAAGGACCTTTTTGCAAATTTGACATTTTTGGGGATTTAAATGCAAAATGTGATTTCTGGACGTTTTGAACAGTATAAATGGAGATTTAGAATATATATTTTCTTATAAATCCAAATTTAATTGAGTTTTGATGGAATTTCCAAAGAATAATCTATATATGTGAATTGTAATTTGGAAAGGGGGTGTTTTGCAAAGTTGCGGGTAAAACCCTAATAATCAACCCGGCATATTTAAGGGATTTTTCCCAGCCGTCATTACTAATAATATACATAATTTTGGAGATCTTTTGGTGGAGCAAAAAGCTTTGGATCTAGCAAAAAAGAGGATTTCTTTGTGGACTATTCTCAATTCTAAGGTGAGTAATATAAAAATTTGTTGTGTTGTTTTGATATATGTGAGAGATATCGAAATTGTTTTGTTTGTTTGATTGTGTGAGAATCTTAATTCGTCTTGATTGATTGATCTATGTGAACAAATATCATGATGTAATGATTGGTTGTTGTGAATAAATTAGATCTCGTAAAGTGGTATGAATCATGTGGAATTGGTGGATGAACTAGTAGATCCTTATTATTAAAAATTGTTTGCTAAAAGCATGTTGAGATTTGTGCATGAACACCTGGACATTAAAATTATAAATCAGATTCTTATTGATTTTGTGAAAGGAACTTAGATCTTGTAAAACCCTAAAGAAAGGATTTGTGATTTAGAATATGAAAATTAGATCTTGACATATTGATGTTTCGAGTAATTTATACATATACCTGATGAAACTTCGTTGAGATTCATTATTCTTCCTGAATACGAACTATTTTTATAACATTGAGCATTAGAAAGCTTCAGAAATTGATTTTGGTAATCAGACCAAATTTTGAAATCTGTAGGCCGACAGTCGACTGGCCTACGGTGCAGTCGACTGGTACGCGCCTGATACTTTATTTGAATTTGTTGAAATAGTTGCTCTGGACAGTCGACCTAGCCCCTAGGCAGTCGACTGGTCCACTGTAGAAGTTATTTTCGTAAGAATTATTTGTCCTTCTGGACAGTCGACCTATAACCCAGTTAAGTCGACTTAAACACTTAGAATAATTTTGAGAGGATTACTGGAATTTCCCTCGGGTAAGTCGACTGACCCCTCTTGTAAGTCGACTGATATGAGACTTAGTTTATTTTCGTAAACTCTTGAATTTGGTCCTCTGGACAGTCGACTTACCACAGTATAAGTCGACTGGTACTGAAGGATATTTGTAAACTTCAGTGTTAATTCGAATGATTAGTTTCTATATATATTTGTTATTCAGTTCAGTATATAATTAAGCAATTGGCCTTGAGATATTCAGTTGAGTATGTCATTGAGACATTTAGTTGAGCCACTTTGTTTAGTGGGACTTTAGTTTAGACTTTTGAGTTTGAGTCTCTAGAGGCGTATGACCCTAGTATACCGGTGTTGAGTTATTTGTTGAGGCCCAGTGAGGCATTTCAGTTATTTAAATTTGAATTTAGGCCAGTAGGGTACATCACTCTAGGAGATTCATTAAGCAATCATTTAACCAAAATTATAAGGACAGGCACTAGTGGTGATATGATGAACGGGAACATGAGTCACGAACCTCAGTATGGCTTTCGGTGTGGGATTTAATCTCCGGAATTATCACAGTAGATTATTAGTGGTGTGGGATATGTCTCCGGAATTATCACAGTATTGTGGTGTGGGACAATCTCCGGAATTATCACGGTAACTATTGTGGTGTGGGATTGATCTTCGGAATTATCAGAGTCGAGGTGAAGCACATGTGGTATATTGTGGTGACGTGTCAATGTTTCGGTGTGGGATGATCTCCGGAATTATTCAAGTGAAATATCTTGGGTGTGGGATCCATCTCCGGAATTATCGGGCATGTGATACTATCCATGGTTTATCTTTATCTCGTAGTAGTCATTGTGTTAAGATTAGTTCATAACGCGGGGATTGAACCCTATGAAGTGAAGACGTTAAGGGCTTGCACCGAACCTATGTAGAATGGGATGCATAGACTTCGACAAGTACGCATTAGAGAGTCTGCATTTAGAACTTGTGTTTCCTTGGCTTGGTTTTATGCATGTGGTTTTCCTATTTTCTACACATGACACTTAGCTTAGTATCACTTGATGTTTTATGTTACCTTTCATTTCGTACTTTTCATATTCCTTTAGTACTTGTTGTTTAAGAATTTATGAGGTATGAGCTTTATGTTGTTGTTTGTTCATTTTTATATTTCTCACACCATTTATGGCTGACCCCGTTAGTTTGGGGGTTAGGGATCATCTCTGGGCTCACATGTTGCAGGTAGATGCTTAGAGTTGGAGATGGAATGCTTAAGTTGGTTTGAGAATTAATTGACATATAAGAGATTGTGTAAATTTGTAATATCAGTTTTTGAGATAAATTAGTGTTGTAAATGAAGAGAATATTGAGTTGAGTTGTATTGAGTTCCGCTGTGCATTGTAAATGATTTGTTGTAATAAAATGTTGAAAAATTTAGTGGTGTTGTTGATGTTTAATATTATGTTGAAGTGGATCACTGGGAATGTGCCACGTAATTTCTATGTTATTAATCTGGAAATTCGGGGCGCTACAGTTGTTCTCCCAATCCATCAGGAAATTCTCCATCAACACCTGTAAACACTTCATCTAAAAAGAGGAGAAAAATTGTCCTTAGAGCAAGTCATGGACAACAAGTAGAGAAAGTAAGGAACAATGGAATAACGGTATAACAATGAATTCAATGGATCAATAGAAATCAATAACATGGCAAGATAGAAATAATCAATTTCAATAGAAATCGATGCAATTGGTATAAACAATGATTCAATATTCGGTAACAATATCAATGGTCAATAACAATAACACTTAGCCAATATTCGATATCAATAGAAAAAATGAGGAACAATTTGCAGTGTCGATGTGGTGTTAATGCTTAAGTCTATTAATTATTTTAATCCTAACTAATGTAATACTTCATGTGTCCCATTAATTTACCACATGGTTGCTACATACAAACAAGTTACGTTTAGACTTAGTGGTGGATTTTATAGTTCATGTACTCGGCAGCGATATACAATAATGACTGATGACCGAATCAATCGAGATACTTTAGTCAGTAATTTACAATGAATCGATGACCGATATGACCAATATGACCAATAGACCAATAGATCAATAGACCAGTAAATAGGAAAACACGGGTCCCTCCTTCGAGTACAGTCCTTATATTGTCCACTACTAAAGTCAACCCTTAAAAATCGGGTTGTTAATTATTTTATCAATGCAATAATACAATATGCAATATGAGACATGAGATGAACGATAATAACAATATGGAAACAATAGGATGGTAAACGATGATAATAACTCATTAGGATTATGCAATATATCATACACACTTCGATTCATGCAATACTATGATATAGGATTAATTAAACTATTAAAAACTGGAAAGTGAAATTCTGGACACCAAGAGTAGTCTGTACAAAAATGCAGTTTTCCCCTATTTCAGAAATCGAAAACTGAATCTGTTAGAAGTTCTAGAAGCTAGACTTCCACATGGTTCCAACACATATTTAAAGTCCAAAATCTGACAAAGTAGCTAGGTCAAACACATGATTCTTTACAGATTTCATGTTCAGGTAGAATTTCGATATCATGTTGCTATATTTTAGAAATAGAAAAAACTCAATATTAAATTCATTAAAAATATTTTATAGACTCCTAAACATGATAACAAAGAATCTAGAAATTATCAGAGAAAAATTTTATCATTTGATCAGCCGTTTTACTGTTTAAGCATGGAATGTACAACAATCTGAGAATCTGGAATTAAAAACACAGTTGTAGTAAAACGGGCATAACTTATTCTACACAATTCAGAATTCAGAAATTCAAGATGTTCTGAAAACTAGAAAGATAGGGCTACAATTCTCATTCAGAAAGTAATTCATTTAAAGATCATTTACTGGTTAAAATATTGCAGTCAACATACAGGTCAGCAAGCAAGTTACACGTTTTAGCATATTTTCATGAAATAATTTAACTAGACATGATGAGTATCAATTCTATTAGTCAATAAACTTCTCAATCAGCATGAAGGGTATTAAAACATGGCAAATAAGATTAAGAACACATACACACATCAATTTATCATCAATCAACCATCAATCGATCAAACAACATACAACCTAGCAATTCTTTCTACCATAATTAATGTGTCATGATTATACGGTTAGCCCTATTATCAATTCTACATTAATGAATGAAAGATCCAATCTTCAAAGTCAAAAGTGGCACGATGTCAAGAATATTGGGGTTAGCTCGTGTAAACCCTAAATAGACCCAGCAAAGATAATCAATACATCGATATGATAACGAATAGGATCTACTTGCAAAAATTTCAATGAAACTTGAATTTGATACAATTAACAATTCAAGAGGACAGTGACTTGCTTGCTAGATGACGAAAACGAATACAAAAAATAACGGGATAAGGATCCCGAAGCAACGAACCTACGAACTAGCAAATTATAAAACGTGCAATATACGTGCTAAAAGATCCCAAAGCAATAACAGTAAGAGAACTCACAACTCAAAGACACAGCAACAAGGCAGCAATCAGCTACGACTGCAAGGGCCGGCCAAGAGGGCGGCGGCGCTAGTGAACTGAGGGCGGCGTCGACGGTCGAGGTCGGGTGATGCACGGGGGTTGGCACTGTCGGCTGTAGTCGGCGATCGAAATAGGGAGGAAGGGGGTTCTGGGTTCTGTCGTTGACGTCGAGGTAGGGAAGGAGGTCGGGGGTCTGGGGGTTTTGGCTGGCAGCGCTAGGAGGCGGTGCTGGGAGGGAGTGGCGATGAAGGGAGGTCACCAGAGATAGGGGATGGACGGAGAAGACGAAGTCAGCGATGGGTCTTGGTGATTTAGGCGGGAAAACACCGGAAGAAAGAGAACGACGTGGAGAGAGGAAGAGAGGAGAGAGAATAAGCGGCTAGGGTTTCGATGGTGTGCAATTTTTAGGGTTTCCAGTAGAGTTGTATTTATAGGGTACAATTAGGGTGCTCGGTTTGTGAATTATGGTCCAATAATAGCGGATTTCGGTTAAGAACAAATGAAATTGAGTTTTAGGGTTCAATAAGAGATAGATCCAAATCAAAAGGGTTCAAATAAAAAATACAAACAATTAAATAAAATGAAATCCACAAGATAGATAGCCCAACAAAAGAGAAAATAGTTCATGAATCGAAAACATAAATCCAAATAGATAAATAAATAATACAATGAATAAAATATAAATTGGGGCTTGAAAATAAATTTGGAATTCGACAATAAAATCAGATCTAGTACAATAATTAAATAATTCGATAAAAGAACTTTAAATAGATAATCAAGAAATAAAAATTAATAATCATAATCATAATAATAATAAAATTACATAACAAAATAGTATCCAGGTTTAACAACTTTATTAAAATAATCCACTAATAATAATATATTTGTTTTCGGGCTCAAATATAAATATATGATCCATAAGATGTAGAAAGTAAGATTAATACACACTGTTATTCAAAATGAATAAATTATCAATTAAGAAAAATACTTTAATAAATATCCGAAATGAATTTAGCACAAAATAACTTTATAAAAATCAATATAGCAAATACATGAAAAATACTTATTGTCGGGAATGCGGGTTACAATCCTACCCACCTTACAACAAAATTTCGTGCTCGAAATTTGCTTAGGCAGTATATAGGAAAAAGCAAAAGCAAAACTTGTGAAATAACGAAACTGGGAATAAAGAGAAAAGAGGCAAAATTGTGGCAACACCAGAATAAGAAAATCATGGATATGAATGGAGTGATCTAGAATGATGTTGAATAAAAATTCAATGAATGATGGCAATGCAATTGACTGAATAATGGAGTAAACAATGCAAAGAACGAGAAGCAACAAGATAATCCTTGGACCTGTGGGTCATGGGCCCACCACGCTTCCGCTGCGCAGAAATCCAAGAGGCAGATATGTCGTTGAAGATCAAGCGACGCCAATCGACAACCAAGCAAGAATAAAAGAATGGATAACACAAGAAATAGATAGAAAAAAAATGAATTTATACTCAATAAGAAATCTTTGAATGAGAATGACTACAAGGGACGAAAGAGAATAAGGCATGGAATGATTGAACATGAAGGGAGAGAAATGAGTAGGGAAGAAATAACTAGTATGATACTCAATAATGAATCAATAAATGAATATAAATACAAGATGCAGAATGAATAAATGATGCAAGAGAGAAAAACCAATGCAAGCACAGAAAAGAAAGAATAATAAGCAAGACAACTCTATTGCTGAATAACTGTAGTCACTCCTTCAGTGATCAAGATGTAAGTCTGACCACGAGCTCCAGTCTACCCTCTATTGGAAGCTGGTCCTTTTGTCGGCACATCTTGCCGGTTCCTTAGGCAGTCTCAAACCATGTGGTCATCACTTCCACACAGCAGGAATTGGCGGTTCGCTGCCCTACAATCCTGGCGTGAGTGACCAACCCTGTGGCAGTAGATGCATGGTTGGTCCACCCGCGGGGCAGCAGGCGAGTAGGGCAAGGCACTAGTCGTCTGGGTCTGAACTGGTCTCCGAATAGGCCCTCCAGAAGGCCTCACAGCAACAGGGTGTGGAACAGACTGCTGAATAGCATGCTTCCTCGTAAAAGTCTACTCCTGAATTCTTGCAGCATCCAGAGTATCATCATAGGAACGAAGTCGCAAGGCAACAAGGCGATCCTAAATCTCAATGTGCCCAGCAGGAAATGACGGCTTCTATCTTCGTCATTTCCCACCATAGCAGTAGCAAAATAACTTAATCGGGTGAATTCCGTAGCATATTCGTCCATGGTCCGACTTCCCTGATCCAAGACAGTGTTTAGTTTAGCGTCGGTACTTTATGTTATGAAAATGAGAAAGCATGATTAAACACCATTTAACGAACCTGAGTTAATGAGACAAACTGTCGTTCCATTTCATTCTTGGTGACATTAGGGAAGAACTTCATGAGGAAGCTCTCAGTGAAGATGGTCCAATGGATGGGTCGACCCAAATGCTCAGCTTCAGCTTGCCACTAGATGTGGGCAAGATCAACAAGTTGGATGCTCACTACATCCACACGATCCACATTCGCAATATGTGCTGCGATCAATAACTGTTCAGTTCTGATAAGCCATTGCTCGCCTTCTAGTGGACCTTCAGTGCCTGAGAATTTGTCTAGATGGAGCTTCATGAAATCTTCCATATTACCAGGTTTCGACGACAGCAATTCAGGTGCAGGCACAACAGGTACTTTATTAGCAGCTTCATAAGCCATTCTCAACTGTTCATTATGTTCCCGTTGCATCCGCAATATCAGTTCGTTGTGCTCATGCTGCATTTGCATCAACTGTGTAATAGTGGGCACATCGAACTGATCATCCCTAGCACGGGAAGATGAAGCACGTTTTCTAGCCATGGTCTGCAATAAGAGTCAAACGGTTAGCGTCCAGATCATAAATTGGATATCAATTGTTCATGCGATCCCTGTATTGCACATACTGTTGAGTTAAACCGATAAAACCCAAATCTGGTTAATATATCAATCAAAGCCAAACTTTCTTTCGTTAGTCACGTTTGACTGATATATTATCAAAACTAGGACTCTGATACCACTAAAACCTTGTCACGCCCCGCTTTCCAAAAATACAGAATACGAGTACATGATATTGGCCAAGAGAATGACTAACGTCACACATAAGTTGTTTATCCGATCAATTCAACAATATAATCAGTACAGAACAATTGTGCAGGAATTATTCATAATCTCATGAACAATAATACTTGGAATGTACAATATAAAATATACAAATACAATAATAATGTGACATCTGGAACAATAATAGCAATATTCGGGTCAAAAGCCCACAATACAATGAAATAACAATAGTTCAATAATTAAATCTCCATAACAAAAACAATTATTTATTAAGCAGTGTTGCTATCAATTCTTTCAGCAATGTTGTTCTCCTAATCCATCAGGCAATTTTCCATCAACACCTGTAAACACATCATCTAAAAAGAGGATAAAAATTGTCCTTAGAGCAAGTCATGGACAGCAAGTAGAGAAAGCAAGGAACAAAGGACTAACGGTATAACAATGAATTCAATGGATCAATATGAATCAATAACATGGCACGATAGCAATAATCAATATCATGATAATCGATACAATGGTGTAACAATGATTCAATGTTCGGTAACAATATCAATGGTCAATAACAATAACAATTAGCCAATATTTGATATAAATAGGAACAATGAGGAACAATCTGCAGTGTCGATGTGGCGTCAATGCTTAAGTCTATTAATCATTTTAATCCTAACTAATGTAGCACATCATGCATCCCATTCATTTACCACATGGTTGCTACATAAAAAAAACTTATGTTTAGACTTAGTGGTGGATTTTATAGTTCATGTACTCGGCAACGATATACAATAATGACCGATGACCAAATCAATCGAGATACTGTAGTTAGTAATATATAATTAATCGATGAACGATATTACCAATAGACCAATTGACCAATAAATAGGGAAACACGGGCTCCTCCTCTGAGTACAGTCCTTATATTGTCCACAACGAAAGTCAACCCTTAAACCACTGCTTGTTAATTATTTTATTAATGCAACAATGCAATATGCAATATGAGACATGAGATGAACGATAATAACAATAGGGAAACAATAGGATGGTAACAATAGGGGAACAATAGGATGGTAAACGATGATAATAACTCATTAGGATCATGCAATATATCATACACACTTCGATTCATGCAATTCTACGATATAGGATTAATTAAACTATTAAAAACTGTAGAGTGAAATTCTGAACAGCAAGAGTAGTCTATACAAAAATACAGTTTCCCACTGTTTCGGAAATCGAAAAATGAATCCGTCAGAAGTTCTAGAAACTAGACTTCCACATGGTTCCAACGCATATTTAAAGTCCAAACTCCGCAACAGTACCTAGATCAAACACATGGTTCTTTACAGATTTCATGTTCGGGCAGAATTTCGATATCATGTTGCTATAATTTTAGAAACACAAATAACTCTATATTAAATTCATTAAGAATATTTTCTAGACTCCTAAAATTGATAACTAAAAATCTGGAAATTACCAGAGCAAAATTTAATCATTTGATCAGCCTTTTTACTGTTTAAGCATGGAATGTACAATAATCTGAGAATCTGAAATTAAAAACACAGCTGTAGTAAAACGGGCATAACTTTTGCTACACAACTCGAAATTCAAAAATTCAAGATGTTCTGAAAATTAGAAAGATAAGGCTACAATTCGCATTCAGAAAGTAGTTCATTTCAGATCATTTACTGGTTCAAAAATAGCAGTCAACATACATGTTAGCAAGCAAGTTACAGGTTTTAGGATATTTTCATGGAATAATTTAATTAGACATGATGGGTAACAATTCCACTAGTCGATAAACATCTCAATCAGCATGAAGGGTGTAAAAACATGATAGATAAGATTAAAAACACATACATACATCAATTTATCATCAATCAACCATCAATCGATCAAATAACATACTAGCAATTCTTTTTACAATAATAGATGTGTCATGGTTATACGGTTAGCCCTATTATCAATTCTACATGAATGCATGAAAGATCTAAGAGTCAAAAGTGGCACAATGTTAAGAATATTGGGGTTAGCTCGTGTAAACCCTTAATAGACACAACGAAGATAATCAATACATCGATCTGATAACGAATAGGATCTACTTGCAAGAATTTCAATGAAACTTGAATTTGATATAATTAACAATTCCTGAAGACAGTGACTTGCCTGCTAGTTGACGAAAATGAATACCAAGAATAACCGAATAAGAATCCCAAAGCAACGAACCCACGAACTAGAAAATTATAACACGTGCAATATATGTGCAAAAAGATCCCAAAGCAATAACAGTAAGAGAACTCAGCAACTCAAAGAGAACTCAGCAACAAGGCAGCAATCAGCCACGATAGTAAGGGCCAGCCAAGGGGGCGGCGGCGCTGGCGACTAGAGGGTAGTGTCGACTGTCGAGGTCGAGCGATGCACGGGGTTTGGCACTGGCGGCTGTGGTCGGCGATCGAAACAGGACTCTGGGTTCTGTTGTTAACGTCGAGATAGGGAAGGAGGTCAGGGGTTCGGGGGTTTTGGCTGGCAGCGCTAGGGGATGTCCGGAGAAGACGAAATCAGCGATGGGTCTTGGTGATTTCAGCGGGAAAACACCAGGAGAGAGAGAATGGCGACGAGAGAGGAAGAGAGGAGAGAGAATAAGCGGCTAGGGTTTCGATGGTGTGTAATTTTTAGGGTTTCCAGTAGAGTTGTATTTATAGGGTACAATTAGGGTACTCGGTTGGTGAATTAGGGTCCAATAATAGCGGATTTCGGTTAAGAACAAATGAAATTGAGTTTTAGGGTTCAATAAGAGATAGATCCAAATTAAAAGGGTTCAAATAAAAAATACACACAATTAAATAAAATGAAATCCACAAGATAGTTAGCCTAACAAAAGAGAAAATAGTTCATGAATCGAAAACTTAAATCCAATTTGATAAATAAATAATACAATGAATAAAATATAAATTGGGGCTTGAAAATAAATTTGGAATTCGACAATAAAATCAGATCTAGTACAATAATAAAATAATTCGGTAAAAGAACTTTAAATAGATAATCAAGAAATAAAAATTAATAATCATAATCATAATAATAATAAAATTACACAACAAAATAGTATCCAGGTTGAACAACTTTATTAAAATAATCCAATAATAATAATATATTTATTTTCGGGCTCAAATATAAATATCTGATCCATAAGATGTAGAAAGTAAGAATAAAACACACTGTTATTCGAAATGAATAAATTTTCGATTAAGAAAAATACTTTAATAAAAATTCGAAATGAATTTAGCACAAAATAACTTTATTAAAATCAAATTATAGCAAATACACGGAAAATACTTATTGTCGGGAATGGGGGTTACACCCTAACATCAAGTAATTTTCAAGAATCATTCATTCATGCTCAACTCATATAAAGATTTGATTTTTACTTCATAACAACAACTAAACTTCATATATTAATCAGCTCAACAATTCATCTCATGACAATATAATAAATACATGCTATGTACATCCATATATCCACAAATAATTTTTCTAGCATGATACTATATCATCACGAACAAAAATAACACATCAAGAGAGTTAGAGATGACACCCACCTAAAAGAAGATCAATGAAGAACAATAATAACAAGAAAGGAAAGCTCCTCCTTCTCATTGCGAAAATCCAAAGATCCAAGCCTCCAAAACTCCAAGAATGATAAAGAAAATAATATTTTGTGAGCAAAAGAAAGGAAAAGGATGCTGCTGCTAATATAGGCGGGATTGTATTAACTAAGGTTTTACGGAGATTTTACAACCCCCCCCCCCCCCAAGAAATCGAATTTTTTACAAATATGTTGATTCCCAAATTTAAGTAGTTAATCAAATCAAATAAGATAAGATTTTATCCCCCCCTAATCACCCTGATTTGGCCAACCCACATGCAGCCAAGGGGGTTTCAAAATTTGAATTTTGCCTCCAAGTGGTAATTTTACACAAAAGTCTTTCACTTTGAAGTATTTGCAAACATGCCATAATTTATTCATAAAAATTTAGAAAATTTAGAATTATTACCCACTAATAATGATTAGATTTTCCAAATAAATTTTCTGACTTTTATTTTCTAGGAAAAATATTTGCAAAAAATGATAAATTTCAGAAAATGCTTAATAAATCACAGAAATATAGAAAATATATAGTTAGCCATAAATCCTCTGTTCATTCTCTCTGTTATATAGCCAAGTTCTGGGAAATTAGGGTTTTAATCGCAGTTTTGCAATTAAGTCCCCAACAATCCCAAAATTGCATAATTATATATTTACTAAATAAAACCAAATCAAATCAAATTAGAGGGATAAAATTTCTCTCCCAATCTCTCCACTGCCAGATCTTCCTACCAAAACATCAAAACAAAATTTTGAATTCGAATTTTACTTCCGAACGATATTTTGCACAAAAGTCCTTTTCTTTCCAAGTATTTATAATAATACTTTTCTTATTCAGAAAAATCCCAAAATTTGAAATATATGCAATTATAAATAGGAGAATTTATTCAGCAATTCAAAAGTGGAAATTTTCACCTTAAATTTTTTTGCACATGTTTTGCACCTATGAAAATGTCAATTTTAAAAAAATGCAAAATAATTAAATAAATTGATTTAAAAATTATTTATTAATTCAAAATATAGTATTTAAAATTCTGGGGCATTACCTGTGGCAAGGCTAGAATAAGTGTTGTCGTCCACCTCTCCTTCAACTCCAGAAAGCTCGCCTTAAACTTATCAGTCCAAATGAAATTCACATTCTTCTTGGTCAACCCTGTTAATGAAACTGCAATGTGTGCATAGCCTTGAATGAACTGCCTGTAGTACCCTGCCAATCCAAAGAAAGTCCTGACCTCCTTCACAGTCGTCGGTCTAGGCCAATTCTTCACTACTTCAGTTTTCTGAGGATCAATGACCACTCCCTCCTTAGAAAGGATAGGACCAAGGAATGTTACCTCTGACGTCCAAAATTCACACTTCGATAGCTTGGCATACAAATCCTGTTCCTACAACTTCTTCAACACCTCTGCCAAGTGCTTAACATGCTCTTCCTCCGACTTCGAATAAACCAGTATGAACACCACCACGAAAGAATCAATGAACGGCTGCAAAACTCGATTTATCATATCCATAAACACTGCCGGCGCATTCGTCATCCTGAATGACATCACTAAAAATAGATTAAGTTCATGCTGAGTTCTGAAAGTTTTCTTGCTCACATACTCCTCCTTAACTCGGATCTGATGATATCCTGACCGCAGATCAATCTTCGAACATACTGCTGCCCCTGAAGCCTATCAAACAGATCATCAATCTGCGGAAGTGGATATTTATTCTGAATGGTCACCTTTCTCAATTCGTGGTAGCCAATGCACATCCTCATTGACCCATCATTCTTCTTTACTAGCAACACTGGTGCACCCCATGGCGAAGTACTTGGCCTGATGGACCCCTTACTCAGCAATTCCTCAATATGCTTCTTTACCTCAACTTGCTCTAGAGGTTCCATCCTGTACGAAGCCTTAGATATTGGAGCACTTCCTGGCTGAACATTGATGCAGAACTCAACTTCTTGATGCGGCGATAACCCCAGTAGATCTTCCAAGAACACAGTAGGAAAATCTTTGACAACTGGAATCTCTCTGACCTTATTTGGAATTATCAACTTCGATATAGCAGCAATCACCTTCAAGTTTCCCTTCTTCCCTTGAAAAGTCACTACGGGTCCTCCCGGTGCCTTCACTATCACTTCTTTATTCTTGCATTCAATTGTAGCATCATAAATTATCATCCAATCAATACCTACAATCACATCCTCTCCCAAGACATGCAGTTTGATGAGATCAATTCTGAAAAGCCTTCCACCGACCTCGATATCACAATCCTTGTAATACCGATCAGTAATCAACTCCTCTTCTGATGGTGTTGCCATTGACAAGATCCTGCCTGGAAAAAAATTAGGTTCCACACCTAACACTTTAGCAAAATTGGGCGACATAAATGTATGTAAAGAACCAGTATCAAATAAAACCTTTGATTTTATTCCATTAATCAAAACATATCCTGTTACATGAAGAATGATACTCAAACCTTCATTTTATTCTAAAACAAAGTCTTATTTAATACATCCAATAAATAAATTAAAATTGTTGCATACCCTAGATCACATCTTCTGAGTTACCAGCATCATCCTCAGCCAATGAAAACACTCGCCCTTGCCTCTGAAATCTGCTCCCATTGGCACCATCTTTCTTTATTTGCGGGCAGTTTGTCCTGATATGACCATCTCGACCACACTGATAGAAAGTCTGAACCTTTCATGGCTTGGTACATGCTGACTTGTAATGGCTCGCTTCTCCACAGTTAAAGCAAGTCACGCCCTGAACTGCTGTTGCTTTCTGGTTTGGCCCACTGAATCTGCCTTTCTTCTCCGGGAACTTCCTCCCACTCTGATTTGTTGCTGCTAACATTTTACTTTTTCCCAGATTTCCATGTCCTCCTCTGTCATGGCTTCCCTCGTGACAAGTTTATCGAACCTCCTGATCCCTAATGGTATCATTCGTGACCTTAAATTCGGCGTCAAGCTCTGCTTAAATTTCCTTGCCTTCTCTGCTTTGTCAACTACAAGCTCCGGTGCATACCTCGACAACCGCGTGAACTTAGTCTCATACTCACGCACCGACATACTGCCCTACTGTAGGTTCAAGAACTCCATCGCTTTCTTCTCCTAAATGTCCAAGGGGAAGTAGTGATCCCTGAACTCTCCAAGAGAAAGCCTCACAAGTCACCTGCTCTTCACTAAAAGTCCTTTTTACTGACTGCACCAGATGCTTGCATCTTTTTGTAATTGCATTGTAGCCAATTTCACCTTGTTGGCTGCGGGGGTTTCCAAAACCTCAAAGACGATCTCCATCTGCCTTATCCAATCATCAGCCTCATTGGGATCAGCTTGCGCTTCGAATACGGGCGACTACATCCGATCTGCATTAATATGACAGGCCCTGCTCCCTGATATCGAGTCGCACTAGATACTATAAATGTAGTCAAAGTCTCATATACTCTGGCAATCTCCGTCTCAAAATCTAGTCTACCTCCGTGGGAACCTTCTGCCATATCATCATTCCCACCATTTTTAGTCCTGGGTCCTGCCATTTCACCGAATACTGCAAAACACGTGAAACTGTTAGAGCAACACAACATAAATCATATTCACACCAACATCCCACCGTAGAAAACTGTTCATACTCAAACCATTTCATTTAGTTTAGTTTCATGTTTAATACTCACACTCTAATGTCCACCTAGGTACTCACGCTCTAGGGTCCACCTTGGTTCATTCCCTATACCATGTTTAACATTACTAATTGAAGTATGCTCTGATACAAACTCTGTAGTGCCCCTATTTTTTCTAATAACTAAAATTAGAAATAAGTGGCACAATTTCCAGAATCAACTGCAATTGCAATAAAAAACCCAGTATCAAATACGGGGAAAATAAAAACTTTTTATTACATCTTCTCTTCTTACAAAACACAGCATAATTAAATACATTAATTACAAATCCTTACAACATCTTCAGTTTGTATTTATACTACAAGATTTATTTGCATCAATTCTATCCATAATTGAAAACCTGCCAAACTCTATTGAAAAGTGGACACGTCAGTTAAATGTAATTGATGACAACTATAGGAATAGTGGTACTTCTAAATCTCACAATCACAAACTTGATGCATATAAATAAAACAATAATAAATAAAACATAAAAAAAATTAAAACAACAATAATGAAACATAAAACAGCAGGTGAAGCTAGGCTAAGTGTTAAGTGCATGAGATGAAAGCAGAATACAAGAATACATAAAACAAAGTCAAGAAAACACAAAATGCACATGATGATTTCTAATGCATACTTGTCGAATTCTATGCATCCCATTCTACATAGGTCTGGTGCAAGCCCTTATCGTTCTCCACTTTATAGGGTTCAATCTCTCGTTATTCAATTAACCTACTCTGGTGATAGAAACAAGATCCAGATACTCCGCGAATAGGCCTACGTCTCGGTATCTACCCGCCAGACTAGCACCCTCAATGCGCATGCATCATGTAAGCGTCACCCTTAACATTCTATGCCCAAGATTCCAAAAATAGGTCCCAGCCTCTGGAATAAAGCCGTCTAGCTGTAAAAGACCCTCGATGTGCGAACACGGGAGTTGGCAATGATATAGCAGCCTTCAGAATCAAACCGCCCAACTACGACTATAGTCCCGGATCCCATCCATCCACTATAAAGGGTCCCTCCTGCTTATGTTTCCCAAGATCTATGACATCTCCACCAGTGTATGTCCTTATGTTTATTATTTTCAATTAAGTAAAATCCAGTCCCCCTAGAGTTAGTTACCCTACTGTACTTAACTCAAATAAACCAGGAACGAAGGCCCCACTGGCCGACTTCAACAAAAACCTCATTTGCCGGTTTACTACGGTCCTACTCAACCTCTAAAGTCCCACAACTAGAAACATCCACACAAATATTTCTTTCAATCTCTTGAATTCATATTCAACCACTGCACAGAGAAATTTCCTTTCTAATCAATATCAAAATAAAGCACATTCATCGACACATAATGCCCATAGAATGGTTAATAAAATCTGAAACTAAAGTTCTTTTAAATTTGAGAATACACATCTCTAAAACAGTGAAATCTGAAATTTAATACTATTGAAATCTGAGAATAACTACTCACTAAAAATAGTGATTTCAGAAACTAAACACTGTTGAAAAATTGAGAATCATTGCTTGCAAAAATCTGAGTACATCTCTCTATTTATATATATATATATACATATCAAAATCTGAAATCTATGAGCATACAACCCAAATTCTGAATGTTTATTATGATTAAAAATCTCGAGAAAATTTGATGCCATTTAGAAGCATACATTGTGCAAAAGTGTTTACAAACGAAGAAAATACAATACCAAATCAGGCTCTAAAAAACAAGAAATTGAAAAGAATCAACTCCAGCAGGCAGCTAAAATTGCAGTGTTGTTGTGGTCGACTGCCGCTCAGCGTGCGGTCGACTGCCACAGCGAGAGGTCGACAGCCACAGCTATTGTGGTCAATTGCGGTCGACTGCAGCGCTGTTGCAGGTCGACTACAGCATAGCTGCGGGCGACCGTCGCAGCTGCTGCAACCCGCAGTGACTGATGCAGTCGTTGCAAGCGACTGAATGGAAGAATACCAAACGAAATGTGCACGATGTTACACTCCCAAATGTATGTACACATATAAAAGACCATTAATAAATGAAATGAGTGAATCTTATTCAATTTATCTTAATGTAACATCAACCAAAATCATTTAATTAAAAAAAACAACCTTCACAAGAAAACTCAATTTTTGAAATCTTCTATCTGCATATGCAAATCTGAATTTTTGCCTCATATTCAATGCGTAAAACTCGAATCATATTCCAAATCTATCCTAGTATGGCCATCACACCTTGGCATACTCATTTTAAAATCAAAATCTCCCTTGTTAAATCAAATCCCAAAATCGATGAACAATTCTCATTCAAAAATGTAAGCAGTGTAACTGTAAGTATTAGTTCATCATTCACATATATACATATATGAACACAAGTAGCTAATCAAAATGCCAATTTACTTACGATATGATATGTGAGAAAGCAAGCAACTTCCATAAAAAAAAGCTTAGATCTTTATCAATCTTGATGTAGATGATTAATTTATACAAGTCTCCATTCAATATCTAACATTCTTCATGGCATACATGATTTTAATGTAAGAACACAAGGTTTTTGAAACACTACAAATCTCTAACTTCTTAAACAATTTATCCATGTAAATCACAAATCAATTAGGGTTTCTATTCATGAAGAATATTAAATAACTACACATTCATTGAGATTCATTCACTAGTAGAGGCTCCATCAATTATATATAACTTCGAACTTCTAGCATGCATCTTACTTGATCCATCATCATATTATACAACCATATAGAAAAACAAGAGACAAGAAGCATCACCCACCTCAAATAAAATCCAGTAAAGAATAATAAAGAAAAGCTCCTTCCCTCCTTGCGAAAATTAAGAGATCCATACCTCCAAACTCCAAGGAAAAAAAAAATTTGTTGTGAACAGGGGAGGGCGGCTGCTGTTGCTACTAACGTAGGCCGGGGGTCCAGATCCTAGGGTTTTGCGAAGATTTTACAAAACTTCCCTCCAATATCAAATATTTACATATATTTATGTATATAGATCTTCTAAATCAAGTAGTTAATTAAACCAATTAGGGTAAGATTTAATATCTCCTAAATACTCCTAGTTGACCCCCCACCCCCAAATAAAAACAGCCAGAAATTTTCAAAATTTGAAATTTGCCTCCAGGTGACAATTTTACATAAAAGTCTTTCACTTTGAAATATTTCCAAACGTGTTATAATTTATTCATAAAATTCCAGAAAATTTAGAATTATTATATACTAATAAAGATTGGATTTTTCAAATGAATTTTCTGACTTTTATTTCCCAAGAAAAATATTTGCACGTGTTTTGCACGTGCAAAAATGATAAATTTTAAAAATGCTTAATAAATCCCAAAAATTCATCCTAAATCGTTTATTAATTCCAAAAACACATTCAAAGTTTTTAGAATGTTACACTCACAGTGACCATGGTGTATGTAGTCCTTTGACTTGAAGTAACTACGGTTCCCTACCTGAGAAGTTATATGTTTTAATGTCGTCAAACATTGCCTGTAACAACGTAATTATAGAGTCGACTATTGGATATACTACAAATCATGCAGAGGGATGTGAGTGACTTAAGTAGGATTTGTCCCTCTTACATAACATGAGCGTATCTATGGGCCCCTTGATTGAGTGAGACTGCAAAATGCATGGCCGTGATCAAATGAGTCAATATGAGATACTGAGCTTATTTGTTTTAGTAAGTCTACTCGAAAATTAACAAACCAAAGATTGAACTATACAAGGGTGACACGCTCTATGCCTTGTGGTCAATTAAGATATCTCGACAAAGGGACTAGACTACATGGTAACATTAGTCACGATAGGTTATGTCTAATCACTGACATCTCCGTTACTTGAGTAGCAGTGATGTATTGCTAGATACCGCTCACTGTTTGTAATATTAGAATATGATTTTAGTATTACTGTGAACGTAATGGGAACCTACAAGGTCACACACTTAGAATGGATCAAAATTGGGATTTAAGCTCATAAGATGAATTTAATTGGGGATCCAAGTAAGACTTTGACTCTTGACATTGGTTGGGCGTTTAATTAGATTAAATCGGCTAACTAAAGTTCAAAGGCCCACACAAGAATCTAAACCAGGTCAGATTGTGAGTCCAATAGCCTCATCACTCTCTTAGGGTTGATTTTCTGTACCTATATATATGATATGTATCTGTGGAAAAGAAGCACATGAGAAAACCCTAGCCATCACAGAAATTGTGTGTGTGTGACAGATCGTGAGAAATATCCCCTTCCTACAGCTAGCACCACGATGTGAGGGAAAGCTTGATTTGATCTATTCGTGTTGATACTATAGAGGCACCGCAATATGGTAGTGTTGTGATCGGCATACTGTGGAGACAACAGATCCATCTTCAAGATATAACTCCTAAATACGATTTATGGTTTTCGCATGGATCAATGGCTAGGTTTCGATAATTTTTGTAATTTTTCCGTTGTGTACTTAATCAGAGATTAGCATCAAAACCTAACACTTATTACATGCAACTTTTGACGATATTAAAACATATAACTTCTCATGTAGAGAACCGTAGTGACTTCAATTCAAATGACTACATACACTATGGTCACTGTGAGAACCGCTTACGACACTCACGTAAGGATCCTTGAAGGGTTCTCATGGTGGGTCAGTTCAGTACATTATTACTCTAATATGTCCTCATGTGAAGACTTTATATCTCATATCCATGACTTGTGAGATATGGTCATCAGTCTACACACTTACTTATCTCTATGTATTATTGTTGTCCTAATTCACAATAATACTTGACTAGGGACATTTAAGAATAATATTCTGATTACAACTAATAGGATCTCACAATCAAGTCATGCACTTGATATCCTATGGTATTGAACCTACTATTCAAAGGATATTATTATTATGTTCATTGAATCAAAATAAATAACACAATAAATGAAACACCTTATATGTGAAATAATTATCATGATACAATGAATATTAGTAATGTCAATACACAACTGGCCACTACGGTATACACCAACACAACATCCAATGCTTGTCTGTACAAAACTTGTTGGGCGCAAACAACAAGTTCAACGACAAACTTCTTCTTCGAGTTGTCTCTACAAGTTTGTTGGGCACAAACGACAAGATCTACATCAACTCGATTAAGGAGTTATCTCTCCAAACTTTCCGGGATCGAACGGCAAGTTCAGTGTTCAACTCGACTAGAGTTGCCCCTACAAACTTGTTGGGAACAAACAAACGGTTTATCGTTCAACTCCGTCATAGAGTTTTCCCACTCTACAAACTTGCTAGGGTGCTTAAAACAAGCGCTATGTCCAACTCCGCCATAAACTTGTTGGGATCAAACAACAAACTCTACGCTCAATTCTGTCTCAGAGTTGTCTCTCCAAACTTGCTGTGATCAAACAACAAACTCAACGTCAGCTCATTGACAAAACTTGCTTGGTCCAATCAGCAAGTTAAACATTCAACTCTGTATCGGAGTTGCGTCTACAAACTTGTTGGGAACAAACAACAAGTTTAACGACCAACTCCACTACAAGTTGTCTCTTTAAACTTTCTGGGATCAAATAGAAAACACTACATTCAACTCCTTATCAAAGTTATCTTTCCAAACTTGTCGGGCGCAAACGGCAAGCTTAATGTTCAACTCTGTCATGAGAATTGCCTTAACAACAGCTCGTGTTTAGGTCAGCTACGTACTCAAGATCCAACGATCAAAGCAACCACCTTCCAGACCGATGCAACACTCATCCAATAGTGAAACGCTCGATCAACAAAACAAGCAAACAACACAATGCTTGGTCGACGAAAAAGCAGTTCAGTAGAACGAACGATGAGATATTCGATCGATAGAACGAGAAAACGACACAACATTTGGTCAAAAAGGAGCAATTTAACAAGGTAGTACGCTCAATGAAACGAGTTGACATTCATAAATAAAGCCACGACGGCCAAGCTAGCTCGAAGTCGATTTCAAAAATGACAAAAGAAAAGAAAAATGACAAAAAAAAAACAAAAATGACAAAAAAAAAATAAAAAATGACAAAGGCACAGCTCCAAACAGTGGGTAATTCACTTTCGGGTTCAAAAGAAGAAAGGGAGTGTTTCGGGTAGGTTTGTAAAACAAACACACAAACCGATCCAAGACCCAATGAGGTAAAATAGATAATGGGTTTCGGGTACAAAACCTAAATCCGCTAACATTTCATCCAAAATCGAAACCCTGGCTTTTTTCTTATTTGTAACTCCTCCTTCTTCAAAGCTTCATCTTCAAAGCCAGAGCTTGTAAAACACACATTGAGCTCCATAGCTTTGAGACCCAGACTCAAACTCCATAAATCCTACTTTGAGGTTTCCCACTTTGTCAAAAATACCGCCCAACTCCTTGTCGACCAAATCCCGTAATGATCACAGCATGACGATGTCGCCAAACCTTGACAACAGCTCGATTGTAGCGAGCTTCGTCTCTCAGCAAAGGAATAGCTCAGCGATAAGGACCTTCATAGCTTGGCAAAGCCAGTAGCGCGACAAAGGAGTAGCTCGGCGATAAAGAGTTTCATAGCTCAGCGACCACTCTCACGTAGCTCGAATGTGATGAAAAAGAGCTTCAAAGATTGGCGAAACCAGTAACTCGACGAGAAAGGGGTGCCTATAGTGTTAGGTTTCGATGGTAGTATTAGATCAAATACAAAGCAAAAAAAAATACAAAGGAATATCGAAACCTAGCCATGGATCCATGCAAAAACCACACATCGTGTTTAGGAGTTATACCTTGAAGATGGATCTGCTGTCTCCAATTAATGTCGATCACAGTACTGCAATGTTACAGTGCCTCTATGGTATCCACACGAATAGATCAAATCAAGATTTCCCTTATGCCACGGTGCTAGCTGTAGGATGGGGATGTTCCTTATGATCTCTCTCTCTCTCTCTCTCACAATTTCTGTGACGGCTAGGGTTTTCTCATGTAATCTCTTTCCACATATATGTATCATATATATAACTGAAGAAAATCAACCTTAAGAGAGTAATGAGGCTGTTGGACTCACAATCTGACCTGGTTCAGATTCGTGTGTGGGTCTTTAAACTTTAGTCAGCCCATTTAGTCTAATTAAATATCCAACAAATGTCAGGAGTCCAAGTCTTACTTGGATCCTCAATTAAATTCATCTTATGAACTTAAATCTCTATTTCGATCCATTCTAAGTGTGTGACCCTGTAGGTTCCCATTACGTTGATAGTAATACTAAAATCATATTCTAGTATTACAAATAGTGAGCGGTATCTAGCAATATATCACTGCTACTCAAGTAACAAAAATTTCAGTGATTAGATATAACCTATCCATGACTAATGTTACCATGTAGTCTAGTCCCTTTGTCCAGATATCTTAATTGACCATAAGGCATAGAGCGTGTCACCCTTGTATAGTTCAATCTTTAGTTTCTTAATGTCTGAGTATACTTACTAAAACAAATGAGCTCAATATCTCATATTGACTCATTTGAGCATGATCATGCATTTTGCAATCTCACTCAATCAAGGAGCCTATATATATTGCTCCTGTTATTTAAGAGGAAAAAATCTTATCTACGTCACTCACATTCCTCCGCATGATTTGTAGTATATCCAATAGTTTATAATCACCTTATTACAGGCAACATTTAATGACATGAAAACATATAACTTCTCATGTAGGGAACCGTAGTGACTTCAAGTCAAATGACTACATACATCATGGTTACTGTGAGAACTGCTTATGGCACTCACGTAACGATTCATGCAGCGTTCCCATGGTGGGTCAGTCCAGTACATTATTACTTTAATATGTACCTATGTGAAGACTTCATATCTCATATCCATGAACCATGAGATATGCTCATCAGTCTACGCACATACTAATCTCTATGCATTATTGTTTTCCTAATTCACAATAATACTTGTATATGGACATTTAAAAATAGTGTTCTGATTACAACCAATAAGATATCACAATCAAGTCATGCACTTGATATCCCATGGTACTGAACCTACTATTCTAAGGACTTTATTATGTTCATTTAATCACAATAAACAATACAATAAATGAAATGCCTCATATATGAAATAAATATTATCATACAATGTAAACTAGTAATGTCAATACACAACTGGCCTCTAGAGCATACACCAACATATAGCTAGGCCACAAAGCAATGCCATAGCTCGACCAAATTTAAATGCTCATAGCTGGGCAAAATCATCGGCCGAGCTAGGGGCTCTCTCGTAGCAGTCGCTGGCACTTGGATCATCAAGAATATCTCACTCCATTATGTTGGATGGTCGACATTGCGCTACACCATTATCATCGCTCCGCTCTCCTGTCGACCATCCGACCTCACTCAGTGGGTGAGCCCTGCTCTGATGAGCACTCCTGATTGCGCCATGTCGCTCCCCATCATAAAAAATTCCATCACAGCCTTTGAAATCATTCAGCAGGTGAGTTCCTGATGATTAGGAATCAGATCACTACAAGAAGCATGCTTAGGTTTAATAATTAATTAAAAAATCCCAAAAAATCGTTTAAAACTAGAAAATTAATTAAGAAACCTAAAAATAATTACTGAAATTTGGGAAAATAATTAAAATTTTTGAAACAAATTTAAAATTGGGTTCAATAACTAAAAATTTTGAAAAAATGTTTTTAATTGGAAAAGTTATTTAAAATTTAAAAAAAGTTCAGAAAAATCCAAAAAATACAGAAAATTCTAGAAAAATCTAGGAAAATTGTCAATCCCCGCTTCCCAAAAATACGAAATACGTGTACATGACATTGGCCCATTGAATGACTAACGTCATCCATAAGCTATTTATCCGATCAATTCAACAATATAATCAATAAAGATTAATTGCGCAGGCAATAATAATAATCTCATGAATAATAATACTTGAAATGAAGCAATATAAAATATCAAAGTACAATAATAATCCAACATCTGGAAACAATAATAGCAATATTTGGATCAAAAGCCCACAATACAATGAAATAACAATAATTCAATAATTAAATCTTCATCACAAAGCAATAATTATTTATTATGCGGCGATGCAATCAATTCCTTCACCAATATTGTTCTCCCAATCCATCAAGCAATTTTTCATCAACACCTGTAAATACTTCATCTAAAAAGAGGGAATTTTTTTTCCTTAGAGCAGGTCGTGGAAACCAAGTAGAGAAAGCAGGGAACAATGGAATAACGGTATAACAATGAATTCAATGGTCAATAGGAATCAATAACATGTCATGATAACAATAATCAATATCATGGTAATCGATGCAATGGCTATAAACAATGATTCAATATTCGGTAACAATAACCAATGATTAATAGCAATAACACTTACCCAATATTCGATATCAATAGAACAATGATGAACAATTTGCAGTGTCGATGTTGTGTCAATCCTTAAGTCTATTAATCATTTGAATCCAGTCTAATGCATGTACTACTGCATCCCATACTACAGGTTCGATGCATACAATCAAATTCATTTAGACTTAAGTGGAAGATTCTATAGATCATGTACACGGAACGATAACGGTATTTGCAGCATTGGTGCACACTAGTGGTTCAATAACAATAAACAATACATGATCAATAGGGATACTGTGTCAGTAATTCAACAATAAACTGATTACAATAATAATAACCAACGCACAATATTTTCGGAAACAAGGCCCATACTTTAGTGTACAGTCAATATATCATCAACTACTTCAGTCAATTCCTTAAACCCCGACTTATTAATTATTTTATTAATACAACAATACAATATGCAAATATGTGACATGAGATGAACAATAGTATCAATAGGAGAACAATTGGATGATAAATTAGATAGGACGATTAGAATGATGACAATAACTAATTGGGATCATGCAATACAACATACATACATTAATTCATGCAATAGTACGTTATAGGAATAATTAATCTATTAAAATATGGACTATATAATTCCCAATAGCAAGAGCAGTCTGTACGAAAATGCAGGTTCCCTCTGTTTTAGGAATCGAAACCTGAATCCGTCAGAAATTCTAGAAACTAGACTTCCACACTGTTCCAACGGATATTTAAAGTTCAAAATCCGACAAAAGTAACTAGGTCAATCACAATGTTCTTTACAGATTTTATGTTCAGGCAGAATTTTGACATCATGTTATTATAATTTTAGAATCACCAAAAACTCGTTATTAAATTCATTAAAAAGTTTTCTAAACTCCTAAACATGATTACTAACAATCTGAAAATTATCAAAGCAAAATTTTAACATTCGATCAACCCTTTTACTGTTTAAGCATGGAAGATATACGAATCAGAAAATCTAAAAGAAAAAATACAGTTGTAGTAAAACGGGCATAACTTTTGCTACACAACTCGAATTTATAAATTCAAGATGTTCTGCAAACTAGAAAGATAAGCCTACAATTCATATTCAGAAAGTAATTCATTTTAAGATCGTTTACTGGTTCAAAAATAGCAGTCAATATTCAGGTCAGCAAGCAATATACAAGGTTTTGGGTAGTTTTCTTGAAATAAATTAATTAAACATGATGGGTATCAATTCTATTAGTCGATAAAATATATAATCAGCAAGATGGGTGTCAAAACATGATAAAAAAAACTTAGAACACATACATACAGTAATTTATCATCAATCAACCATCAATCAATCAAACAATATACAACCTAGCAAATGTCTCTACAATAATTAATTGTGTCACGATTATATGAACAACCCTATTATCAATTCTATATGCACTCATAAAAGATCCAAACTTTTGAGTCAAAAGTGGCACGTTGTCAAGAATATTGGGGTTAGCTACTTGCAATGGATAATACGATTACAAAGAGATCTACTTGCAAGAGTTTCAACAAAACTTGAATTTGATATAAATAACAATTCAAGAGGACGGTGACTTGCCGGTTAGATGACGAAAACGAATACCAAGAATAACGGGATAAGAATTCTGAAGCAACAAACCCACGAACACACAAAAGAACACGTGTGAACCACGTTTAAAAGAGAAACCCAAATCCACCACAGCAAGAGGGCAATGGCAGAATTGCAACTTGCGACAGCAGTGGCGTCATTGGTCAACGTCGACACAGAGGTGGGCAAGCGACTGTGTGGGCATCGACGGGGGATTTCGACGGGGTAGGTCGCCGGAGTGAGGGGTTCGCCGGAGAAGAAAGGGGGAAGATAGTGAATTGTAGGGGGTTCTGATCGGGGAGAGAGAAACCAGTAGGAGAGAGAGAGGGGAGAGAGAAAAGGTGGGTAGTGTTCGAAAATTGTGCAATTTTTAGGGTTTACACTAGGGTTGTATTTATAGGGTACAAGGTTGATGAATTAGTGTCCAATAATAGCGGATTTGGGTCAAGAACAATTGGCTATAAACACCGATCAATATCACAGCTGTGTTTTTATTTCCAGATTTTCATATTGTTGTATGTTTCATGTTTAAACTGTTAAAAGGCTGATCAAATGATAAAATATTGCTGTGAAAATTTCAGATTGTTACTTGACATGTTTATGAGTTTAAAAAATACTTTTTAATGAATTTAATAATGAGTTTTTACTATTTCTAAAATTATAATAACTAGATGTCGAATTTCTGCCTGAACATAAAATCCGTAAAGAACACTATATTTGACCTAGCTATTGTTGTCAGATTTTGAACTTTAAATATGCGTTGGATTCGTTGGGAAGTCTAGTTTCTATAATTTCTTACAGATTCAGTTTTCGATTTCTATAGCAGCAGGAAATTATATTTTTGTACAGAATACTCTTGATGTCCAGAATTCACTTTTCAGTTTTTCTTAATTTAATTATTCCTATATCGTAGTATTGCATGAATCGAAGTTTGTATATTATATTGCATGATCCTAATGAGTTATTTTCATTGTTTACCATACTATTGTTTCCCTATTATTATCATCGTTCCTTTCATGTGTCATATTTGCATATTGTATTGTTGCATTAATAAAATAATTAATTAGCTGGGGTTTAAGGGATTGACTGGAGTAGTTGATAACATAAAGGCTGTACACGGAAGTGTGGGCCATGTTTCCCAAAAATATTGTGTGCTTGCAAATGTTATTGTTATCGGTTTATTGTTGGATTACTGACACAGTATCCCAATTGATCATGTATTATTTTATTATTATTGAGCCAACCAGTGAGCACCAATGCTGCAAATAATGTTATCGTGCTGTGTACATGATTTATAGAATCTTCCACTTAAGTCTAAACGACATTGATTATATGCATCGAACCTGTAGTATGGGATGTAGTAGTATGTGCATTAGTTAGGATTAAAATGAATAATATACTTAAGATTGACACAACATCGACATTGCATATTGTTCATCATTGTTCCTATTGATATCGAATATTGTATAAGTGTTATCGATATTGATCATTGAATATTGTTTTCGATTATTGAATTATCGTATACAACCATTGCATCGATTACCATTGATATTGATTATTGCTATTGTCTGATGTTATTGATTCCGTATTGATCCACTGAATTCATTATTATATCGTTATTCCATTGTTCCTTACTTTCTCTACTTGCTTTCCATTACTTGCTCTAAGGATAATTTTTCTTCTCTTTTTAGATGAAGTGTTCACAGGTAATAAAGGAGAATTGCTTGCTGGGATTGGAGAACAAACATTCTGAAGATTTAATACTTTCTAATTGCTTATTGTTTTAATGAACTTAATGTATTGAGACTTATTGTTATTTGTGATTGGATTTATTATTGTATTGGGCTTATGTTCCGGATTTTATTATTTGTTTTCAGACGTTGGATTATTATCTTTGGATATTTTATATTGCATTATTCTAAGTATTATTGTTCTTGAGATTATTATTATTGCCTGCGCAATTGTTTTGTATTGATTATATTATTGAGCTGATCAGAGATAAACAGCTTGTAGGTGAAGTTAGTCATTCGCTGGGCCAATATCATGTACTCGTATTTCGTATTTTTGGGAAGCAGAGCGTGACAAGGTTTTTAGTGGTATCAGAGCCCTGGTTTGGATAATATGTCAGTCAAACATAATTGACGAAAGGAAGTTTGGCTTTGATTGATATATTAATCAGATTTGAATTTTAACGGGTTTGAATCAATAGTATGTGCAATACAGAGATCACATGAACAATTGATATCCAACTTATGATCTGGATGCTAACCGTTTGATTTTCATTGCAGACCATGGATACAAAAGGTGCTTCATCTTCCCGTGCTGGGAATGATCAGTCTGATAAGCCCACTATTGTGCAAATGATGCAAATGCAGCATGAGCACAATGAACTGATGATGCGAATGCAACGGGAACACAACAAACAGATGAGCATGGCTTTCAAAGCTGCTAATAGGGAACCCATTGTGCCTACCCCCGCATTGCTCCCACCAAGACCTGGTAATGTGGCAGATTTCATGAGGCTCCATCCAGAAAAGTTCTCGGGCACTGAAGGTCCGCTTGAAGCCGAGCAATGGCTTATCAGGACTGAGTAGTTGTTGACCGCAACACGTATAGCAGATGCGGATCGTGTCGATGTGGTGAGCATCCAACTTGTTGATCTTGCCTACATCTAGTGGCAAGCTGAAGCTGAGCGATTGGGCTGACCCATCAACTGGGCTATCTTAACTGAGAGCTTCCTCACGAAGTTCTTCCCCAATGCCACCAAGAATGAAATAGAACGACAGTTTGTCTCATTAACTCAGGTTCGTCAGATGGTGTTTAATTATGCTTTTCGTTGTTATTTCATAAAGTACCGATGTTAAACTAAACACTGTCTTGAATCAGACGAGTCGGAACGTGGACAAATATGTTGCCGAATTCACCCGACTAAGTTGTTTTGCTACTTCTATGGTGGCGAATGACGAATATAGAGGTCATCATTTCTTATTAGGCTTGGATATTGAGATTCAAGATCGTCTTACTACCTTGCAACTTCGTTCTTATGCTGATATCCTAGATGCTGCAAGAATTTAGGAGCAAACTAGTACGAGGAAGCCTTTTTTTCAGCAGTTTGTTCCGCACCCTGTTGCTGCTAGACCATCCGGTGGGCCTACCAGGAGGCCTATTCTGTCCCTTCTTACTAGGGCATTGTCATACCCACCTGCTGTTCAGAGGTTGAATCTAGTCTATTCACACTGTCGGAAGCCTGGGCATTTGTGCCAAGATTGCAAGATAGCAAACCGCCCGTGCCTTCTGTGTGGAAACAATGATCTTATGGTTCGGGATTGCCCTAGGTCCAGGACTCTTGCACCAGTTGGAGGTTCTGCTTCGTAGGGAGCACTTGCTCGTGGTCAGGGCGGACCACCTCTCCTACCTTAGAGGCAGACCTTTGATCAGAGGAGAGCCGCTCTTAGGGGTAATCTTCCTACAGGTCATGGTTAGGCCTATAATTTGACTACACAGGATGCTGAGACTGCTTTGGGCATTGTTGTTGGTATTTCTTTAGTTGTATTCATTTTGTATTTCATTTTGATTTCCTTGCTATTTTGTGATTCTATCCTGTTACCTATTCATGTTAGCCTTCCATTCATGTCTATTTCTTGCATTTTACCTCTGCCCTTTGTGTTCTCACTTTGACTTCTTGCTAGGCATTAACCTTGTTCACTGCTTTCCTGCTCATGTTCTCTTTGACTCTGGTGCAACTCATTCTTTTGTTTCCTTCGGCTTCGTCGATCTCCATCTCTTGGCTAGCACCGCTATGCCAGTGGCTTGAAACATTACTAAAGGTGGAGGTGTTGTCGTGTATTCTCCAATTTGTGAGAAGAGTCCTTTAGTTATTGGTGGTGTTGATTTTGTTGTCGATCTGATTGTCATCAACAATTCTGGTTTTGATGTTATCTTGGGAATGGATTGGCTTGGTGTCTCTCATGCTGTAATTGACTGCTGTAAGAAGAAGGTGGTGTTTCGTATGCCAGAACGTCAGGAATTTGAATTCTGTGCCAGTGAAACGCTGCTTGCTTGTGTGGAGAAGTTGGCAAGTCAGGAAGTTGGTGTTATGGAGGAAGTGTGTGCTAATGATGTTGTCGCACTGTTGGTTGTACAGGACTTTCTGGATATTTTTGTTGAGGAAATGCCGGGATTACCGCTAGATCGTGAAGTGGTGTTCAGTATTGATGTTCAGCCAGGTACAACTCCAATCTCTAATAGTCCGTACAGAATGGCCCCTATTGAGTTGGCTGAGCTGAAGGAGCTGATTCAGGAGTTACTGGGTAGAGATTTTATCAGGCCCAGTGTTTCGCCTTAGTGATCTCCGGTAGTGTTTGTCAATAAGAAGGATGGTAGTCGCAGGTTGTGTATTGACTACCGTGAGCTCAATAATGTCACAGTGAAGAATCAATATCCGTTGCCAATGATTGATGACCTATTTGATCAATTGGGAGGCACTTTTGAATTTTCAAAGCTGAATCTTCGTTCTGGTTATCATCAGGTTAAGGTGAAAGCCGAGGTTGTACAGAAGAGCGCTTTTTGTACAAGGTATGGGCACTATGAATTTTTTGTAATGCCTTTCGGAGTAACTAATGCTCCAGCTGTGTTTATTAGATTGATGAATCGAGTTTTCTCTTCCTTTCTGGACAAGTTTGTGGTGGTGTTCATTGACGATATTCTTGTCTACTCTCGGAATCGTGATGAGCATGCTGAGCACTTGAAGGTTGTTTTGCAAACCTTGAGGGTGAATCAACTGTATGGGAAGCTTAGCAAGTGTGAGTTTTGGTTGGATCGTGTGGAATTCTTGGGCCATATTATATATGGTGATGGATTTTCTGTCGATCCGTCAAAGATCTTTGCCGTTAAGGATTGGCCGACGACGTAGTCAATATCGGAAGTTCAGAATTTTCTTGGTCTAGCGGGTTACTACAAGAAGTTTGTTCGGAATTTCTTGAAGATTGCAGGGTCATTGATCAAGTTGACTGGGAAGGATCAGAAGTTTGTGTGGGATGAAATCTATGAAGAAGCCTTCGTTTAACTGAAGAATCGGTTGACATCAACACCTGTGTTGACTATACCATATGGATCAGGAGGTTTCGTAATTCACTGCGATGCTTCAGGTAGAGGTTTGGGTGCTGTTTTGATGCAACGAGGCAAGGTTGTTGCATACGCATCTAGACAATTAAGGCCGCATGAGAAGAATTATCCTATACATGATTTGGAGCTTGCTACTGTGATTTTTTCCTTGATGCTTTGGAGGAATTATTTACTTGGAGACCGAGTGGAGATCTTTACTGACCACAAAAATCTCAAGTATGTGTTCAATCAGAAGGAGATGAATATGAGGCAAAGGCGATGGTTAGAATTAATGGCGGATTATGATATCAATTTGCAGTATCAACCTGGCAAGATTAATTCGGTACTTGATGATTTGAGCAGAAGACCTGTTGCTATGGTTCTTACTGAGTAGAAGGAACTTGTGGAAGCTATGAGGAGGTTAGATTTAGATGTGGTTTTGCCTGGATCCGAGCAAACTTGTATGGTGCTTCAGTTACAGTCGTCTTTAGTGGATCCTATTAAGGAGGCACAGTATGGAGATGTGCAATTGCAGCAGTTTCGAGCTGAAGTCGAAGCTGGTTCAAGGACTGATATGGTAATTCATGAGGATGGATCTCTCCGCTTTTGGGAATCGTCTATGTGTTCCGAAGGGGGAAGTCATACAGAAGTTACTTGAAGAAGCTCATCGTTCGCCATATTCTATTCATCCCGGTGGTACGAAGATGTATCGGGATTTGATGTTGCATTTCTAGTGGTATGGTATGAAGAGAGATGTTGCAAGATTTGTTTCTCGGTGTCTGATTTGTTGGCAAGTGAAAGTGGAAGTGGGAGAATATCACTATGGATTTTGTGACTGCTTTGCCTAGAAGTCCCAAGGGTCACAATGCCATCTGGGTGATTGTGGATTGCTTGACGACGAGTGCTCATTTCATTCCCTTCAGAGTCGATCAGTCTATAGAGAGATTTGCAAAGAAGTATATGTAGGAGATTGTGAGATTGCATGGTGTTCCTGTCAGTATTATATCAGACATAGATACTAGATTCAGATCTCAATTTTGGAAGAGTCTTCAGAATAATCTTGGGAGTAAGCTGAAGTTCAGTACTGCATTCCATCCGCAGATAGATGGACAATTGGAGAGGACTATTCCAACATTGAAGGATATGTTGAGGTCCTGTGTTCTTCGGTTCGGAGGATCTTGGGAAGATCATCTATACTTGGTGGATTTTTCATAGAACAATAGCTACCAAGCTAGTCTTTAAGCAGCCCCGTATGAAGTCTTGTATGGTCGAAAGTGTAGATCACCAGTGTGCTGGGATGACATTGGTGAGAGGAAGCTTTTGGGCCCAGAGTTGATCACGAAGACTGTTGATGTGGGCCCCAGATCGGGAAGCATTTGCAGGCCGCTCAGGACAGGCAGAGGAAATGGGCAGATATTCACAGCAGGCCGTTGGAATTCGAAGTGGGTGACCATGTGTTCCTCAAGGTATCACCATGGAGAGGTGTGATCCGATTTGGTGGTGGGGGCAAGTTGAGCCCTAGATTCATGGGTCCGTTCGATGTGGTGGAGCAAGTAGGCAAGGTGGCCTATAAACTCGCATTACTGATAGCTCTATCTGGAGTGCATGATGTCTTTCATTTTTCTCAACTCAGGAAGTATGTTAGGGATGATAGTCATGTTATTGACTATTCGGAGTTGTCGGTTTGACCAGATTTGTCCTGTGAGATTCATCCACTGTCGATCGTGGATAGACGGGAGATGATTTTGAAGAATAAGGTTATTAGGTTGGTTCGTGTTGCTTGGAATCATCACTCGCTTGGTGAGTCGACTTGGGAGCTTGAGGATGAGATTCAGAAGAAGTTTCTCCAACTTTTTGAGTAGTTCTTGTTCTTTTCTTTCTTCGGGGTTACCCTACTACCACTTGCTTAAATTTTGAGGACAAAATTTTATTGTAAGGTGGGTAGGATTGTAACTACCGTTTTCGTTCTTTTCATTTTCCCCCCATTTTGTAATATTTTGTTTGCAATTGTATAAATACTTTATTTTCTTGCTATTTTGATTATTTTGTTCATGAAATTCTCTAATTCTTCTTGTTGAGCCATTTTCTTGATGATCCTATTTTTAATTGATTGTGGGTCTTTTTATTTGAACCCTATTGTCTTTAAACCCATCTCTTATTGAACCCTAAAGCTCAATTTGAATTGTTCTTGACCCAAAACCACTATTATTGGATCCTAAACCATTAACCCAACATCCTACTTACAATCTATAAATACAATTCTATTGCAAACCCTAAAGATTGCACAATTGAAAACCCTAATAGCCGTCAATTTCTCTCTCCTCTTTCCTCACTCTTTCCCTCCCCATCAGCCAAAATCCTGCCCAATTTTCCAACCTCCTTCCTCGACCCAACTCTGGCCACCCTCCTTTGATTCCTAGCCCGATCTCCTCCTCCCGACGCCGCCCTAACCTCCGAGCGCCACCCAGATCCTGCCAAACTTCTTTGGCTGCTATCCATGTTCCGATTGACGAACAGACTGAAGCCTTAATGCTAGTCACCGCCTGTCGATGCCCAGCCCCATCGACGTTGATGCCTTGCCACCGTTCAGATCGACCCCCTTGCTGCCATTGCTTTCTTTTGCTGTTGTTGCTGTTACTCTGTTGCACGTAGTATACACGTGTTATTCTGTGTGTTCATGGGTTCGTCACTCCGGGATCCTTATCCCGTTATTCTTGGTATTCAATTTCATCGTCCATAAGGCAAGACACTTTTCTCTTGAATTGTTATTGATACAAATTCAATTTTTTGTTGAAACTCTTGCAAGTAGATCCCATTGTTTATCATATTGTACATTGTTCATCACTTTCGTTGGATATATTGAGGGTTTTCACAAGCTAACCCCAATTTACTTGACTTCGTGCCCCTATTGATTCATGTTGCCACTGAAATCGGTGTGGGGGCAAACAGATAGATTTATGGATTCGAGGAAAGGTGAATAGCCAAACCTGAATGACTTCACCGGAGTTTGACGGAGGTCCTTTCGCCGTTAACCTGCAAAAAGTGCGAGACACCGGGGTTGATTCCGGCGACACACCCTCCGATGCTCTTGTCAGTAATCTGAATGATTATGAAAGAGCTTTAATTGGCAAAAGATTGATTACCTGGTAACAGTGGGGGGAGAGGGGTATTTATAGCCGCCTTAGGAGTCAGTTTCGGGATAAGATCAAATCCCTACTTCCCGATGTAAATAGATAGAAGTGGTTAAAACCGCTGTTTAAGGATAATCATGAATCTAAATCCTCTCCTATCCAGTCGGACTGGGTCTCTTACGGGTTGGAACCCGTATCCAGTAAGACAGATCCGTTTGTGGGTTATTGGGCTTTGAAGAAAGACCCAGTTCCCATTTCAGACCCGTTTACAGGTGAAATTACCATTTTGCCCCTGAGCTTTAAGATTCGTACCCGATTTGAACGGTTCCAATTTAACCCTATTTTTAGCCATATCACGAGCCCCCCACTCCCAAAGATGGAGTTTGATCAGCCTTTGAGGAGTACTTTTACTGATTTAATGGCGTGCGGGGTTGCATCGGAGTCCAAATGAGAGGTTTCGGATCTTATACGAGTTATGATGATATGATGATGTTTTTCTGAGTTGGTAGCACACTCAAGATTGTCCTTGAGCTATTCTGGATTTTTGGTGATTTTCCTCGGTTTTTTAGTTATTTTTCGGATCATTTATTCAATTTTGCAAAGCGGTGATTTATTTTTCGAGAGCATTAATTAATTATTTTAAGCAATAATTATTTGCCCAGGGGCTCAAAAATATTTTCCTGAATTTATAATTATTTTTAGAATTTTAAATTAATTTTCCTGAATTTTTAATCGTTTTTTTGCAATTTTTAAATAAATAATTCAAATTTATTAAATAAAAAAAAGATTTTTATACCTATTTATGACGTGGCAAGATCTGGACCGTCCATCAGCTAGGGGCACGAATATCTGAGCAATCTGACCGGCTCGAGTAGTTCGGAGGCACTTTTCTTCGTATGGGCAACTCGGTAGCTCGGCTGAGTGGCTCGGTAGCTCGGCGCTTCGTGGGCTGCCGAGCTACGTGGCCAAATCTGGAGCGTTCATCATGGCCCGAATCACAATGCACGAGGTTTAGATCACGAGAAATCGTGATTTTGTCGTTTTGTGGACATGACGAAATCTGAGCCGTTCATCAGTTTTTGGCACGAATCTTGGGACAATTTGACGGCCCAAGGAGTTCGGCGGTATTTTTCTCCAAATGTGGAGGTCGGTGCCCCGGTAGCTCGGTAGAGTGCCTCGGTAGCTCGGCGCTTTGTGGGCTGCCGAGCTACGTGGCTAGATCTGGAGCATCCATCACAGCGCGAATCACGACGCACGAGGCTCAGATCACGAGAAAACATGTTTTTATCGTTTTGTGGTAGTGGCGAAATCTGAGCCGTTCGTCAACGTTCGTGAAAAGGTTGTTTCTGGGGATCAGGACGAGAGGTCCCTATGCCAGCGTTCTGGGGCCCGAGTTGAGCCTGCTGGGGTTAAGGATTTTGATGAGGCTGCCCCTGCTGTAGTGGTGGAACAGGTTGAGGAGGAAGCTGTCCCTGTTGCTGGACGGGTTGGAGGGGAGCCTCCGATTGCGGTTGGGGAGAAATGGGAGTAAGTCTACGGTTGGAGGCTGTAGATCTTACTTTCCTTGGAGGCATGGCTGGAGGAGGTCTTGACCGGTGGAAGAGGTTGGACTGCTATCCGATTTTCCACAGACGGTGCCAATCTGTTGTCGCTGAAATTGGTCTGGGGGCAAACAGATAGATTTGTGGATTCGAGGGAAGGTGAATAGCCAAACCTGAATGACTTCACCCGAGTTTGACAGAGATCCTTTCGCCGTTAACATACAAAAAGTGCGAGACACCATGGTTGATTCCGGTGACGCACCCTCCAATGCTCTTGTCAGTAATCTGAATGATTATGAAAGAGCTTTAATTGGCAAAAGATTGATTACTTGGTAACAGTTGGTGGAAAGGGGTATTTATAGCTACCTTAGGAGTCAGTTTCGGGATAAGATCAATTCCCTACTTCAGGATGTAAGTGAATAGAAGTGGTTAAAACTGCTGTTTAAGGATAATCATGAGTCTGAATCCTCTCCTATCCAGTCAGACTTGGTCTCTTACAGGTTGGAACCCGTACCCAGTAAGACAGATCCGTTCATGGGTTATTGGGCTTTGAAGAAAGACTCGGTTCCCATTTCAGACCCTTTTACAGGTGAATTACCATTTTACCCCTGAGCTTTAAAATTCGTGCCCGATTTGAACGGTTCCAATTTAACCCTATTTTTAGCCATATCAATTCCTAATATTGAATCTTTCATGTGTTCATATAGAATTGAGAATAGGGTTACTCATATAATTGTCACACAACTAATCTATTGTCGAAACAATCGCTAGGTTGTATGTTGTTTGATCGATTGATGTTTGGTTGATGATAAATTAGTGTATGTGTTCTTAATTTTATTTACCATGTTTTTATACCCATCATGCTGATTATGAAGTTTATTGACTAATAGAATTGATACCCATCATGTTTAATTAATTTATTTCATAAAAAAACCCAAAAAAACCTGTATGTTGCTTGCTGGCTGTATATTGTTTGTAATTTTCGACCCAGTAAATGATCTTAAAATGAATAACTTTTTGAATATGAATTGTAGCCTTATCTTTCTAGTTTTCAAAACATCTTGAATTTTGGAATTCCGAGTTGTGTACCAAAAGTTATGATCGTTTTACCACTGCTGTGTTTTTATTTCCAGATTTTCAGATTCTTATATGTCTCATGTTTAAACTATTAAAAGGCTGATCAAATGATAAAATATTGCTCTAGAAATTTTCAGATTGTTACACATGTTTAGGAGTTTACAAATATTTTTAATGTATTTAATATTGAGCTTTTACTGCTTCTAAAATTATAATAATTTGATGTCAAATTTCTGCCTGAACATAAAATCTGTAAAGAAGGCTGCGTTTGACCTAGCTACTTTTGTCAAATTTTGAACTTTAAACATGCGTTGGATTCGTTGGGAAGTCTAGTTTCTAGAGTTTCTGATGAATTTAGTTTTCGATTTCTTTAGCAGCGGGAAATTAAATTTTTGTACATACTACTTTTGCAGTACAGAATTTCACTTTTTAGTTTTTCTTAATTTAATTATTCCTATATCGTAGTACTGCATGAATCGAAGTGTGTATGTTGTATTGCATGATCCTAGTGAGTTATTTCCATTGTTTACAATCCTATTGTTTTCCTATTTTTATCATCGTTCCTTTCATGTCTCATATCTGCATATTGTATTGTTGCATTAATAGAATAATTAATAAGTCGGGGTTTAAGGAACTGACTAGAGTAGTTGATGACATAGTGATTGTACACAGAAGTGTGGGCCATGTTTCCCAATATATTTTGTGGTGGAAAATATTGTTGTTATCGGTTTATTGTTGGATTACTGACACAATATCCCAATTGATCGTGTATTGTTTTATTGTTATTGAACCAACGAGTGTGCATCAATTAAGTCTAAACGACATTGATTGTATGCATCGAATTTGTAGTATGGGATGCAATAGTACGTGTATTAGTTATGATTAAAATTAATAATAGACTTAAGATTGACACAACATCGACATTCCATATTGTTCATCATTGTTCCTATTGATATTGCATATTGTCTTAGTGTTATCGATATTGATCATTGAATATTGTTATCGATTATTGAATTATCTTATACAACCATTGCTTCGATTATCATTGATATTGATTATTGATATTATCCCATGTTATTGATTCCTAATGATCCCTTGAATTCATTATTATATCATTATTCCATTGTTCCGTGCTTTCTCTACTTGCTGTCCATGACTTGCTCTAAGGACAATTTTTCTTTTCTTTTAGATGAAGTGTTCACAGGTAATGAAGGAAAATTGCCTGCTGGGATTGGAGAATAAACATTCTGAAGATTTAATGCTTTCTAATTGCTTATCATTTTAATGAACTTATTATATTGAGACTTATTATTATTTGTTATTGGATTTAATATTGTATTGGGCTTATGTTCCGGATTTTATTATTTGTTTCCAGATGTTGGATTATTGTATTTGGATATTTTATATTGCTTCATTCCAAGTATTATTGTTCATGAGATTATTATTATTGCCTACACTATTGTTTTGTGTTGATTATATTGTGTACTTGATCGGATTAACATCTTATGGGTGATGTTAGTCATTCGCTCCAATGTCATGTACTCTTATTCTGTATTTTTGTGTAGCGGGGCGTGACATGGGCACTATTTGATAAATTTATAAAATGGTTATTTATGTGAAATGAGAATGAAAAGTAAATTATTACCCAAGCTATCGGCTTGAGGTGTAATGTTATATTACCCAAGTTATCGGCTTGGGATGCGGTGTAGATTACCCGATGAGAATGAAAGTAAAGAAAATGAGTTATGTGAATGAGAATGAAAGTAAAGAAAATGTGTTATGTGAATGAGAATGGAAGCAAAGTAAATGTGTTATGATAATGTGAATGAAAAGTAAAGAAAGTGCATTATAAGAGTGAAAAGTAAAAGTAAGGTGTATTATGAGATAAAAGATAAAAGCAAGTGATATAATGTGCTGAGAATGGATACTAAAATAAGAACATGACATGATATGAGTTTGGTACGCCTTAGAATTGTGTCGAGGAACTACTTGCCTGCTATTTCAATGAAAATGGTGGGAACTACCTGCCTAGGCACAACCCCTAGGGTATTGAGAAAGAAGTTATATTATGAGATGAGAATGAAAAGTAAAGAAAGTATATGTTATCATATGAATATGAGAAAGTAAAGGAAGTATGTGATATGAAATGAATATGAGAAAGTAAAGAAAGTGTATGATACGAACAGTGAATAAAAATTAAAGAAAATATGTTATGTGAATGAATATCGGAAGTACAGAAATTGTGTTATGACAATGAATATGAAGAGGAAAGAAAATGTGTTATGAGTATGCGAATAATTTTGAAAAGAAAAGAAAGTATGTATGAGAATGAATAAGAAAGTTGAATGAATTGTGTTATGTAAATAAATATGAAAAAATGAAGAAAATGTGTTATGAGAATAAGCATGAAAAGTTAAAAAGTGTGTTATGTATTATGTGAATGAAAGGAGAAGAAAGTACATCATAAGATAGAAAAGATATATTACAAGAATGAACAATATGGTATGATGTATTATGAAAATGAAAAAGAAAAATAAAAGTAAGTGGTATTATGTGATGAGAATGGATATTAAAATAAAAACATGACATGATATGAGTTTGGTACTCCTTAAATTTGTGTCGAGGAACTACTCGCCTGCTATTTCGGTGGAAATGGTGGGACTACCTGCCGAGGCACAACTTAATGGTAAAGTGAGTACATATGGATATGTAGATTGAATGAAGATTCGAAAGATTTCTTATGTGCAAAACCACTTTTCTATGTTTATATGTTTTAACTTCAGGTTAAATTTAATTATCATTATGTTCGTAAGTTCTTTTAATTTCTTTCATATAGTTTATTTTATTTACTCACGCCAGTTATGGTTGACCCCTGTTGATTTTGGGGGTTAGAGGAGTCCCTCCCTGTGGGTGGATGTCCATAACTCTTTTTGCAGGTTTTGGTTATCAGTGAGGTGAGATACCTTTGTAGTATTTGGCTTTGTAGTTATACTTTCCTCGTAGGTGAGTTGGTGATATATGTATTTATTATAACTTTTGTTACACTAAGTCAAGTAGAATGGGGATATATGATAATATTTGTATAAGATGTTGCATTTTAGAAGATTATGTGTATAACTGTTAGAGATGATGATAGATAGTGATGTCATGATGTCTAAAAAATTTGTACCCGCCTCGTTGTGGAGTATTGGGTTCTGTGTTTTGGTTTTTGAAGGTTTTTCTAAGTTTTTTCTAAAAATCTATTATGTTTTCAAACAAATTTTTGGTTTTAAATTTGTATCTTGTATATTATGATGAGTTATGTCCCCAGAGCCCTATATATATGTTGCATGTGTGTTGTTGGTTGGATTTGTAACATCCCGAGTTTTCAATTATAATAAGAGTTTGGTTGATTTCACGTGTCTTGCACGTGTAAATTTATTTACATTTTTTTCCCTAAAAATTATTATCATGAACAAGTATTTTAATTCTTCTCTTTTATACTAGAAAAGCCTATTTAAACTCTAAGCCTAATTGTCTAAATCTAGCCCACCCTAATTAAATTAATTATTTTACTAGAAGCCCATATACTTTTAGCCCACTAGATTGAGCCCACTAATTTAATTCTCTTTCAATTATCACAACTTGTAAGGTAGACTAGTTTTGTAACCAATTAAATTAATTAAGCATGTACAACTTGTAACTAAGGGTGCTATGTGTGACACGTGCATTGCACGAGCAAGTGCCCTTAGTGCATGACGGGTTTGCCGAATGGAGCAAGATAGAATGGGAGAAGTGGAGTAGTGGATGAGGTGGTTTTGTGTTCATGGGTGGTTGCTACAACTCCCTAATACATCCTAGCCCCTAATCTACAATCATCTAGATCAATCTTGGCCATCCATTTTGCTTTCAAAAAAGTATAAATACCCCCCCTCATTCTCTTCATGAAGTGCATTAGAAAAATTGGTAAAGAAAGTAAGAAAAGAACTAGTTGTGAGAAAAAGATTGAGAGCATTTTGTGAGTAAAAAGATTGAGAGATTTGTGTGTGTTCATTCCAATTGGAGGCCGGCCTGCACAAGAAGCAAGGAGAGGAGCTCGGTTTCCATCTAGCGCAAGGAGGAGGAGGCATTTTTGTGGGACAATCTAGGAGGAGAAAGATCCGTTCGTGTGTTCTAGGAGATTTCTAGGAGCTTTCTGTTTGTTTTTGTCCAAAAAGGTGGGTGATTTCTCAAGCTTCTAGTTAGATACCATGCTAGGATTGAAATTGTGATTATGTTAGAAATGAGTAGAAAAGATTGCTATACAATTGCTTAAGGAAAGAAGAAAAGAACACCAATTAATCAACATGAAATGTTAGTAGAATAATTTAGAGTGTGCCGATGAGTATGTGTTATGATGGCTTGGTAGTTTATTCGCATGCTAAAATGGGTAAATTATGATGTTTGTGAAACTTTGTCTATGCATGAATTAAAAGATACAATATGTGGGAAATGTGCTTAAGGAAAAAGGTGTATAATGTAAATTAATGGATTATTAAATAGATTAAATTGCGATAAAAGTGTGTTTCATTTTGCCATATGCATGTAGTGTTGTAGTCACTTGATTTATTATCTATATTGTCTTTTGAAATGTAAGAAAATGAGTCAATTGTGAAATAGGGCTAATTTAAAGAGCTAATTTTTGTAAAGAATGAAAGAGAGAAAAACTTACATTAACTTATTATGAATGAGGGGAAGTTTGTGGGTAAAAGGATTAGTTTAAAAAGAATTGTTTCAATGTCAAAAATAGATTCATGATCCACTTTAAACTGCAACCTGGTGCAATCGACAGTCGACCGAACTAGAGTCGACAGTCGACTGTCAAGTATTAAATTTCGGATTTAGTCAACAGGACAGTCGACTGTCTACTTTTCAACAGTCGACTGTTACTGTCTTGATTGTTGGTCCTCGAGTTTTAATTCCTCGCAGGACAGTCGACTGGCCATCTTTCCACAGTCGACTGCCACTGTCCTAACTATTGGTTCTTGAGTTTTGAAGTTTCGCAGGACAGTCATTTGACCATTTTTCAACAGTCGACTGAACTGACAATTGTTTCTTGAGTTTTGAAGTCTCGCAGGACAGTCGACTGGCCATCTTTCAATAGCCGGCTGTCACTGTCCTGATTGTTGATTTTTGAGTTTTGAATGATTATAAAAAATACATAGACCTCATGAAAAGTATTTTAACACTTGACCTATTATGACTAGAATTTTGAGAAGAATAATTAATATGATTTTTGGATATAATTCTTTTGTAATTAAAGATACAAATATTTGTTGAACATAAAGGAAATTTTGAATAGAGATTTTAAATGAGATATGTTTTGGAAAATTTTAAGTAAAGATAATTGGGAGTTTGGCTTAATAAGTGAAAGAATGTTATTATGAAAGTAAAGGAAATTTGTGACTGTTGTAAGCTTGAAAAATGATTTCGTCTCTTTATACATGAAAATTGTGCATGAAAATGAAATGGAAAATCATGATGAATTATGAGAAAAATTTGTGAGTGTGAATACTCAATTTTATTTATGAACATGAAATGAGATTAAAGACTAGAGTGTAGCAAATCCTGATACCGGCATTGAATAAATTCTTTTGAGATGAAATATTGAAATGAAAGACCAAGTTTGGGTCGTTATTTTTGATTGGTGTTTAAGACCGGTATAGAGGAAGTGCTAACTCTAGGGTGTTGATTTTATTCATGATTAAAATAATTAAGGATTAGATACATAGTAAAGATGTGATGAAAGTAAGAGAAAAACACGAGTATGAGGACCTCAAAGCTACGATGTGAGAGTATTCACAGGCTATCTACATGATGCGTCATGTCATGACGTGAATACATCTCTTGCATATCGTACCGCAGGCAATGCTTGTGGGGCATTTGGTGACTACGGGTGGTGCCATTGTCCCATGACGAAGGCTGAATTGTCCATAGGTTCTACATGATGCGTCGTATCATGACGTGTGATTCCCCTCCAGGTTGTCTGGGTGACAAGGCTATTACAGAATTTCTAACTCAAAGAAATAAAAAAGTTACAATTGTTACAAGACACTTAATACAACATATTGAAGCATATGTCTTGTCTTGAGTCTTGAGTCTTGAGATGGAGCTTTAGCCTTCGTCTTTTACTTTAAAGCTGGCAACCTTGTAGCTTTCTTGATCAATTAGCAATAAGAGCTTTGCTTGATCAACTTGCTTTATGAACCGTGTAAATCTTATTAGAACATTTTGCCTTTGTGTATATTCTGTAATATATAAGAAGTAGAACAACAAACTTTGCATTGTGTTGTAATCATCAAAATCAAGAATCAACGCATATTATTGAGTTAAACTGGCTACAGTCAAACTTGATTAACGTATCAGCCAAACGTGACAAACACATTAGCCAAACCTAGATAAACTCTAACATAGTTAGAGCTTAACCTGGCTTTGATACCACTAAAAACCTGTCACGCCCCGCTTCCCAAAATACAGGAATACGAGCCCATGACGAAGGCCCAACGGATGATTTTAACATCATCAATAAGTTGTAACAATCTTAACTCAACAACATGAAAAGAAATAATCACAACCACGTAGAAAACATGATCACATAAACAAAATACAATCCAATAACCAAATCTGGGATATAAGAAATTACCAAATAGCTCGATAATATGCAATGCAGTAACAGTTCGACCAGTTCCTTTCAGTTACCCATCACTGTACCTGTATAACCACTCAAAAGAAAGAGGAAGAGAATCCGTTAGAGCAAGCTATGGGCGACAAGTAGTAGGAAGCAGTAAATAGAAAATATAGGACTATATAACAAGAACAGAAATTGGAACGATATCGGAGTCAATAAATGATAACGATAACAAAATCAAAAGTTGATAATCAATAATTCAGAAATCAAGAATCAATGTTTAATAACCAGTATTTAGTATTAGTGTCAAGGTTCAGTGTTCATTTCTGTCTATAAGTCTTTTATCAATCCTAACTAATGCACGTACTACTCATCCCATACCACAGGTTCGGTGCATACAAAACAATGTTCGTTTTAGACTTCGTGGTGGAATCTACAGAGCGTGTACTCGGTGTAACAAGATAACATAATAACAATATAACAAGATAACATGATAACAATTTTACAAGTATTTCTCCACCTTCCATGTCAATATTCTATGTAAACAAGAAGGGCCCCACCAAGTATATTTTCTGAGATTATCCACTACCAAGTCAACCCTTATTACCCCTGCATGTTATAATTTGTTAACAATCAGTTATGAACATGCATGTGATCAATGTGGGCGATGATATCAATACTCATGCAACAGGTACAATCGATGGGACCGGTAGCATTAGTATAATTTCAAGATGATATGAATGTAATATCCCGATCGACTATTAATAATATTATTTTATTAGCATTCAACTACTTGATTATTTTTATTTTCCTTCATATAGAATTATCTTTAGCCATGACAACCTAGTTGATAATTAGATAGTGTTGGATAGCTAAACCTAGGATTACAAAGACATAAGGGATTAAGGAAGTCTTCTAGAAACTATCTCTCTTCCACATCACCCTCCACCACATAGCACCATACCCACACCCACCTCCACCTCACCACCTCCTCCCCTAGGCAAAACCGGCCCCATTTTGTGGGAGGGCTTGTGTGCATTTTGTGCATACACATTTGCACTCTCCACCCTTTTTCCCACCTATAAATACCCCCTCCCTCCACCTTTGTCTCATTTTAGAAAGACAAAAAGAAAGAAAGGAAAAAGAATGAGTGAACTACTAACTTGAGAGTTTTTCTTTATAGGTTTAGTAGGAGTTCTAAGGGCTTAAGGGAAAGAGTAGGAGTGCTAGCTAGTCCTTCCAACAAGAAAGGAAGGTGGGGGTTTCTCTTTTGGTTGTTTGTTTGTTTGAATTGTTGTTTTGGTGTTCCTTCTTCTTCTTATCTTCCTTGTTTGTTTTTGTTCTTTTTATATGGGTGTGTTTGTAGTAGAGTGGTTGTATGTGTTTCTTATCTTGTATGTTGTAGCATAACCACCAAAAAGGGAAAAGAGTGACAAGAACTTTAATGGAACACACATAAGAAGGAATTGTTAGTATTTATTGTTTGACTAATAAAAGAACTAACTACTTGGACTATTTCACTAAGCATATGGAACAATGGCATAAGAAGGATGAATGGTGGAGTTGATTGTGTTGTTGAATGAACAACTTGACATGAACATATGCATATGTGTGTACATACCCATTGGAATGTAGAACTCAACAAGAACTTTGACATAAGCATAGTAGAATTATTATATGCATTGAAGATTGTGAACTCAATAAATAATCTTTTCTATTTGCTTTCTACTTGAAATGCTAACTTTGGTTACAAAAGAAAAAGAAAAAAAGAAGAAAGGAATGCTAAGTAGGGCTTGTAACTCATTTTGTGTAATTGTAGATCATAAAGAAAGAAAGAAAGAAGGAAAGATAAATGGTCCTTGTAATAGCTAGTAACTAGTTATCCATACTTAGATGATTAGAAAATACCATGCTTAAATCTTGTTCATACTTGAGTTAGTAGGCACTCATGCTTAATGATATTCATGCTTAAAACATAGTAGATACTCATGCTTAAGTTAAGGTAACTATCCATGATTAGTTGTAGCAATTTTTATGTTATGTTCTATCCATGCTAGAATTGTTGTAGAACTCATGCTATGTCGTAGGTTGATACTTGACTAGTATACATGTTTAGAATGTTACTAAAAAGTATATATACATGCTTAGAATGTTGTAGGATTTATGTTAAAATTCCCTACCATGTTTAGGAATGGTGTATACCATGCTAAGTCTATATACATGCTTAGAATGTTGTAGGATTTATGTAAAATTCCCTACCATATTTAGGAATGATGTATACCATGCTAAGTCTATATACATGCTTAGAATGTTGTAGGATTTATGTTAAAATTTCCTACCATGTTTAGGAATGATGTATACCATGCTAAGTCTATATACATGCTTAGAATGTTGTAAGATTTATGTTAAAATTCCCTACCATGTTAGGAATGATGTACACCCATGCTAAGTCTATATACATACTTAGAATGTTGTAAGATTTATGTTAAAATTCCATACCATGTTTAGGAATGATGTATACCATGCTAAGTCTATATACATGCTTAGAATGTTGTAGGATTTATGTTAAAATTCCCTACCATGTTTAGGAATGATGTACAGCCATGCTAAGTCTATATACATGCTTAGAATGTTGTAGGATTTATGTTAAAATTCCCTACCATGTTTAGGAATGATGTACACCCATGCTAAGTCTATATACATGCTTAGAATGTTGTAGGATTTATGTTAAAATTCCCTACCATGTTTAGGAATGATGTATACCCATGCTAAGTCTATATACATGCTTAGAATGTTGTACGATTAATGTTAGAATACCTACCATGCCTTGGAATGTTCTATGTTCATACTAGTTATATATCCATGCTTGGGTTGTGGTGATTAATCATGTTACGTAGTGGAGATCCATGCTTAAGGTGGTAGTAGAGATACATGTTCTAAGTAGTAAGCATCCATGCTTAAGTTGTAACTTACGCTCAAATTGTAGTAAGTTTCATGTTTAGATTGTAGTAACTATCCATGCTTAAGATTGTTACAAGTGCATGCTAAATCGCATTCATAATTAAGAATGTTGTAAGTTGATGGTTATGTCATACATACCATGATTAGTTGTTGTAGGTTGATGCTTACAATTGCATACCATGCTTGAATTGCCATAGGTTAAGTAATAAGAAAGAGTCATGTTGAAATTGTAGTAGTAACTACCTCATGGTAGTTAATGTTAGTAAGGAGCCTTACATGCTCGAATGGTACAGTGTAGCATCCTAGTTACATGTTGAAATATACCCATGTTTTATATTGTTTGGGAAAAGAACCCATGGACTCTTGTCGGGTGAGGTTCTAATTTAAGATGGAACCATAGCATGTGAGCACTTTCGTTTAAAGGTAATAAGGGTTGGAAAGTTCTAATAATTGTTAGCTTGATAAAAAGCTAGTCTAGGGTCTTCTAATTACCCTAAGGGGTCATCGACCATCAAGACCGCGTCCTACCACCTTAGAGTAAATGGATAGATCTCACCTCGGGTATCGACGGATCTTAACCGATGTAGGTTGACCGTGGGCCGAGAGTGTTGGTAGAATCCAAGTTAGGGGTAGGGATGAGTGAGAGAGATCTCATTACCAGAGTCTTGGATCGAGGGACCACGAGTTGGACCGTGTTAATCTAAGTTGGAAACTATGTAAGATTGCGTAGGAGTAGTAATATCATTAGGATAGTGACTTAGGAGATCATTACTTAACCTTTTTGCCAGAAAGAAGGGAAGTTGGTAGTAGGGTGCACCGTACGACCAAACCTTTCTTTGGGGCCGATCATAGATGGTGTTATTGGGTTGCACCTTCCTGTCAAAGGGATACGTACGATGCCTTCTCACGAGTTGGGAGCATGGGTTGCGTATCTTGATTGTTTATTCCTGAAGTGCCATGATAAGGCGGGCGGAGCTAGGGGGATGGACCCCGGAACTCCGTCGGGTCCTATGCCAAGAGGGCAAACAGGCCATGGACTACGGTCCGACCAGGGGGCGGCAGGGGGCTCCCCTGTTAGCAGTAACCCCGACGGTTCGTTAGGTTTTTGAGTGAGGTCTGGTAAGCCGGGTAGCGGTGGCAACATGGACACCACTGGCGGACTGCATTAGTGGGACTTGACCACGTCTGCAACCTCATCAGTCACGTTGTATCTGTCAGGAACATGTTGTGTACAATTAAAATTCATAACACGGGTTCAAATCCCTATATAGAGAGAAACGGCTAGAGAAGGGTCGCATGTAGTATGGGCTGCATGTTGCTTCGGAGACTTGCTGACATTAGAATAGGAGCATCCTAGTTAGTTGACATGACATTAGAATAGGAGCATCCTAGTTAGTTGACATTGCATTAGAATAGGAGCATCCTAGTTAGTTGACATTGCATTAGAATAGGAGCATCCTAGGTTAGTTAACATTTTATTAGATTCTAGTCACTGCACTCACGAACACTTAAACTACACCGACATACTTTACCATGTTTGTATATGCTTGTTTTGGAGATCTGCTGCTAAGTCATCAGCCTTAAAGCGTCAGTGAATACTGACGTCCCCACTTTAATAGGTTGTGGATACATGATCGTGAACCGGAAGGACTCTAGCCGAGGCATGATCTACAAGTGAAAAGCCAATGTTATCTTTTATTTCATATGTACTCTGATGTAATTTATTGTATTAATAGAAACACTCGGCCTGTAATATTGTATTAATAAAAAGTTTTAAATTCTCCTGTTTTTCTGTGTATTGTGACTAATTGAAGGAAAGTTCTTGGCTCGTGTCTCGGTTTTCCAGTATATGGAAATCGGGGCGCTACAACTACGTCCCCTCCAAGTACACCCTCCCGTAGGAATATGTAGTTCGGTAACAGGTGGGAAACACGGGCCCCCTTCTGAGTACACCTTCTCATAAGGAAGTAGTAGTCAGGAATCAAATAACAGATAATCAGAATCACATGTCAGGTAATCATATCACAGGTAACAGATAACAGATAATCAGGTGGGAAACACGGCCTCCCTTCCAAGTACATATTTCTATATTTTTCACTACTAGATCTTTTCCCTTAACCCCCGCTTGGTTATTTATGATTATTATCAAACATGCATGTATGTGTCACAAAACAGGAGTAGCTCCCCGGATCCCCGTTATCGAACATCCGTGACACTCGCCAGAATCTTTGCCTTCAAATGTATCTCAGCATAGTAATAACACAGAAATTTTAAAAAACTTTTTATTGCCAATGAGTCATTACATCATCAATTACAACCGATATTTAGTTCTTGGATAAAGAGTACAAATTACATCAACTCATTACAACCTATTACAAATATTTATAGACTCCACTTGTAAAGCTATCAGCTGCCTCCCGGAATGGTAACCGATTGATCAATGCCGAACTCCACTGAGTGGCCCATCGGCTCTCCTGGGACTTGCTCCTCGGCTTGAGGCTTCCGCTACACAATTCTGATATTTCTGCATCTGTTTGAATGGTAGGATCGATACCTAAAAGGTGGGGAACGTCAGTACTTCGACTGACGCGATGCTGATAATAACAGCGATCTCCAAACCATAATCACAACAATAATTTATGCGAAAGAGAAGAAGTGATGTGACGACAAGGGGTTAACGGATTCGGGTTCTAGTGCAGTTGTATGCAATGATCCTACAACTAAATGTATCAATCACATGCCTAATTCTAATGCAAGCAAGACTTTGGAGAACGCATCCCATACTACATACACCCCCAAATCTAGCCATCTTTCTACATATTTTAGGATTCAAACCCTCGCCATGAAACCTACTCTTGTACTCAGCCTGTTCCCAATAGATTTTCTGTGTCCTATGAAGTTGGCAGTTGATCGGTCTAGTTCCGCCACTGTAGTGCCTAAGTGGTTGATGCATTTTCCACTCAGTACCAGCGAGCAGACCTCACTCAGAAAGCCATAGCAAAACTTTTCGGTACAAACCATGTACCTACGACGTCATAATATATATATCATAAACCACGCGCATAGGGACCCGCCGTACTCGAGGGTCAAATCCCCCTACCCGATAGGAGTGCTCCTCCCGTCCCTTCCACGGCATTCTTGGGAATTAACAGTTCGAGATACTGGACCCGTGAACCCAAATCGGACGAACCGAGTCTGTATCCCTACGACAGGAAAAATACAACTCCCAACTATGGTCTGCTAGTACTAATGCACGTTACAAACCTCTAATACACCACTCTAATCCAAGACTCCCTCTAATCACTTTGGTAAAATAAGATTGCCTCCAAAGCTTTGCCTATCGACCTCTGGCCCTGGCGACACCAGTCCGGTTCGCCACTTTTCCTAGCTTGGAATTCGTCCAACACCATGGCCCGCGTTCATCCTTAATTAACAAGAATATAACTTGACGGTACCAGCTTGGACGTCCAACGTGTCGGTGGAAGTTCATATCTTAGGGTCGACAGACGTAGGGCATCACCCTACCCTAGTGACTAATTTGAGTTACAAATCCACCATGTGAGTCAAACAAAACTATTAATAGACACCAATCGTCCCCAAACCACGAGTCATCAACTCTTTATGTACACAAGGAAGGGGTTCTCTCAACACTTAATCAAAAGCCATGATTAAGCAACCTATGGTGTTTCTTCCTGAAACTTAAAAAGATCATAACTCCCACAATCCAACTCAGATTTAGGTATTCAAGCCCAATATGGGAAGTTAAAGACCTAGGCCACAACTCTCTAGTTGATCATCACCTTAGATTCCATCATCTAATCCCTCGAATTGGCCTCACAAGCCTCAGCCTGTGTACTTCATGTACATTGGCTAGAACTTACCGGTAGCATAAAATACTATCTACTCGTTGGAATGATACAAACCTAGGTTCTATGGAAAGGTGTGAATGTCCTCTACAACTTTCTAGTTGATCCCTAATCCAAATTATGTCAATTGATCACCCTAAAACAGGCATTACTCTCAGGTGTACAGAACTGCACACTAAGCCTTACTCAAACAGAGCCTTCAGCTCAACACCTGATTTCTGTCCAGTCTTGCAGAAATCATATTAAATAATCCACTCATAGGAATTTTCTCAAATAAGGCTTGTTAGAAATCTCTAGATGTCTACCATATTTTACGTTTCTGTGTCAGGAACTGGGCCGAAACCTCAGTACAAAGTCAAGCAAATAACAAGTCTAGTACAATAAATTTACGGTTCAAATTTTATTTCAATAGCAATGACACGATAAGATGACTATGAATCAATAAACATTATAAAATAAAGGAACAACGGAGTTCAATTAAATGAGATATTCAATTTGATTACAACTTGCTGGATTTCAAAGAGTGTTTTCTTGAAATAGAAACAATAAAAATGAGTTCAAGAGACGCTTGCCTGTTAGGAGACGATTCTAAATATTAAAAGAATAACGGGATGAGAATCCTAATGAGGACACGTGCACTCCATGTACACCGTAATACGTGCGAGAAAACACAGTAACTCTGCAAATACACAACAACAACAAAAGAGCACACAACAGCCACACCAACTCCTCCCACAGCAAAACAGTAACTACTCTCGACCAAAACACCAAACGGCAACTCAGCTAATCACAGACAACAACACAAGGCGAACAGCAAACAACGACTCTCAAGCCAGAATGGCAAACAGCGAAACCCCCCAATGGTCGAACAGCAATTGGCAGATCTTCCCCCCACAACATCCAATAGAAAATTCCTCCAAAACAACCAACAGTGATTCACTGCACACATCAAGTCGACCACAGTGAACAGCGATGGCAGCAAGAGCTGCACTGGCGGGGACTTTAGCGGTAAGCAGCGACTAGGCCAAGAGGATGGTGAGGAGCGGGGTGCAGCGAGGAGGAGCAAGCGACGATCCTCTGTTTTAGAAGAAAACAGAGGAAGAGAAGGAGGTCGATGAGTGATGGTGCTGTGGTGGTCGGAAGGTGGTGATGAGGGTTGGTTTGCAGTGGCGAGGGCTTGACGAGGAAGGGTGGTGGGATGCAAGGTGGTCGACTTCATGGAGGATGGTGGTGACAGTCGACATGGAGATTCGACGAGAATAGGGCTTCGAATGGGGAAGACGAACGGCTGGATGACTGTGGCGACGATGGAGAATGAAGGACGGGGGAGCAGTTTCGATGGGTCTCGGGGACAAAGTCGACTGGCAGCGAGGGGTAGTCGATTAGAGGGGAGTCGACGAGGTGCTCGACTGGCTTGTGGTCGAGGAGGCACGGGACAGAGGAGGAAGGAGATGAGCGGCAATGGCAGGTTGCGGGACACATAGTGACAAGCACAGGGAGGCTCGAACGGGAAAGGCAAGTGGTTGTTCGACGAAGAAGACGATGGGGATGGGTTTCGACTGCGGAGGCGATCGACGAGTTGCAAGGTAGGAGGTCGAGGGCTCGCAAAACTGGCACATCAAGAGCGAAGGAAGGCGATGGTGGCGCTTCGATGAGTTCTCGGAGGTTGATGAGGAGCAGTTAAGGGATCGTGGAGGCTTGAGTTGAGGGGGATCGGAGGTCGACTTCGATAGGGCTTGACGGCGAAGGCGGAGGCCTCGGGGATGGCAGTGATGAGGGAGACAGGGCGGATCGACGAGGCGAGGGGCGAGGAGGAGGAAGACAACGAGAACGGAGGGGAATACTATGTTTTTGGTTGGGAAACAATGGAGAAAGAGAAAGGGAGTGGAAGAGAGAGAGGGACGGGGTGTTATTAAAATAATATAATATTAGTTAAAGGGGGTAGTTATAAGATAGTGGGGTGTGGGGTTATGGGAAATGTGAAGAGTGGGTGAATGTGAAGAGTGGGTTTTGATTTGGGCTTGGTTTATTTGATCAAAACAATTTAATAAATTAGTTATAGGATTGGGCTAAACTTTGGGCTCAGGTTAGATATTAATAAATAATGAAATCAAAATATAAAATTAGGCTTTAGATGATGGGCTTCAATTTAAATAATTAAATAATATAATATAGATCAAAACTAGTGGGCTTTAACAAAAATAATAATAATAATACTAATAACAATAACAACAAATAGTAATAATAAATGTAATAATAATAATAATAATAATAATAATAATAATAATAATAATAATAATAGGATTTGAGATTAACAAGTTCATTAAAATCCAAACAGTAATAACATAACATATAAATAGAAAATACATTGTTATTCAAAATAAATGTAATCGTCGATTATAAAATACTCAGTAGAAGATCCGAAACCAGTTTAGCACAAAACAAATTTATAAATAATCAAAATACCGAAAATATTCAGGAAATACGTATTTATGGGAACGGGGGTTACAACTACCCTGGATAAGGAGATTCTGACGAAGAGGATCCCAAGGAGTATGAAGGAGAACAGTCCGAATGCCGAGAGATCACTCTGCCTCCGGACTCATCAGACATTTCATCTGACGAGGAAGAACTATTTCCGAGAGATCGCATCGAATCTCTTCAGAGGCAAGTGGAGACTCAGAAGGAGAGATCAGACCAATTGCAGGCTCAGTGTGCGAAGTTCAAGGAGAACATTGCAACCCTCAGTCATGGTGTTTGGAAACTCGAGAAGAGAAAGAATATGTATGATATACTAAAGGAAGAGGTAGCAGAACTACGGGAAGAGCTTAGGAAAGCAAAGAGGAACCATATAGATTAGAATGATGTATCATCTCATTGTTTTTCGCTTGATGTCAGAAGATGTTTTAAATATGAATGTACAAAGTTTGAATTCAATAAAATGAAAGAGTTGATTTAAATTCATGTTTTCTACTTCGAATTTAATGGATCTTTTGAATCAGAGTATGGGTAGAAGAAGAGAAAGGAATGGAGAAGGGCCCAGTTATGGACTCGACTTTGAAATGGAGTTGGCCAGGGTTTGTCAGACCATCAACGTCGTTACCATACCAAAACCATAGGGGGATGCCTGCAAATCCAGTTCCTGAGGCGATCAAACTTATGGAGTCATTCAAGAGGATGAAACCACCAGTGTTTGAAGGAAAGTCAGATCCAGATGCAGCTGGCAATTGGATTAGGCAAGTTGAGACTATCTTTGAAGTCTTGGAAACTCTAGAAGGTAGCAAGGTGAAGCTGGCTACATTGCAACTTGAGAAGGATGCAGCTGTATGGTGGCAATCCATGAAGCGGATGATGAGAAATGTTGTTATCAGCTGGGAGGAATTCTTGGAAGAGTTTCGCGGTCACTACTTTCCATCCGACGTTCAAGAGAAGAAAGCGATGGAGTTCCTGGCACTGCAGCAGGGAGGCATGTCTGTCAGAGAGTATGAGACAAGGTTTACTCAACTTTCGAGGTATGCACCCGAACTTGTGATGGACGAGGCGAAGAAAGCTCGGAAGTTTGAGCACGGTTTGAGGCCGAGTCTAAGATCAAGGATGATACTGCTTGGTATCAGGAGATTTAACAAGCTAGTCAAGCGAGCTGTAGCTACATAGGAGGATATGGAGAAGTTTCTTGCTGCCCAGAACAGGAGGAACAATTGGAATGTCGGGAAGAGGCCACAGTTTCTGGGAATGTCAAGGGGCAGCCGCCAGCTCAAAGGTTCAAACCTACGGGGGAGAACGTTGTCAATGTGGCTGGAAGACCCGAAAATGGTTGGGTGAGACCTCCTGTGGTGATTCGTTTCAATTGTGGAAAGACAGGTCATTACAGATATCAATGCCCCAAGCTGCGGGATGTCGCCCGAAAGGCACCAACACAGCAAGTTGGGAAAAAGCCATACAAGCAGGGCGAGTATTCGCTTTGACTGATGCCGACACTGATGAAGTGGATCACGTCATTACTGCTATGGGGGCGAATGTTTAGAAGTTTCTGTTGTTCTTTTCTCTGTTTTATTTAGAAAAGACTGTTATGTAATGTGAGTGTGTTATGTAATTGGAGAATATTTATTAAATGGGAAGAAAGCTGTTATTATGTTCGATACTGGATCCTCTCATACTTTTGTATCTTCTAAATTTGCTAAAGTCTTAGGAGTCGAACTGAAAGTCTTTCCAGGCAAGGTCCTAGCAATAGCTACTCCATCAGTGGAGACTTTAACCACTGATCGGTATTATACAGACTGCGAGATCGAGATTGGAGACAGGATTTTTGGGATTGATCTGATCGAGCTGAATATCTTAGCGGTCGATGTTGTCATTGGCATTGATTGGATGTCGATGTACAGAGCGAACATCGAGTGTAAGAACAAGGAAGTAACAGTGAAGGCTCTAGGAGGTCCTGTAGTCACTTTCCAAGGGAAGAAGAGATGTTCAGGTTTGGTGGCAGCTATCAGCAAGAAGAAGGTTTTGGTGGAGGTGCCGTAGATTCCAGTGGTTCGGGATTACCCGACGGTGTTCTTGGAGGATTTGCCCGGGTTACCCCCGCATCGTGATATAGAGTTCACCATCACTATCCAGCCAGGGAGTGCACCTATTTCCAAGGCACTGTATAGGATGGCGCCTATAGAGCAGGATGAAGTTAAACGGCAGATTGAGGAGCTTTTGGGAAAAGTTTTTATTCAGCCGAGTGTGTCACCTTAGGGAGCACCGATACTGTTGGTGAAAAAGAAGGATGGGTCGAAGAGGATGTGGATCGATTACCGGGAGCTGAATAAGGTCACTGTTCAGAATAAATATCCAATTCCACGAATTGATAACCTGTTCGGTCGTCTACAAGGAGTAGCTTTTTTCTCTAAAATAAACCATCGATCGGGATACCATCAGTTTCGAGTGTAAGTAGAAGATGTGCATCAGATTGCATTCAGAACTCGACATGGGCATTACGAATTCTTAGTTATGTCATTTGGAGTGACGAATACACCTGCAATCTTTATGGACATGCTGAACAGAGTGCTGAGGCAGTTTATTGATTCTTTCGTCGTGGTGTCTATCGATGGTGTTCTTGTGTACTCCAAGTCAGAGGAGGAGCACACTGAGTATCTATCTGAGGTTCTGAAGAAGCTTCAAGAGCATGTGTAACCCCTGTTCCCGTAAATACGTATTTCTGAATATTTTTCCGTATTTTGATTATTTATAAACTTGTTTTGTGCTAAACTGAGTTCGGGTCTTCTACTAAGTATTTTTCTAATAGACAATTACATTTACCTTGAACAACAATGTATTTGTCTATTTATAATTGATAGACTATTTATATGTTATATTAATACTGTTTGGATTCTAATAAATTTATTAATCTCAAATTCTACTTTTATACACTTTATTATCATTATTATGGTTATTATAATTTTTTTTATTGAAATGTGCTATTATTAGTCTTTTTATTACTTTTGGTTAAAGCCCACTGATTTTTTATGTATGTTATGTTATTTAATTATTTGGATTGAAGCCCAAATCCAAGTCCATCTCCTATTTGGATTTTAACCCAAACCCATATCCATCTCTTATTGGATCCTAGCCAACCCTAAACCCAAACCCACAAGCCCATACACTCACCCGTATACAAATTTGTTCACGTTCTCCTCAACTGCACAATTTCCCGTATCCCCTATCCCCCACTATCTCTAACTACCCATTACTTTAGTTATATTATATTATTATTATTATTATTATTATTTTATTATTTAACTAACAACCCCCACTCTCTGTCCCGTTACTCTCTTTCTCACCCCGTCTCCCTCTCTCTTCCCCTCCTCTGTCTCTAAACCAAAAACAGAAAACCCAACAAACAGAGAGACCCTCCCCCTTCCTCTGCGACTTCAAGCCTCCAAGTCGGCCTGCATCCTCCCGCTCTCGTGCCAAAATCGAAACAGAACGCCTCCATGGCTGCCTTCCCGCTCGAGCGTCGCCCTCGCGTGCTCCCTCACCGGCACCACCATCGCCCGTTGCCTCCAGCCTCCTCATCGCCATCGTATTCTCCGCTCGACCTCCATCGCTCATTGCCACCCTGCCTCCTCCATCAACCTCGCCTGTCATTGTGTCTCCACCTCGACCATTGCTCATCCACTGTCCGCCAATCATCGCCTCCTCCATAGTGTCATCACTCTCGCTGTCTTCAACCTCTGAAGAACCCAACTCGGCCGTCTTCCTCCTTCGAACTCGACATCATTCTCTTCGTCAACACCCCTGAGCTGCCTCCAGTACCGTTTGCGCCACTCGAGCCACTCCCAATTGTCCTCGTCTTCATCATCGCCTCGCCCTCCGCTCGTCTCCTTCCTCCATCTCCAGTCATCTTCCTCGTCGACTTCTGCCTTTCCTCTGCTCAGCAAGTGCGACGCCGCACAGTCCCATCGCCCTCTCCGCTCGAGACCCTAGAGCTCCGTTCATCACTGCTCTTCCCTCAGTCCGCTCGTCGCCACTCCGTTGCCGTCCAGTCATCATCATCAGCCATCCACACCTCCCGCCAGTCGCCACTGCAGTCTCTTTTTCTTTCTCCCGCGCTCTCCTTCTCTCCCTCTCTCTCTCTCTGTCGTTAATTGGGAAGAAGGAGATCAGGTGTGTTTTGGTTGGCATTGGATGATTGGGATTGGTTTGTATCCCTGTTTTGTGTTTGTGTGGGATTCGAACGGAGTTTTGTTGCTATTTTTAAAGGTTGGGTTGTGTGGAGAAGTGGAGTTGGTGTTATTGCTGTTTGTTATTGGGTGGTGAGTTACTGTTTTGGAGTTTGTGTTGGAGAGTTGTTGTTTAGGTGTTGTTGGTGTATTGGTGTTTGGTGTTTGTGTGAAGGGGGAGATCCTGTTTGGTATTTTGTGGAAGTGGGATCTTGATCTTGTGTTTGGTGTTTTGGAGAGGGGGTGCTGATCACTGTTTTGGGTGTAGAAGATCCGATCCTGTGTGTTGCTGTTGTGTGTCGGGTTCACTGTTGCTGTTGCTATTTTGCACGTAGAACGCACTTGCTGCCTCCCCGGGATTCTGATCTCGTTATTCTGGTGATTCTAATCTAATCGTCTACAAAGGCAAGTCCACTTGAACTCATTTAATTTTTCTGGTTCAAACTTATTGACCTCCCGCAAGTAGTTCCCTTTCAATTATCTTAATTTGCCTTGTATACCTTCCGTTGGGAGTATCGAGGGTTTACACGAGCTAACCCGACGTACTCTTGACATCATATTATTATCCATTGACTCAAACTCAAGCCTATATACACACATTACATGAATAAAATGACTAGGAATTTCATATGGGGGAAATATATTGTGATCGAATACATTGATTGATTGAGATCTTGTGACTTGAACAATGACATGATAAATTGACTTGTACACTGTAAAATCCATTCTAATTGAGGTACATTAGTGTAATGCATTTCATGATACAATAGCATGTTATTACCCAATTTGATGAACATATATGTGATGACTTTTTATGAATTTCTGCTGCCTTGTTTGTCTTGTACTGAGATTTCGACCCAGTTATAATAGGAATCAGTTAAAATAATATAAAAGAGAATTGTAGGACTAAGTGTCTAGTTGCTGATAGCATCCTGGTACTTCTAATTCTGAATTGTAGTCTATGAGCTAGTGCTGTTTTAGTGTGACTGTGTTGGCTGTTTCAGATTTACTACTTCATGTTATTATTGTGCAATGCATCATGTTGCTGCATTCTCATCATCCCCTCAACATTCTTATACACACTTGCATAGACATGAGTAGATTAATAATAAAATACTAAACAAGTCGGGATTTATAAGGGTTGACTTAGTAGTGGATAGTCTCAGAAAATATACTCGGTAAGGCCTTATCGTGATATCGTATTGACATGGAAGGAGGAGTATTGATTGTAAATGATTGATTGTTAATTGTAAATGATTATTATTGACACCGAGTACACGCTCTGTAGATTCCCACCACTATGTCTAAAACGTACACTATTTTGCGTGCACCGAACCTGTGGTATGGGATGCAGTAGTACGTGCACTAGATAGGAGAAACAACATACTAATGAACTTAAATTGACACGTTTATACTTGATTATGACCATTGTTTATTAATACCATTATTGTCTTTGTAATTTGATCTTGATTCATATTCCTTCATGTACCATGTTCCCTTACTTTTTGTTTTTCACTACTTGCTGTATGTACTTGCTCTAAGGACAAATTATTCTTTCTTTTTAGATGAACAAGTATAGGTGCATAAGGAGAAATCACCAGAAGGCATGAGTGAGCAGTTCTTCTACGATTGGAGCAAGAGCCTCTCGAGCTATTTGGTAAGTCTTTATATTCCAGATTTGGTAATTGAATTTCATTCTCGTTTATGTGAATATGTATTTATGCGTGGTTGTGATTCATTTTTTTATACTGTTGAGTTAAGACTGGTACAGCTTATGGATGAAATGAGTTGGCGTACTTGTATCATTCGCTGGGCCTCAGTTACATGTATGTGTTCCCGTATTCCGGGAAGCGGGGCATGATAGGTTTTTAGTGGTATCGTAGCCAGGTTAGACTCTAATTATGTTAGAGTTTAGCCAGGTTAGACTCTAATTATATTAGAGTTTAGCCAGGTTAGACTCTAACTATGTTGGAGTTTAGTTGGGTTTTGGCTAATGTGTTAGTCATGTTTGGCTCATATGGTAGTCAAGTTTGGTTCTAGCCAGTCTAACTCAATAATATGCACACCATGTTAATCACAAGAATATGTAATAACCAACATGTAATCTGGATACCCCTCTCATTTGATTCCTCTTTTGATCCCTTCATATTCAGTTCCTTCATCTCTTAGTTGTTTCGTCCCTTCCATTCATTCACATTCGTTGAATCCTTTCTGGGTATAATTTTATTTTTTTGTGCCTATATTCATTTGATTCTGGAGTTGTCCATTCTTTTCTTCCTGCTTGGTTCGTCGATCGGCATCGGTGGATCTTCAAGTACATGTTAAAGGCTCGTTTAACTCCTACGATACTGTATATTTTTATGATATACTTATTGTGTAAATCTGCTACATTGCATATTTATTTTCTCATTCACATTTGCATTGTGCTTATGCATATATTTTATTCTGTTTTTGCCCCACTTTTATAAATCATTTTCACCTACTACTATTTTGTACTATTGTGTTTCATAGTTATAATCTATACATCTATTTTGATTTTCCATTGTGTGAATTTCAACTCCAAGTCTTATTTTTCTACTATTTTTATATTACGAATTTCAAAACATAACATCATACTTAATTTAAATGTTCCATATCCCAGTACATATGGAAGGTTACATTTTCCTTTTCACTATTTCGGTGCAACCTAATGTCGAGATGGCAAATATGCAACTCAATGTCAATGGAGGCAAATTCCAACTGGATATCAGGAAGGCAAAATGTGCAACCGAATATCCAGACGGCAATTTGCAACTTGATGTCGTGAAGGCAAACATGCAACTTGATGTTAAGGAGGCAAGATTTTCTACATATTTGCTAATTGATATTTCAAGACTCTTTACTTAGATAATGAAACTAATGGTAAAGAAATATTTCCTTTATGATATTTTGTTTATACAATTGCACTTTATATTTCCATACAATTTGAACAAATATAGTAGATTTTACTCTATTTTGTGTTTACAACTTTTTACATTTATGTTACGATTGAGTACATTAACTATGGTTTAAGTTTTCGTTCTTTTGTGAATTACTATTTATTGCCACCGTTTCTAATTCTTTAGCATTTTAGATTCCTCACATACATTTATTTTCGCGTCCTAATTAATGATTTGAAAAATACTTTTGTGATATTTAATGAACTCTTTTTAAGTATTCTTGCATATATATATTTCGGCCTATTTTGCTCGTTACCCTTTAATGTATTTTCTGAGTATTGATTATAATGACAATATTCATTAATTATTATATGTCTTTTACATTCATTGTTATTAATATTTTCTTTACTTAGCTAAAATTGTTCGTATTTCTATGTATCTTGACTGGTTATTTTTCCAAAATTATTATTTTATATCACCTTTAAAGTCTGTGTTCCTTTATTTTTGCATGGTTATCAACCTTTTTATATTTGGGTTTGAATTCTTATTGAATAGTCTCCTATTTTCTTACGATTGAAGATTAATGGTGTATTTTGACTTCACTTTCCATTTATAATGGATCAACTATATATATTCATGTATAATTTATTTATAGAGTTGATAAGCCAAATTCTTATTTTGTTTTATAATGTTATTATTATTGCTATGGTTTTCGTTATTATTATTGATATCATTATTATTATTGATATTACTGTTGTTATTATTATTATTGTTTGCATTATTTTATTACTGTTGTTAATATTAAACTACCTTCATACAAAAGCGTTGAACCCAAATTATATTCCGTTTCGCATTATTATTCTTATCAGTATTGTTAACATATTTTATTATTGTTAGTATTATTATTGTTAGTATTGTTATTATTATTATTATTGCATTATTCTCATGAATGTATTGAATCCTATTCTGTCATGTATGTATTATCATGATTATCAGTATTGTTAATATTTTATTATTATTATTATTATTATTATTATTACTACCAGTATGATTATGATGATTTTATTACTGTTATTATTATTGTTATTATTATTTTATTTTTGATGTTATTATTTTTATTATTATCATGTGTGTTATTATTATTGTTATTATTATTTTATTATTGTTATTACTATTCTATTATTCTTGATGTTATTATTTTTATTATTAATATTTGTTTTTATTATTATTTTTGTTAAAACCCATTTGTTTTGATCTATAGCATATCTTTAATTATTTAAAATTGAAGACAAACTTTATATTCATTTTGCACTGTTTAATTATATCTATCTTGAGCCCATACTGTCCCTGATCCTGGTGTCTCATTCTTGTCTTCCAGCTTGGTTCGTCGTTGGTGTCATGTGGCCTACAGCGATATGTATGTTGCTTGGAACATCACCATCAGAGTAGCGCAGTGGAAGCATGATTGGCCCATAACCCACAGGTCCCAGGATTCTCTTGTTGGTCCTTCTTCGTCGCATCGTTCAGTTCTTGTTCGTCGTTTTCACTCGTCATCTTTTGTCGATTTATTATTCGACATCGATCTTATCTACGTCCTTTTCTTATCCTGGTGCTTCCATCAATTGAGTTTTCCTTTTCTAATTTTCTGCCTCGTTATTCCTTAAGTTGCTTCTGTTTTTGTACAGCCTGCTAGAATGAATTTCGAGGACGAAATTCTTCTTGTAAGGTGGGTAGGATTTGTAACCCCAGTTACCGTAAATACGTATTTCTAAATATTTTTTCATATTTTGATTATTTATAAACTTGATTTGTGCTAAACTGATTTCGGGTCTTCTACTAAGTATTTTTCTAGTAGACAATTACATTTACCTTGAACAACAATGTATTTTTCTATTTATAATTGATAGACTATTTATATGTTATATTATTACTGTTTGGATTCTAATAAATTTATTATTCTCCAATTCTACTTTTATACACTTTATTATCATTATTATTGTTATTATTATTATTTTATTGAAATGTGCTATTATTAGTCTTTTTATTACTTTTGGTTAAAGCCCACTGATTTTTTATATATGTTATGTTATTTAATTATATGGATTGAAGTCCAAATCCAAGTCCATCTCCTATTTGGATATTAACCCAAACCCATATCCATCTCTTATTGGATCCTAGCCTACCCTAAACCCAAACCCACAAACCCATACAGTCACCCGTATACAAATTTGTTCACATTCTCCTCAACTGCACAATTTCCCGTATCCCGTATCCCCCACTATCTCTAACTACCCATTACTTTAGTTATATTATATTATTATTATTATTTTATTATTTAACTAACAACCCCCACTCTCTCTCCCGTTGCTATCTTTCTCACCTCGTCTCCCTCTCTCTTCCCCTCCTTTGTCTCTAAACCAAAAACAGAAAACCCAACAAATAGAGAGACCCTCCCCCTTCCTCTGCGACTTCAAGCCTCCAAGTCGCCTGCATCGTCCCACTCGCGCGCCACAAATCGAAACAGAATGCCTCCATGGCTGCCTTCCCGCTCGAGCATCGCCCTCGCGTGCCTCCTCACCGACACCACCATCGCCCGTTGCCTCTAGCCTCCTCATCGCCATCGTATTCTCCGCTTGACCTCCGTCACTCATCGCCACCCTGCCTCCTCCATCAACCTCGCCTGCCGTTGCTGTCTCCACCTCGACCATTGCCCATCCACCCTCCGCCAATCATCGCCTCCTCCACAGTGTCTTCACTCCCGCTGTCTTCAACCTCCGAAGAACCCAACTCGGCCGTCTTCCTCCTTCGAACTCGACATCATTCTCTTCGTCAACACCCCTGGGCTGCCTCCAGCACCGTTTGCGCCGCTCGAGCCACTCCCGATTGTCCTCGTCTTCGTCATCGCCTCGCCCTCCGCTCGTCTCCTTCCTCCATCTCCAGTCGACTTCCGCCTCTCCTCTGCTCAGCAAGTGCGACGCCGCACAGTCCCGTCGCCCTCTCCGCTCGAGACCCCAACGCTCCATTCATCGCTGCTCTTCCCTCCGTCCGCTCGTCGCCACTCTGTCGCCGTCCAGTCATCATCGTCAGCTGCCCTCACCTCCTGCCAGTTGCCACTGCTGTCTCTCTTTCTTTCTCCCACGCTCTCCTTCTCTCCCTCTCTCTGTCGTTAATTGGGAAGAAAGAGATCAGGTGTTTTGGGTTGGAATTGGGTGATTGGGGTTGGTTTGTATCCCTGTTTTGTGTTTGTGTGGGATTCAAACGGAGTTTTGTTGGCTGTTTTTAAAGGTTGGGTTATGTGGAGAAGTGGAGTTGGTGTTATTGCTGTTTGTTATTGGGTGGTGAGTTACTGTTTTGGAGTTAGTGTTGGAGAGTTGCTGTTTAGGTGTTGTTGGTGTATTGGTGTTTGGTGTTTGTGTGAAGGGGGAGATCCTGTTTGGTATTTTGTGGAAGTGGGATCTTGATCTTGTGTTTGGTGTTTTGGAGAAGGGGGAGCTGATCACTGTTTTGGGTGTAGAAGATCCGATCCTGTGTGTTGCTGTTGTGTGTCGGGTTCACTGTTGTTGTTGCTATTTTGCACATAGAACGCACGTGCTGCCTCCCCGACATTCTGATCCCGTTATTCTGGTGATTCTAATCTAATCGTCTACAAAGGCAAGTCCACTTGAACTCAATTAATTTTTCTAGTTCAAACTTATTGACCTCCCGCAAGTAGTTCCCTTTCAATTATCTTAATTTGCCTTGTATACCTTCCGTTGGGAGTATCGAGGGTTTACACGAGCTAACCCGACGTACTCTTGACATCATATTATTATCCATTGACTCAAACTCAAGCCTATATACACACATTACATGAATAAAATGACTAGGAATTGCATATGGGGAAAATATATTGTGATCGAATACATTGATTGATTGAGATCTTGTGACTTGAACAATGACATGATAAATTGACTTGTACACTATAAAATCCATTCTAATTGAGGTACATTAGTGTAATGCATTTCATGATACAATAGCATGTTAATTACCCAATTTGATGAACATATATGTGATGACTTTTTATGAATTTCTGCTGCCTTGTCTGTCTTGTACTGAGGTTTCGACCCAGTTATAATAGGAATCAGTTAAAATAATATAAAAGAGAATTGTAGGACTAAGTGTCTAGTTGCTGATAGCATCCTGGAACTTCGAATTCTGAATTGTAGTCTATGAGCTAGTGCTGTTTTAGTGTGACTGTGTCGGGTGTTTCAGATTTACTACTTCATGTTATTGTTGTGCAATGCATCATGTTGCTGCATTCTCATCATCCCCTCGACATTCTTATACACACTTGCATAGACATGAGTAAATTAATAATAAAATACTAAACAAGTCGGGGTTTGTAAGGGTTGACTTAGTAGTAGATAGTCTCAGAAAATGTACTCGGTAAGGCCTTATCGTGATATCGAATCGACATGGAAGGAGGAGTATTGATTGTAAATGATTGTTATTGACACCGAGTACACGCTCTGTAGATCCCACCACTTTGTTTAAAACGTACACTGTTTTGCATGCACCGAACCTGTGGTATGGGATGCAGTAGTACGTGCAGTAGTACGTGCAGTAGATAGGAGAAACAACATACTAATGAACTTAAATTGATACGTATATACTTGATTATGACCATTGTTTATTAATACCATTATTGTCTTTGTAATTTGATCTTGATTCATATTCCTTCATGTACCATGTTCCCTTACTCTTTGCTTTTCACTACTTGCTGTCCGTACTTGCTCTAAGGATAAATTATTCTTTCTTTTTAGATGAACAAGTACAGGTGCATAAGGAGAAATCACCAGAAGGCATGGGTGAGCAGTTCTACGATTGGAGCAGGAGCCTCTCGAGCTATTTGGTAAGTCCTTATATTCCAGATTTGGTTATTGAATTTCATTCTCGTTTATGTGATTATGTATTTATGCGTGGTTGTGATTCATTTTTTTATACTGTTGAGTTAAGACTGGTACAACTTATGGATGAAATGAGTTGGCATACTTATATCATTCGTTGGGCCTCAGTTACGTGCCTGTGTTCCCGTATTCCGGGATGCGGGGCGTGACAGCATGAGTTGTATATCCAAGTGCAATTTTTGAAAACCTGAAGTGACATTCCTGGGTCACATTCTTTCTAAGGAAGGAGTGGCTACTGATCCTCAGAGGATAGAGGCAGTGAAAGATTGGGCAAGGCCTACTACAGTAAAAGAAATTAGATGTTTCCTTGGGTTAACTGGATACTACGGAGGTTTATTCAAGGCAATGCTCAGATAGCTAGGCCGCTCACTTGTCTGACCAAGAAGAGTGTAAATTTGAAGTGGACTGAGCAGTGCGAGGCAAGCTTTCATGAGTTGAAAGAGAATTTGACTACTTCTCCCATTTTGGTTTTGCCTAGAGCAGGTGTTGAGTATGATGTTTACAGCGATGCTTCACATCGTGGACTTGGGTGTGTCTTGATACAAGAGGGAAATGTAATCGCTAATGGGTCTAGGCAACTAAGACCGCATAAGAAGAACTATCTGACTCATGATCTGGAGTTGGCTACGATTATTATCGCCTTGAAGCACTGGAGGCATTACGTGTACAGTAAGAAATTAAACATGTATACGGACCACAAAAGTTTGAAGTACATTTATCAGCAAAAGGACCTGAATCTGAGGCAATAGAGATGGCTGGAAGTACTGGAGAAAATCCGTCTTGAGATTAAGTACCATCCGGGTAAGGCTAATGTTGTTGCTGATGCACTTAGCCATAAAAGCAGTTTGGCTCGTTTGATCACGACCCAGAGGCATCTTGCAGAGGAGTTAGATTAGGCTAGTATTGAGGTAATTTTGCAAGGCTTGGGAGCATCTTTGGCTCAGCTGAGGCTTCAGCCCATGCTGAATGAAAGGATTATAGCAAGTCAGAAGGAAGATCTAGAGATTCAAAAGATGAAGAAGCAGGTCGGTGCAGGTAGATTTTCAGAGTTTTAGTTCAGGGATGAAGTGTTGTGGTTTGGAGAGAGGCTATGTGTTCCGGATCAATCAGATTTGAGAGAGAGTATTCTTTAGGAGGCACATGCTACTCTTTAGTCTATACATCCTAAGAGTACCAAGATGTACAAGAACATCAAGAAACATTTCTGGTGGTCAGGTTTAAAGCGGGATGTGGCTGAGTTTGTGGTGAGATGTGAGATTTGTCAGCAGGTGAAAGCCGAGAATCAGAAGCCCGGGGGTTTGTTGCAACCGTTACCCATTCCAGAGTGGAAGTGGGATAACATCAGCATGGATTTCATCACGGATTTGCCCAAGAGTTCGAAGGGTAATGATGCAGTTTGGGTCATAGTCGATCGACTAACCAAATCGACTCACTTTTTGGCAATGAAACTCACTTCGTCTTTGGAAAAGTTAGCCGAGCTATATGTTGGGGAGATCGTCAGGCTTCATGGTGTTCCATTGACCATTGTGTCTCATCGAGATGCACGGTCTACTTCGTATTTCTAGAGGACTCTTCAGGCAGCCTTAGGTACTAAAACGGTTTTCAGCACTGCCTTCCATCCTCAGACTGATGGGCAGACTGAGAGGGTCAATCGAGTTCTAGAGAATATGCTTTGGTGTTGTGTTCTAGATTTTGGAGGCAGTTGGGAGAGACATCTAGCTCTGGTAGAGTTTTCCTACAATAACAGTTTTTAGACTAGTATCATGATGGCTCCGTATGAAGCTTTCTATGGCAGGAGGTGCAGAACGCCTGTATGTTGGTTTGAAGTGGGGGAGCGGCAGATGTTTGGGCCCGAGATCATATAGCAGACCTCAGAAAAGATCAATTTGATCAGGAAGAGGTTAGTGGATGCTCAGAGTAAGCAAAAGAGTTATGCCGACAACCGGAGGAGGGACCTTGAGTTCGAGGAAGCTGACTTTGTCTTCTTGAAGGTATCGCCTAGTAAAGGTTTGATTCATTTTGGCAGAGGTGGGAAATTAGCCTCGTGGTTCATAGGCCCATATAAGATATTGAAGAGAATTGAGAAAACTACTTACCGGTTGGAGTTACCAGAAGAGTTGTCACAGGTGCACAATGTCATCCATGTGTCTATGCTGAGAGGTTACATTCCAGATCCAAGTCTCATTTGCCCGAAGTGCTGGAGGGTTTGCATTTAGATCTGAGCTACATTGAGCGACCAGTTGAGATCGTGGGTCGTCGGGAGAAAGTCTTGAGGAACAAGACGATACCGATGGTCAAAGTAGTCTAGAGAAACCAGATGGTCTCAACCCTTCATTCACTCTTGAAATGTGTATAAATACCCCTCCCTTATCTTTCTTCATCACTTGCACTAGAAATTTCAAAGAGAAAGAGAAAGAAAAAGGCATTTGTCAGGAAAAAATAGAGTGAGAAAAGAAATTTGTGTGAGAAAAAGAAACAGAGTGTGTGTTTCCCTTCCACTGGAGGCCGGCCAAAGCAAGAAGAGAAGGAGAAGGCTCAGGTTCATGCTTTTGCTAGGAGGAGGAGCTCAAATTTTGCACAAGCTAAGAGGAGACGGGGAGACGATCATGCTTTCAAGGAGTTCTTTAGGAGTTTTTCATTTGTTTCTTCAAAAGGTGAGTGACTTCTCTACTTCTAATATAGATACCATGCTAGGAATTAAATTTGTGAACATGTTAGAAACAAATAGAAAAAGTTTTCCATTTACTTGCTTGAAAAAGACTAGTAAGAAAAAGAGAAAATGCTTCTTTGTCTACATGAGAAAATTTGTAAAATGAATTGAATTTTTTTAATTTAGACTTGTTATGATGCTTTAGAGCATCCACAGTCGTTTGCTATAAATGTCCGTTTGCCATTTTTTAGCAAACGAATGGCTGCAACGGTTTCTCATTTTGCCATTTTATAACAAAGCTTCTATTCTTGTTTCTCAAATATGAGAAACGAAAATGAGAATTCTCAAATTATAAAGGATGGGGAATGATTCCCCGGACGGGGAATGATTCTCCGTCTCTCAAATTTTAATATATTTTATTATCAACCGACGGGGTATCTTATACCGTCTGGTAAATTTTATTATTATTATTTTTTAAAAAAAAAGGGTCAGACGGGATATCATATCCCGTCGTTCTCCTTTATTTTTTTTTTTATTTTTTTTAAATGAACGGCCATGATTGGCCTGATTAGAAAAAAAAAAAAAATCCAAATGGTGGGACGGTACATGATGTACCGTCCATGAAATCTGGTTGTTAAATGGGTAGGTTTAGGTAGTTAATTAGGTTTAGGTAGTTGTATAATTAGGTTTAGTTATTATTATATTATTTAATTTATTTAATTAATATATTTTAATAGTTAATAAGTAATTAACTATTTTAATTTAATTTTAAAAGTTGAGACGGTATATGATATACCGTCCCACTCAATTTTTGGCGAACAATATAGCAAACGACCACTGCAGCGATCGATCCTATTTGCTATTACTGTAGCTGCCATTTTATAGCATATGACTGTGGATGCTCTTATTAATATATTGTCATGCTAGATTAGGTAAATTAATGGACCATGCTTGTATGAGAAATTGTGCTTGTGAATAAATTATAGAATGTAAAATACCACCTATGAATTGTGAAATTAATTGAGGAGTATAGAAAGTTGCAATAGGTGTTGATTTTAATGATGTTGTATGAGTAATATTATATTCAGTAGATTGTCAATTATGCTGTCTCCTTGAATCATAAGTAAATGAGTTTGTTTTTGTAAAAGATAGATCAACTTAAGAGCATTAACTTTGTTAAAGAATGAAAAATTGTACAAAAATATTGTGAATAAATGTGGGGAACAAGTAGATAAGATTCATCAAGACAAAAAATTACAATGTCGATAAATACAGTAATTATTTCATTTCTCAAATGAAATAAAAGGGATAGTTTCTATTATATTGTTGAAAATAAGAATTTGCAAATTTGATAAATATACTATACTGTTTTTCAAAGAAATCTGGAAAAAGATTTAGATTTTGAATAAGTACAAATTAATTGAAAATTCGAGTTTATTAAAGGAAGACTTAAATACAGTTAGGTTTATAAAAAAAAGTATTTAACCAGACTTGTATCGGGTAGTCACTCTGGACCTAGCTGGGCGGAGGACCTAGTCTTGGGTTTGAGTCTTGAAGAGGCTCTGTTTTATTGAATTTTCAATTTTAATCAAATCACCGAAAGCATGTATATATATATAATTCGAGTTCAACTTATATCGTTAGTCACTCTGGACTTAATGGTCTTCGGGTATGCTTTGGGTTTGTTACTGAAGCAGGGCGGGGGTGTTGGTCTTGCGTTCGATTCCGACCCTGGCTTTTTGTTTGTAGTTTTGATTTTTTTTGAACACAATTCGATTTTGGGGGTATTTTCAATAGTTTTAAGAGTATAAAAAAATTGAGAAAAATACTAATATTTTTCTAAAATTACCTAGACTTCATGAAAATTATTTCTACAATATTTGAATTATTATAATGAGAATTAGAAGTAATTTTGGGAAGAAGAAATTGATAAATTTTCTTAGAGCATGACTTCGATTAATTAAAGAAAAGGAATATTTTGAATGTAAAGGATTTTGTGTAGAGATTAAAAATGAGATTTTCGACATGGAAAATTGACGAAGATAATAAATGAAATTTGTTGTTTATTATATGCAAGTGTGCATGGGAAATGAAATAAAAGATCATGATGAAATGTGGAAATTTGTGAGTATAAACACTCATTTTTGGTGAACATGAAAACAGGTTGAAAACTAGAGTTTTGCTAAGTCCTTACATCGGCATTAATGAAATTTTTGAAGAGAAATGTGCTAATAAAAGACCAAGTTGGGTCGTGGTTAACAATTGATGTTTAAGATCGGTGTAGAGGTAACGCTAACTCTAGGGTGTTAATTTTTATTCATGATTCAAATATCTAAGGACTACACTATAGTGAAGATGTGATGAAAGTAAGAGAAAAACACAAGTATGGGGGCCTCGAATGTACGGTGTGAGAGTGTTCACAGGCTGTCTACATGATGTGTCATGTCATGACGTGGATACATCTCCAGAATTATCGGGACCGTGGCGAGGCTTGTGGGGTGTTTAGTGACTACGTTGTGCCATCGTTCCATGACAAAGGCGAATTGTCCTTAGGTTGTCTGCATGATGCGTCATGTCATGACGTGAGATTCCCCTCTAGGCTGTCTAGGCATGGACTCGTAACTCATATAACATCTAGGATACTTGCCATATTTACCGTAGTAGTTTAACACATAGCGAGGGATCCAATCCTACAAGATGAAGAACGGTTAAGGGCTTGCCCTTGGATTTATGTAGAATGGGATGCATAAGTTCGAATAAGTGTGCATTAGTGTCATGAAATATTAAGTAACTGCATTTAAGACTAAGTGCACATTCACATAAGACATCAATAAGATAGTCCCCCTTAGATTTGTTTGTGATCAAGTGTGTGTTTTCCAAGTAAGAAAAATTGATGTATTATATCCTAGCATCAGTTGTATGCAACTGATGTGCCCACGTTTTTTATTCAGGATAAAATGAATGAAATGACTAAAGAAGGAAATCTTCTTAAAGAAATGTTCAAATTGTTATTTATTTCATATATCATGTTGACATTATAATTTCACTGCGTTGATGTAAACATTGTTGTATAAAAAGTTTTAAATCCTTGTAAAATTGTACAAAGTGAATTGTAAAGAACCTGTGGAACTTCGAATTCAGACTTATTTGAAATTTAGGGTGTTACAAAAGTAAGCTCAGAACACATTTGTCAATAATGATTTATCAAAATTAACAAATAATCAAGCATCGGTTTAGCAAAAAGCAGCAAAATGACAAGTTCAGCAAATGTTGCAATGTGACAATGCCAAATGCCACCTAGTTTAGGGAAAAGCAGCAAAATTCAGCAAATTGTTATCGATTACGAAAAAGAGTGTCGCATACCAATTGCATTCAATTCATACATCAAAACACTCAATCAAATAATGGTCTCATAAATTTCGATACACATAGCATTAACATCAGCATTAGCATGAACAAAGAAACTATTCAGAACCAACAGAGAGCAAAGAAGTTAGTCAGAAACATTTTCATGTCTAGATCATTAGTATCCAACAGATAGACATCTCAAGAATTGGAGAATATACACACATTCCCAAATGCAGAACTATTTAGATTCATAATTGTTCAGTTTTTCCAAATGCATAATCAATATTACATAACAGCAAGCTACTGCCACTTCTTCAATTTAATTTTGGATGAATTTTACATGACTTCCATCTAGTCAAGCTTCATAACTATGTAGTATATGAATATTATATGATTTTTTGATGAAACTTATAAGATTTCCATCCAATATCAAATTATAGCAACTTAGTTTCATATAAAAAACCAACTTATGTATTTTGTGTGACTCATCATTGCCTACCAATGCAACTAAAATAAATATGCAAGAAATTGAACTAAATTTTTAAAAGCATGTATGAGAATCATACACTTTTCTCTAGTATCATATTGTGAAATGGCAGTCACTATTTGAAGAACCCAAATCCGAGCCTGAGACTTAGGTGGCCTTCGACCGCAGACGTCAATCCTCTTACAGGCATGAAGAGTGCATGCATGAGAATTTGGGGGTGCGCACAAAAGGAGTGCGCAACTGAAGAGTTCCATATATATATATGCTCATCTGATTTGGGGAAATTTGGGGAGGAAGAGGATCTAGATTTAGGGAAATTTGGGGAGGACGAGGATCTAGGGTTTCGTCATATTTAGGGATGGTGGTGATATATATATATATATATATATATATATATATATATATATATATATATATATATCCTCATCTGATTTGAGGAATTTTGGGGAGGACGAGGATCTAGGGTTTCGTCAGATTTGGGGAAGGTGGAGATGGCTCGGGTTTTGGAGGCAAGAGAAGTGAGAGAGTGACATAGGGGGTTGAGGTCGTCGGGAGCTCGGGCTTCAGAGATCTAGGGTTTCATATTTGGGGGGGAATCCGATAGTAGGAGAAAGGGGAGAGATTCAGGATGTCTGGGGAGGAGCATCGAGGTCATCGAGGAAGAGAAATAGGATTTAGGGTTATAATTTAGGATTTAGGGTTTCAATTTGGAGCGAGATAAATAAGAGAGGCAACGGAGAAATAAGGAGTGAAAAAGAGGGGAGTGAGTGATTGGGGTGAAAAGTTGATTTTACCCCCATTAGATTAAATGAGAGAGTGGGAGTCAGGAGAACCGCCTAATCTTGATCTTTTTCATGATCAAGATGGAACGGCTGTGGGAGAGTGCGCACAGGAGGAGTGCACAACGGAAGAGTTCCTTATATATATATATATATATATATATATATATATATATATATATATATTATTCCATTGCAAACTAGTTGTTTGCACAAACCTATTGCAAACGACAATCTCAGCCATTGGAACGATGAGGATCAGATTCAACGGCTCAGATTTGCCTCGCCAAAATCCCCTCCTTCTCACTTAAGTTCTGATGGGTATAATCAGTATTTCACCCCATTATACCCCTTCAACTCTTAACACTTTTTCACATTTTCTCTCTCTCGTACCCCATTCAGTTTTCTTTTGGAACAAATATAACTCAGTCCGTCGTTGGAAACAATGGGCTAAGGTAAAGTTTTTTTTTTTGAAGTCAGACCTGCTCTATCTTCTCTCTCTCACTCTCTCCCTACTCTCTCTCTTCTTCCTTGAACCCAAACCCAATCCTAACCGAAACCAGATCCTCTCTCACTCTGGTGCCTCCTCCTCTCTCACTTCACTCTCTTTCACTTTCTTTCTCTTCTCCCCCTCTCTCTTTTCTAAAGCACTTCCCAAAACCCAAAAAACCCTAACCCTAATCATCTCCCTAACTCTTCCTCCTCCGCCCACTACTGCTGCTCTTCCTCCATTCTCACTCTCTCTCTCACTCCCAATCTCTCCTCCAATCTTCGAAACCACTCATCCTCCAATCTTTGAAAGCAAATTAGGAATTCGAAACCCTAGTTCGCGACAACACCTACATTGGGGAAATCACAGTTGTGCCAAGTAATGACTAAATTCTTGGCTTCGTAGTTCTGTTTATGGTGTTTTCTATTTTTCTTATGTTTTCTAATTACTTCAATTGATTATTGTGATGGATAATTTTATAGATGTAGTAGTTTGTATGTAGTTGATGATTCTGGAGGGTAGAATTGTACGTAGTTGTTATATTGTTTGCTCCAATTGTAGATGTAGTCATAGTTGTTATTGTTCGATATTAGTAAAACGACACAAACAGTCAAAAAAAAAAAATTCAAAATTTGGCGAGCAGGTCGGATCCACGACACACAAGCTAACACAACTTTTAGGAGTGAGTTTCGACTCACCATTTGTAAGATACGGCCGTGTATGGCTTGTGTATCGCTTTTGGTCAAGAAAAACTAAAATAAAGCGATACATTGAAGGAAATTCTGTTACCGGCGATAATTTTGTGTGTGCACAAGAAAGTGGTGAATCTCGGTCGCAAGTTGACGAGCACTTCAAACCAAAGATAGGTATGACGTTTCATACTTTAGGTGAAGCCGAGAATTTTTATACATCATATACTAGATGTGCGGGTTTCGCATCACGTAAGGGTAGGAATAAATACAAGGGTACCGATGTAGTCGATAAATCATATGTATGTAATAAAACTAGGGAGTCACTGAGTCAGCCTAATTATGCCAGACGGGAAACTACATTTTGAACGGGTTGCAAAGCTTTCGTTCGTGTAAAACTAAATGAACAAAGTAATACATGGGCCATTTATTCAATTAATGAACCACACAATTACGAATTTACTTCATCTGGTAGGAGACATCTGTTGCCTCGAAACCATAGTGTGTGGAAATCTGATAAATGAGTAATAGATCAATTTACCAAAGCTAATATCCCTATGTGCAAACAAATTTTTTTCTTCGAAAGTGCTAGTGGAGGGTGACGATAGAATAGGATTCACCGAAATTGATGCTATAAATCTAATGAAAGACTCGGTGGAAGCTATGAAAGGACATGATGGGGAAATGCTCATTGAGTTCTTCGAAATGAAAAAATAGATTGATCCTTTATTTTTTTATGAGTATCAATTAGATTCCGAAGGACGATTTTCTCATTGTATTTGGGTGTATGGTACCTCTAGGATGAATTATGATAATGGATTTGGGACTGTACTTTGCTTTAATGCCACATACAACACGAACCGATATGGAATATTGTTTGTTCCATTTGTTGTAATCAACCATCATTGGCCTTCAATATTTTTAGGTTGTGGGTTCATTTCAAATGAAAATGCATCTTCCATTGAGTGGTTCTTTGAATAGTGGTTAGGAGCAATGAGACATGGTCCGATCGACATCGTGACAGACAAGGATTGTGGGATCGGTGTTGCACTAATGAAAGTTTTCCCTGTGACTGAGCATAAATTGCATTTGGCATATTTTTTATAAGTTACCGCAGGAGGTGCATATGTTGAATGATATCGATGAGTTTAGGGCTAAATTGAAGAGTATCATCTATAATGAAGAATATAAAAATGTTTTTTTAAAGAAGTGGAAATTATTGTTTTTGGAATACAAAGTTGAGAATAACAAATGGTTGAAGGATAAACTTGAGATGTATGAGAAATGGGCCACCGTTTATGCAAGAAAGTCAGTTTGGACCGGCATGTTGAGTAGCCAACGGAGCGAGGCTCTGCATTCTTCCTTGAAGCAACATACCCAAAAGAAGTACTCCTTACATGAGTTTTTTGTCATCTTCGACCGAGTCTCAGTAAGGCAAAGACAAGATGTGTAACACCCCGGATCCCCGTTACCAGACATCCGTGATGCAACCAGAATCTTTGCCTTCAAATGTATCTCAACACAGTAATAACACGGAAATTTAAAAACTTTTTTATTGCCAAATAAGGTCATTATATCATTGATTACAACCAGTATCTTGTTCTTGAACAAGAATACAAATTACATTAACTCATTACATTTTAGTACAAAATATTTACCAACTCCTCCTGTAAAGCTATCAGCTGTCTCCCGGAATTGTAATTGACTGATCACCACCGCAACTCCGTTGAGTGGTCATTGCTTCCGTGGAACTTGCCCCTCGGCTTGAGTCTTTCGCTGCGCGACTCTGATATTTCTGCACCTTGTCGAAAGGTAGGATCAGTACCTAAAAGGTGGGGAACGTTAGAAATTCTACTGACGCAATGCAGATAAGAAGCAGCGATCTCCAAACTGGCAACCACAAACTATCTTGAATGGGAAAATAAACGTGCATCCTAATTCCCTAGTATTCGTGTATGCCATGATCTAACAACTAAATGCATCAATCACATGCCTACTTCTGATGCAAGCAAGACTTTGGGGACTCTCGATCTGCATGCATCCCATACTACATATGTTCCAGAATCAAGCATGGCCTAATCTAATGCAGAAAACAAGAATGCACACAATGCACCTATTCTAATGCAATTCATTTGGCAAAGTACGCATCCCATACTACATACTTCCCCAAATCAACTTTAATAGAAACGTATGAATTCCATACTACATACTTTCCAAAGAGTTCACCTCTCCTGATTGTAGGGTTCAATCCCTCTCCATGCATCCTACTCTTGTACCCATCCTGTTCCCAATAGATATCCGTGTCTGAGGAGGTTGTAGTCATTCGTTCTAGTTTCGTACTGCAATCCCCAAAGTGGTGGTCGCATTTGCCACACGGACCTCACTAAAAAAGCCGTGTCAACCTTCCAGTACAAAACCATGTACCCAAATGACTTCAATGATTCTCATATAGAACAAAACCCACACGCATAGAAACATGATGACCTCGAGGGTCAAATCCCCCTATCCGATAGGAGCTTCTCTCATGTTCCTTACCTCGGCTCTTTGGGAATTAACAGATCGAGATACGAGACCAGCGAACTCAGCACCTGAGAACCAAATCTATATCCCTCCGACAGGAAAAGTATAACACCCGACTATGGTCTGCTAGTACTAATGCAACGTACATACCCGTAATACATCCCTCTAATCCAAGACAGACTCTAACCATTCAGGTAAAAGATTACCTTCAAACGCTGCCCATCGACCACTGGCTCCGACGACTCAAGTCCCGCTTGCCACTCCCCCTAGCTTGGAATTCGTCCCTCACCATGGCCCGCGTACATCCTTAACCGGCATGAATACAACTCGACGGCACCAACTCGAACGTCCAATGCCTCGGCGGAAGTTCATAACTAAGGTCGATAGACGTAGGGTATCACCCTACCCTTGTGACTAGCTCGAGTCACAACCTCCACAATAAGAGTCAAACACCAACAAGACAATCAATAGAAACCAATCATCCCCAAACAATGAGTCATCAACTCTTAGGTACAAAAAGGGAAGTGGCTACCAACACTTAGTCAAAACCATGACTAAACAAGTACGGTGTTTCAGCCTGAAACTTAAAGGATCATAACTCCCACAATAAAACTGAGATTTGGGTGTTCAAGCCCAATCTAGAAAGGTAATGACCTAGGCTACAACTCTCTAGTTGATCATCACCTCAGATTTAGTCATCTAAATCCTCAAAATAGCCTTACAAGCCTCTGCCTGTGTACTTCCTATACACTGGCTGCACCTTACCGATAGCCAAAAACCCTACCTGTTCATCGAAATGATACCAATACAGGTTCTGTGGAAAGGTGTGAATAACCTATTCAACTTCCTAGTTGATCACCAGTCCCAAATGTTTCATTTGATCACCCTAAAACAGACATTTCTCTCTCAGGTGTACAGAACCACACATAAGGCAATACTCAAACAGAACCTTCAGCTCAGAATCTGGTTTTTATCTAATCTTACAAAAATCATAATTATTAATCGATACACATTAATTTATTTTAATAGGGCTTCTTGGAAAGATCTAGACGTCTACTAAATATTCCTAATAGAACACTTCCTCAAATTATGGCCTTACAGAGCCACAATAGTACCATCTTATCAAAGTATCAATATTGACTAAGTTATGTACAGTACATTCTAAAATATTCATCATAAATCACATACTCATCAAATGGTCATCAAATTTGCATTAAAGAAACTAGACATCAATATGTACAACATGCAAAAAGTTTTACATCCAAATTCCAAGTAATCAAGGAGTTCTACCTATTGTAAATATGCATAAAAATTTTGCTGTTCTTCAGCTACTGTCATGATTACCCTTGATTAATTAATTTTGAACATGCATCAAATTTCATCCAAATAATTTCATGATTTTTCCATAGAGTTTATATGAATGCAAGACAACATGGTAAAAAGTTCAGAACTAGATCATCTGTCAATTAATTCTAAGAATTCCCACAAGTTAAGTTATCACAATAGACACACAGTCTCTGCCTTACGACTCGGTCCTCAAAATCAATTTTATTAAAATATCAAAGAACATTAGAAAATTCCGAAATAAATCATGCATCTTCTAGACATATATGAGATCATCCTGTATAAATTTCATCATCAAATTCCAAGTATTTTGTTCTCTGGAAATTCGGAAAAATGACATGCAGCACATAATTTTTTGTTTTAGTTTCATATTCTAACATTCTACTCTTAAACAACCATTATCATACTAGTACTACTCATGCATGTAACAAATTAAACAAGAATTAACAAGAACAAGTTCAGAGAACTTCCAACCCTTAGTTGGCTTGAGAAGATGGGGTGTGTCTTGAGCTTCTCCTCCAAAACCCTACTCCAATGCTTGGAAATGCTCCTTCTTTTTTCTGCTCCTTTCACTCTTTCCTTCTCCTTTCTTTTTCTTTTTTGAAATTTCAGAGCTCAAGAGGTGGTAAAGGAGGGGTTATATCAAGAGAGGAGTGAGGGAAAGAAGGGGGAAAGGGGCTGGCCAAATAGGGTAGGGGGTAGGGGTGAGGTGGCTAGGTGGTTTTGCCAAAACCATGGTCTAGCTCATTGTTTTTTAGACAAGGCTTGGGATGAAATTTATTTGGTCTTGATCAAGCTCTAAATGAGAGATGAGAGGTTAGATTTGAGTGCATGCAAAGTATATCCATTGTAGTACTATACAATTTCATATTTGCATACGTACTGCACTCAAAACTAGTGTATGTACTTGTATCGGTCCTTCTCGTTCTCGCGCATCATCGAGAACGCAACCATCCACACGAACTGCCCCGCAAACCAAAACGCACTTCAACATTCATACATATATATTCAGGCAAACATTGCAATATATATATATATATATATATATATATATATATATATATATATATATATATATATATATATATATATATATATACAGACATTTATATATGCAAAAGCATTATATTATCCGGGGTATTAAAAGATTAAATTAAAAAAAAGTCATCGTAGCCGTGAGAAGAGACAAAAATTGAAGACTGAATGGACTATGGAGGAACAAATGACGTGAATCTACACATTGAAGATTTTCTAAAAATTGCAAGATGAGGGGCAGAAGAGCTTATTTTTAATGTGACTTTCATTTTAGATATTATCATGCCATGCTTCCCAAAATACAGGAATACGAGCACGTAACGAAGACCCATCGAATGATTTGCATCATTCATAAGCTGTAATATTTAGCTCAACAATATGTGATACAAATTCAACCACGCTTGTTAAAGGGAAATCACATAACATAGATATTACATGAAATGTCTCAACAATAACCAATACCTGGAAAGAACAAACTTCCGGTCAACAAAGCCCAAAATACAAAAAGTGATAACAACAATAGTACTAAAATTTAAATGACAAGGACAAGAAAATTATTGTGGCCAATAATTGGGCTCCAATTCCTAGAAGGTCTCCTCACCAAGTCCTTCAGGCAATTCTTCCTGTGTACCTACGAGCTCATAGTCTAAAGTGGGAGAAATGTCCGTTAGAGCAAGTCACGGATAGCAAGTAGTACAATCAAGGAACAATAAGCAGGACATATAAATACCAATGAATGAGGAACAAGTACTATATCAAGTGACAATGAAATTATCGATAACGAGGCAAGGTCTATAGTTAACAATTTAACGAGTAAAAATACAATAAAACAAGGTTTCAAGTTGGTAACAATAATCGAGATCAATGTAGTGTCAATCCTAGGTCTATCATATTTTATTATCCTATATAATGCACGTATTATTGTGTCCCATACCACAGGTTCAGTGCATACAAGCAGTGAATGTTTAGACTATAGTGGTGAACTCTGCACATCATGTACTCGGCACGATAACAATAAAAAGAATCCACAATCCACCATCCATAACAAGATAACAAGACAACAAGATGGAGAAACACGGGCCCCTCATCCGAGTGCAGTTACTAATTGTTCACTACCAAGTCGACCCTTATACCTGACTTATTATTAATTTATTAACATGAAACATGAATGTGAAATCAATGGAATAATGTCAAGAAACGATATGAACGATGTATCAATGGTTGTACAATGAACGATATGCAATGCAATGCAAAGTTAAAACAATTTACAATCAACATGAAGAATATAATTTTTGTGCATCAAGACGTAGCTGTACAAAAGTTGACCTTCCCGCTGCTACGGGGAAGCGAATTAGATTCTGTCAGAGGTTCTAGAAATTAGACTCTCTGCCGATTCCATCGCATATTCACACGATACATTTCGACTACCTTAAATGTGTCTACTAGTTGTTTCTTCATGAGTTTACTGTTTAAGCAGCAACTCAGCATCACGTTATATACGTGTAATTCCACTAAGAACTTAACTAAAATTCTTATAAATATTATAATTAAGTTCCTGAGATTGTTAATTAACATTCAAAAATTATCAGGTCCAAGTTCTTAAGTTATCCTATTGTCGCAATTAATTTAACATGGCGATGTAATTATTAACAGCAAATCTAGAGTTTCGACAGAACAGTAGCAAAACATGAATATTTTGTATTCTACAAGTCAGATTTAGAATCCGTCAAATGGTCTGAATTCTTAACACAGAGGGCTATCACTTTTATTCAAAATTTCCTAAGTGGTTCTAATTGCAATTGGGTCAAAAGTTCAGGTCTTTACTAGTCTAGTGATCTAACAACAGTTTTGGGTCAAGTTAGCATATATATATATATATATATATATATATAATGGGTTTGAAAATCAATCTAAATTTAAACCTCTCAAACGTGTCTAGTGACATTCAAGTAAATTTCAAGTTTAATTTTTTTGTTGACATGGTGTTTCGATTATTGAAAATGTGTCGACGTGCTCATGAATAACAATTTGGAATTTAAAACCCAGCGGTATAAAAATGTGATAACTTATTTTACACAACTCGGAATCTAGATCCATCAAATGTTCTAGAAACTAGATTCGAGGGAATTCAACTTTCATTTACAAGGTTTAATCTAATTTCAATAGTAACTAGGTCAAAATTTCAAAACATGGAGTAACCAGCAGGCCAGCAAGTCGATTAATCATTAATTAGCGACAACGTTGTACACATGCATATAACTCTTTGGCAACAATTAACAGGAAATTAATCTCAGTCATTGTGGTGGAATTCTAATATTTAACAAGACATCATAACATGAATATCACATCTAATTAAAACAAGCATTCAATCATCATTCTTCACATGTATGTTTCTAATCTATGTATTCGTGTGGTGTATGCATATGACAATATATAACAAGGGTTGGGTTTGAATCAAGGGGATGACATGAGAAGAGAACTACTACTTGGTTTTGCCGATGAATCCATAGTTCTCTTGGAGGGTATCAAACAATTAATATATGATAATCAAGTGGAACTACTTACGGGGATCAACATAATTCCTTGAACAAGAATGAAGAAAACTAGTTCAAGAGTAAACTTGCCTTTTAACGACAATTTCGATTATAAGAGAATAACAGGAACGAGAGTCCTGACAGAAACATGGGGGCAACACGTGCAACTTATGGCGATCAGCGAGAGCACGTGCACGCGACAGGATCGCAACAAAACAGCAACCACACACAGCAAGAACAACTGCAGTGAGATACAACAAGATCACGATAACAATTGCGATGGTAGGGCATCGAGGATGAGGAGAGGGTTGCGGGGATGGAGGCAACAAGAAAGCAACTCAGCAAAGTGGTGGCTCGGCAGCAACATTAGCGAAAACAGCAAGCAAAGCAGTAACAATGGCAGCAAGTGACGATGTCAAGGGCTTGCTGTGGTGTGGAGAAGATCGGAGGTGAAGAAGAAGTAGTGGCAGCGGTGTCGGGTAGGAGACCGCGGGGTGGTGCTGGGTGGAAGTAGTGAGGGGATGGTTTGAAGATGAAGAGATGAGGGACTATGGGATGCTGAAGAGGGAGTCAAAGATGAGGGTAAGCGGTTGCCGAGGATGATGCGGGGAGAGAGGTCGGCTGAAGGAAGGGAAGGAGCGGAGGTGGCGCTCGATAAGGTGAGGAGGCAGGGAGCTCGATGGCCGGTGAGGGTTGAAGACGGTGGAGAGACGCTTCGGGTGTAGTCGAGATGATGGGTTCGGAGGCAGGGTGATGGAGCTGCGGTGGCTAAGGGAGTCAACACAGGGGATGCGCGTCGAGGGTCGAGGTGGTGGAGGCAATCGAAGTTGTGGTGGTGACTGGGCCTAGCGAGGGTGGCTGACGGGGGTTGGGTCTCCGGAGCAGAACGGGAAGAAGAAGAAGGTGGAAGATGAAGGGACTAAGCTGGTTAATAATTAGAGGGTGATTTGGAGTAGTTAATAGGTTGATTAAGTGATTAAAGGGTTTTGTTAGGATTTAGAGGTTTGGGGTAGTGGTGAGGCATTAAAGTAGGAAATTGAGGGAGTGAACATGGAGAGGGGATTGATCTGGTCAATAGGTAGATAATAGAGGAATTGGGCTCCTGGGTTTGGGTTAATGGGTTAGGATTCAATAAGAAATGGGCTTGGGTTAACGGGTTAGGATCCAACAAGGGGAAATAAATCAATTAGTGGGTTAAACTATAAGAACTAAATGAAATAATGTACTAGATGGATCACACCTTATACAAAAATAAATTGAGTGTACAATGATTTCAGGGTTCAACAATGAAAATAAAATGGATTGAAAGAAGATAAATAACAAAAATTTATTATTGACATAATAGATTAGTGGAATGAGATGAGGGATAGAAATACAAAAGAAAAATCCAAAAATCAAAAACAGGGGTTACAGATATTGAAACACCGAATAGTGCAGGTTTCTTTGTGATTCATTGTGGAAATTTAGAACCGGGGAGGGTGGTTCAGTTCTACAAAAACCGTTAATTGGCAAAATATCCTTGTTGCTTGTTTGAATTCTTAGGCATTCCATGCAAACATATTTTGGTGGTTCTTCGGTTCATCCATCTCATTGCACTACCAGACCAATATATTACAAGAAGATGGTCCCGCAATTGCATGAAAAGAAGGTCAACATCCGTTCATGATGGTACTAGCGAAAATTTTGCTTCTCGCTATTGTGAATTGAGCCATAACTCAAAACAGTTAGTCGATCTTGGTTGTTCTTCTGAAGAGAGTTACAAATACATGATTGACCACATACTTAAGGGCATTGAAGGCGTTTCTCGTCTGCACCCCGAATGTAGCAAACATCACGAACGTAGTGCACAACTCGTGTGTGGTGGATAATATGCTGAAGGCAGTGGACATCCACATGTACCGGTGGGAGACTCTCGACAGAGCATTACAAAGGGAAGGCCTAGAGGGAAGAGATTGTAGCTGATAACAGAGCAACTTCAGTGAAAACCTAGACGATGCAGAACATGCAGTGTGCAAGTAATCAGACATGGTTCAGGAAATTGTCCAAATAAATTTGCTAGGTAATATATCTATTTTTAGTTTAAAAATTTTGACTCACTAAATCTTCCAAGGTTTTTTTTGACTAACTTATTTCTGTCATTTATTTTGCAGGTCCGATGCATGTAAAGAAGATCCATGCAGTGAAGAGAGTGCTTCGGAAGAAGATGATGATTCGTTTTGAGGTAATTTTCTTATTATGTATGTAAAATTCAAGTAAGAGCCCTTTATTACTTTTTCATTTGATGATGCAGGTTTAATATTTTTGTAGTTTTATGTTGTAGGTTTTGATTGGAACATGACCGTGGTGAAGAAAGGTGTTTCTCTTTGAAAAGATTTATATTTCTGAATATGTATATATGCTCATGTAAACATATTTCTAAAACGATGCCAAGTTGAGGAATGTAAGTGAAGTTGTTACTATAATTGTAGGCATGTAATTGCTATTTTTTCTATGTTATTATTGTTATTGTTGAAGATGAATTAGATGAGAATGTAAGGGATGGACGAGAATGGTAAGATGAATGGGTGCAGCTAACAGCGATTGCTATGTGTTATTGTTGTTATTGTTATTGTTGTTATTGTGGTATATGTGAGAAGCAACTGTTGCATACAAAATCTCAGTAGCAACATACTGTTGCATACAAAATCTCAGTAGCAACATATTGTTGCATACAAAATCTCATTTGACTAATCTTCACACATCAACATCTTACAAAGTCCATCACTGATAACAACAACAGTATAATTCCGCAAAAACTAACACAAACCACTTCATATACAACGACAACAATAAATCAATACAATGATATCAAGAAACAAAATCGAACAACATAAACTAAATCAAACAAATCAAACTAACAAGTAAATCATCTTCATATTTAAATAAAATCAAACTTTTTGTGAATTACCAGTCAATTCGACTTCAGTAACTAGGGATCACCCGAGCGTCTTGTTCGCAATATCTTCAATTATCTACAAAATTGAAATGAGCAACGAAAGAAAATTTATTATTCATTTAAGAGATGATATAATAAACTGGATACAAAATTCAACTTACCAACTATATAAGGAATAGGAAAATTGTGAAAAAAATTACATGCAATTACAACATAAAAAGCTACTACCTCTTCCGATGCGGGGGCGGTTTGCGTCCACTGGTTGTGAATTGTTTGGGCTTGCTCTTGTTCAGAACCCGATTCCTGCGTCTAACTTGTTCCTCTATCGGTTCATACAAATCTTGTTCTTCGTATGCTGACACCTCCCGTTCTTGTACTTGAGATTGTTGTGGCTCAGCAACAATAATTCCTTCCCTTGTCAAGCTCTTCTGTCGAGATGTTCCCACGTTAGCTTTTATGTACGCATCAAGTTTGGCCCCTTTACTGACTTCGTCAAGACTCTAGCGGCACCGTTGAAGTATCTCCCGCATTAACTCCTTCACGCTCTTAGGGGTGACACTTTTCAATGTACGAGCAGCTATCCGTATTATCTCCCATGTGTTATCAATCTACAATGAGTTGAAATATTTAAATTAAACAACAATGTTAGGAAACCATGTAAATTCATAAATATCAAATGTTCACATAACAATAGAGAAATAATTAAATCTATAAAGTACACTTACCATGGCTCGATACATCGACGCCTTTAGTTGATACATCGGTTGAGAAGATGAATACGCCGGTGGTGGTTTCTCTTCTGTCGGGGGAATCGGTATCTAGGTTTCCGCTGGTAGAACATATAAGGAGATACATATAATCGTAAGGCATTCAGTCAACGAGGACATTAGGTACCATGTGATATCTTAAAGTGTTCCAATTTGCCACATGTACCTGATGGAAATCCGCCGAGTTGAAATTGGGCACGCGACCCGTTCCTTCCCCTTCGTGCAATTCTTGTCATACGAGCAGGCTTCAAGAATCTTCTGCTGGAATCCGAATTGCCGCATTACTTGTAATCCCTGTTTTCATTATTGTATTTTTTTTTTGTATTTTTTTTATTCATTATACTCTTCATTATTCTATCCTGAACAATTGTATTTGATTTTCTCTTAATGAAATTCATTATTGCCTTCAACTCAATTTTTGTTTCTCAATCTATTAAATTTGTATTTTTTTATGGAGCCAAAAATTTGTTGTTCATCGTATTCAAATTTTTGCATATTGCCACTCTCAAATTTATCTTATTAATAATCCTATCTATTATTCTTCACTTTCTATTGGATCCTAACCCTATACCCTTTTACCCATCAACCCAATAACACCCTAACCCTAATTCTAAGCCCATATATAATCACTATTAACCCCTAATGATCAGAAAACCCTAATCACCCATCTAAACACATAGTTGTCACCCTTACCCCCACCTCTCTCCTCTCCCGTACTACTCTCCGAACCCACCCAACCGAAACCCTCCTCCTTCCTCACTTCCGATCGCCTCCAGCCTCGCCTTCATCCCCATCCTTGACTGCACCCTACTCCACCGCCTTCATCCCCTGCTAAAAACACCCATTGAGCCGTCGTCCTCCACCTCGTCCCCTACTCCCGAACCCATACTTATCCCCTGCCTCCATCATTCGACAGCCAACCGACCACTCCTCAGTCGACCCCACTTCATCCCCTGCATTTCGACCCCCGAGCTTCCAGCCACCATCGAGCTCTGCCGCAACCACCAATGCCTGCAGATCCCTCCATTCGAGCCACCACCACCTCCTTCCATCTTTGGCAGCCAGTCGAGCACCATCCACCGCTCTGCCCTGAGTTTGCTGCCGTCCGCCTTGTGCCCATCCATCGACTGCCGACTCGATCATCCACAACCGCTGCCTACCTTGTTGTTGCCGTCGACCTTGCCACTGTCGCTGTCCCCAGCTCTGCTATTGTCGCTCGTTCCGTTGCTGTGTGCACTTAGAATTTGTTGAGTTTCTGCCTTGTCTCCTTGCACGTAGTTACACGTGCTTGCCCAGGATCCAGTCCCGTAATTCTAATATTTTTATCGGAATCGTCAATATATCAAGACAAGTATCTTGTACAAATTTTTCTTGTTTCCCCGTACAAGCACTTTTTTAAAATACCGCAGATAGATCTTCATTGTGACTCGTTCTTTGTGTTTTACCCGTTGATCATCTTGATCCTACTCGTTTGATTCGTTTCTATCCAAAGGAAATCTCTTTTACTATTGTCCTATTTTGGTACGGTGATTTAGCCTCTGTTAATGGCAAAATAATAATGATGTTTGTGAAGATGAAACGTAGGCCTCTTTTTCTAGTTGACGGGTGTGAAGTTCGATTTGTAACTTGTGAGATATCACACTTTTAATACTGTTGTGTCTAAATTTCTAGATTTCCGATTACAAGATTTTAGGCATGAATTATTGATTAAAATAGATGCTAACAGTAAGATTTAGACTTGATATTAATCTGGACATAACTAGACATGATTAGGAGTCACCCTGAATTTTTGTACAATTATTTGATAATTTTTCTGACTTAATATGCTTATGCAAACATGATTATATAATTGTTGCCCGCATGCCTATTCAGTAAAGAACCTTAGTTTTGACCTGATTCTATTTGTCATTGATTATAATTTATTGAATGAGAATCGTAGCTTTGTGTGTCTGGAATCCAGAACATCTGACGATTTTGCAATCCGATTTACGAATTACAAGATATTCAGATTTTCGTACAGTGGCGTCTGAATCCAGAATGCAGTCTAAAATATACATCACCCTGTTTAATTAGTTGAAAGAGTAGGTTAATTTGAGTATTTCAGTATGAAATTAATTATACTGATATTTAACACTGTTAGAAGTTTAAATATAATTTTTATGAAATTTTTAAATGATCTTGCAAGTTACTTTTGTTTATAAGTATTTAACTCTTACCTACTGCCTAAATATGTAATCTGTAAAGAATAAGAATTTGAACCTAGTTTCTATGATTTTTATATATCGTGTGTATATACGCTGGAACCGGCAGAAAGTCTAATTTCTAGAACTTCTGACGGATCCAGATTTGCTTTTCTATAGCAGTGGGAATTCCAGTTTTGGTGCAGCAACATCCTACTTTCCAGGATTTGGAGTTCTTGTTGTTTCAACATTATATATTTTGTTTATGCCAGCCGAACATGTTTTTCGTCCAGTCTGAACTTGTCTTCTGTCCCTGTCATGTGTACATGTCCTTGATTGTGCACATTCTTGTCTGTTTTGGTAAAAATAATAAGTAATCAAATCGGGGTCTAAGGGAAAGATCTAGTAGTGAACAATATAGGTAAGTGTACTCGGAAAGGGACCCATGTTTCCCACCTTTTTGGATGAATACCTAATTACATGATTTATGATCCTGTTTACCTGTTTACATGATTACCTGACTACATACTTCCATATAGGAAGGTGTACTCGAAAGGGGGCCTGTGTTTGCCACCTGTTAACCTGTTTTACCTAACTACATACTTTCCTATAGGAAGTTGTAGTCGGAAGGGGGGCCATAGGTCCTGCTTACTTACATGATTACATGATTACATGATACATGATCCTAATTACCTGTTCACATGATGCCTAAGTACATGGCCCTATAGAATCCACCCCAAAATGTAAACGTTCACTTGATTGTATGCATCAAACATGTGGTATATATATGGGACGCATGATTGTTGCATTAGATAGGATTAAATAAAAGATCTAAGAATAATATGTTTCCCTTGCATATTCCTGTTACCTATTACATGTTACGTGTTACTAGTTTACCTGTTTATCTGATACCTGTTACATGTTTGCATATCTACTTATCAGTTGAGCCTGGTTACTCGCTTACGAGTTTATTGGACTCTATTTTCCAGTTGCATTCCTCCATGCTATGTTCCATGCTCTTATTTCCTGTTTCATGCTCTATGTTCTTATTTACCCTATCCCTGTACCCTTTTTGCTTTTACTACTTGCGGCCCGTAACTTACACTAACGGGCTGATTTTTTTCCTGTTTCTCTGTTTCTTTCAAATGATATATATACAGGCTTTGGAGATCAGTTACCTGCAGGAGTAAGCGACCAAGTGTTTTAAGTTTTGACTGGGATCTTCTTATGAATTAGTTTATTCCTATATTGAGTTATTAGTTTCCTTGTTACTACTTGATACTTGTACTCGGCATGTTGTCCTGAAATTTATTGTTTTTTTTCTAGATCTTGTTTTTATTTGAGGATTATGTATTTATTTTCAAATAATTCTATTGATTATGAGATTTGTTTCATGCATGCGTGGATGTATATTTCTTGTATATTTTTGTTTGCTATTGAGTTGATCCTTACAGCTTATGAATGATGAAAATCATTCGCTGGGCTTTGTCACGTACTCGTATTCCATATTCTTTTGGCAAGCAGGGAGTGACAGGTTTTTATTGGTATCAGTGCCAGGTTTGGATAATGTGTTAGTCATGTTCAGCTAATATGTTAGTCAAGTTTGGCTTAGCCAGTGTTAACTCAGCAATAAGCAGGCCATGCAAATCACATGACCACTTGATAATCAACTCGATCTGGATACTAATTATTTTGGTTTTCTGCAGACCATGGCTCGCAGGAATGCTTCTACTTCCCGCCCTGAGATGAATAGCCTGAACTTGCGGCTGTCACTCAGGTGTTGCAGAAGTTGGTTCAGATGCAGCAGGAGCATAGTGAGTTAGTGAGGGCCGCATTGGAAGCTGCCAATCGGAATGCTGTTGTGCCTGCTCAAGAAGCTGTCCAACCTCGCCTTGGTACTGTTGCAAACTTTATGAGGCTAGATCCCAACAAGTTCTCAGGCACAGAGATGCCACTGAAAGCTGAACAGTGGTTAATCCGGACGGAGGAGCTGCTGCAGGTAGCAATGGTTGCCGATGTTGACCATGTGGATGTCGTGAGCATCCAGCTGATGGACCTTTCCCACATTTGGTGGAGATCCGAGCCTGAGAGGCTTGATCGGCCTATTGCTTGGGCCATCTTCACCCGGAGTTTCGTGGAGAAGTTTTTCCCCAGCATCACCTAGGTGGAAATGGAACAGCAGTTTCTCTCCTTGAAGCAGGGCGCTAAATTCGTGGATGAGCATGTTGTGGAGTGTACCAGGCTCAGTCGTTTCGCAACCTCTTTGGTGGCAAATGAGGAAGATAGAGCCCAGAGGTTTCTGTTGGGGCTTGATCAAGATATCCAGGTGCATTTGGCTGCTCTCTGCCTTCACACTTATGCTGAGGCTCTTGTGGCGGCTCGAGCTCAAGAGCAGACTCGCAACAGGGGGCCCCTTCTCAGCGGATTGCTCAGTATCTTACTGCTACTATGCTAGGCCCACTAGATGGCCGATTCGGAGGCCAACCCTGGCCCCTACTGTCAGGACATCTCCCTACCATCTTACTGCTCCACGGAAAGATGGGTTCTGTGATTACTGCCCAATAAGTGCATATGTGCGTAGGTACTGCAGGAAGGCCAATTGCCGATGCTTTGGGTGTGGTGCTAGTGACCACACGGTTCGGGATTGCCCTCAGAGGAGGTATGGCCAGCCCACAGGCGCACCAGATTGTGGTCAGATCAGGCCACCACTTCCCCCTCAATAGCAGATTGTTGGTCAGAGGACCGCAGTCCGGAGGAGAGGCCAGACCTATAATCTTATTGCGGCAGAGGCTGAGACTACAGAGGATGTTGTTGCAGGTATATAGTGTTTCATTTTTATTATTGTTTTGTTATTTCTTTAACATCCTGAATTTTCATATAATTAAATATAATAATATAAAAAAATCATTGATTTCACGTGTTCCACACGTGCAAATTAATGTGTGCATTTGGGCCTAAAATTATTATTTTATATGTCATGAACAAACATTTTGTTTCTCTTTTAAAAAGCCTATTATTATTTATTATTAATTCTTCGGCCTAATAACTTAATTCTAGCCCACCCAAAATAAATTAAATTAATTAATTAAGAGCGCATGGAAATAGCCCACCTAGTTAGCCCCCTAGTTAATTCATTTCAACTTGTATGGTAGACTTGTCAGGTAACAAATTAATTAACAAATAAATGAACAAACAACTAGGTGTACATGTGAGGGCACGTGCATTGCACATGCACGTGCAATGGATGAGAAGACTAGGCCGACCAATGCTTGGAGTGGGGAGATGGAAATAGTGGAGAGTTGGTTGCTCACTAGTGGATGTATCTTAACCCTTCATCCGAACTCATCTCAACCATTCATTTGTTCATGAGTTGTGTATAAATAGCCCCTTGGTCATTCATTACTCTTTGTACTTAGAAATTAGAAAGAGAAAAAGATTGAGTTGAGTGTGTGTGTGTGCTCTTGCATATTGGAGGCCGACTACCAATCAAGGAGAAGAAGGAATCTGGTTGTACACCATCAAGGAGGAGAAGTCTCGGGTGTGCACTGGCTTGGAGCAGAAGGCTCGCGGCTAAGAAGGGAAGGCAATCGTGCCTTCAAGGAGTTTCTTTGAGAATTCTTAATTCTTTCTTCAAAGAGGCGGCCGATTTCTCTACTTCTAATATAGTTACCATGCTAGGAAATTAATGTTATGAATATGCTAGAGAAACTAGTAAAAAATGACCATGTGATTGCTAAAAAAAGACTAGTAGGAAAAAAGAGAAAATCTTGATTGAATTAGGGTGTCTTATTAATATAACCCATGCTAGAATATCCATTTTTAATGAACCATGCTAGTGTGATTATTTTTCTTAAATAAATGACTTAGTTGTAGATTGAGATGAATGGATATTGTTATGTTTAGTTGATAAACGGATAAATTGTTGTTATATAATGTTGATGTGATAAAAGAAAATTTGCTAGACTCTTGTAGAATTGAAAGAGAACAAGAATCTACTTTTAGTGGATTTATATTGGTGTTGTGGAGAAGGAACTATAGTTTTATTTCAAAGTCAATGAGGTATTTTTTAAATATAAATTGTAAAGACAACTTATTTTAAGGTAAAAAATTAAGTGTTTTAACTGCTGTTATACTGTATTTTTAGGAAAATATTCTGGACAAAGTTTGATTTTGAAAGATACAAATTTATTAAGAAATTGAAATTTGGTAAAGGAGATTTACAAACAGATAGAATATATAAAGCTTTGTCGACTCCTCTTTATAACAGAGAATTGGTTTAGGAAATTTGACCTTCGATGTAAGTATAGGGTGCTGTGTACAGTGTATAGGGTCTCGGGTTCCAGTCTTCAAGAGGCTATGTTTTATCAAAATTTGATTTTCCTCAAAATACAGTACGGTCTATACAAAAAATATTTAACCAAACTCATATCAGTTAGTCACTCTTGGACTCTTGGTCTTCGGGTGCGCTTTGGGTCTGAACTGTAGCTGGACGGAGGGTTTGGTCTTAGGTTTGAATCTAACGCTCTGCCCTTTTTTTTGGTTTTGATATTTTTAATATATTTCGATTTTGGGTATATTCTTGGGTTTTATTAATAATAAAAAAAAGGAAATTTTTTTTAGTATTCCTCAAATATTATCTAGGCTTTATGAAAATTATTTCCACCATATTTTAATACACTTTGTGAGAATTGGAAGTAATTTTTATATTAAAATGATGGGAGAAATAACTTGAAAATTCTTCTGAAAAATATGAATTTGGTATAAGTCAAGAAAGAGGAAAAAGAAATTTTTGTGGAGATTAAATTATGAGATATGGTAAGTTAAATAAGGAATTGATGTTTTCTACATATAATTGTGCTTGAAAAATGAAACAAAAATATCATGATGGATTATAGAAATTTGTGAGTATGAACACTCAAATTTTTGGTAAACATGAAAAGAGGTTAAAACTAGAGTGTAGCTAAGTCCTTATACCAGCATGAATGAATTCTTGATAAATAAATGTTGCAGAAAAAGTCCAAGATTGGGTCGTTGTTATCAACTGATGTTTAAGACCGGTGTAGAGGAAAGGCTAACTCTAGGGTGTTAATTTTACTCATGATTCAAATATCTAAGGACTACACTATAGTGAAGATGTGATGAAAGTAAGAGAAAAACACAAGTATGAGGGCCTCGGATTCACGGTGTGAGAGTGTTTACAGGCTGTCTACATGATGCGTTATGTCATGACGTGAATACATCTCCGGAATTGTCGGGATCGTGGTGATGCTTGTGGGGCGCTTGGTGACTACGTTGTGCCATTGTTCCATGACAGAGGCGAATTGTCCATAGGTTTTCTGCATGGTGCGTCATGTCATGATGTGGGATTCCCCTCCAGGCTGTCTGGGCATGGGCTCGTAACTCATAAAACATTTAGGATACTTACCGTAGTCACCGTAGTTGTTAAACTCATAGCGAGGGATCCAACCCTACAAGATAAAGTACGGTTAAGGGCTTGCCTTCGGATTTATGTAGAATGGGATGCATAAGTTCGAACAAGTGTGCATTAGTGTCATTAAATATAAATAACTGCATTAAGACTAAGTGCACAGTCGCATACCACATCAATAAGATAGTCCCCCTTAGCTTTGTTTGGAATCAAGTGTGTGTTTTCCAAGTAAGAGAAATTGATGTATTATATCCTAGCGTCAGTTGTATGCAATTAACATGATGCTAGTAAACATTGTTGTATAAAAGTTTTAAATTCCTTGTAAAATTGTACGAAGTGAAGTGTAAAGATCTTGTGGAACTTCAAATTCAGACTTAGAATTCGGGGTGTTACAGGGTGGTATCAGAGCCACCCTTCCAAGTAGTACTAATTTATAAGGAACGACATCATAGAGTGGACATTAGAGTGTGAGTTGGGTATAAAGATTTAAATGTAAGTCGCTTACATTTGTGTTGCTCTATGATTGATGCTTCTTCTTCTCCCTTCCTAAAGATGGCGAACCACCACGACCCAGCAGACGATGATGATTGGCATATAATTGAAGAGGACTACTACCCTGGATAAGGAGATTCCGACGAAAAGATCCCGAGGAATATGAAGGAGAATGGAACGAGTCCTGAGAGATCACTCCGCCTCCGGAATCATCAGATGATTCATCCAACAAGGAAAAACCAGTTCTGCAAGATCACATCGAATCTCTTCAGAGGCAGGTGGAGACTCAGAAGGAGAGAGCAGACCAATTGTAGGCCCAGTCTACAAAGTTCAAGGAGAATATTGCAACTCTCAGCCATCGAGTTTGGGAACTCAAGAAGTGAAAGAACATGTATGATGTGCTGAAGGAAGAGGTAGCAGAACTAAGGGAAGAGCATAACAAAGCCAAGAGGAACCGTGGGGATTAGAATGTTGTGGTATCTCAACGTTCGTCGCATGGATGTCAAATGATGTTTTTAAATTTGAATGTACAAAGTTTGAATTCAGTGAAATGAAAGTTGATTTAAATTCATGTTTCTACTTCGAATTTAATGGATTTTTGAATCAGAGTATGGTTGGAAGGAGAGCTAGGAATGGAGAAGGGCCCAGTTGTGGACTCGACCTGGAAACGGAGTTGGTCGGGGTCTATCAGACCATCAATGCCGTCGTCATGAACCAAAACCATAGGGGGATGCCTGCAAATCCAGTCCCTGAGGCAATCAAACTTGTGGAGTCATTCAAGCAGATGAAGCCACTAGTGTTTGAAGGGAAGTCAGATCTAGATGCAGCTGACAATTGGATTAGGCAAGTCGAGACTATTTTTGAGGTCTTGGAAACTCTAGAAGGTAGCAAGGTGAAGCTGGCTACATTGTAGCTCGAGAAGGACGCAGCTGTATGGTGGCAGTCCTTGAAGCAGACTATGGGAAATGATGTTATCGGCTAGGAGAAATTCTTGGAAGAGTTTAGCGGTCACTACTTTCCATCCGACGTCCAAGAGAAGAAAGCGATGGAGTTCCTGGCATTGCAACAGAGAAGCATGTCTTTCAGGGAGTATGAGACAAGGTTTACTCAACTTTCGAGGTATGCAGCCGAACTTGTGATGGACGAGGTAAAGAAGGCTCGGAAGTTCGAGCACGGATTGAGGCTGAGTTTGAGATCAAGGATGATACCCCTTGGTATCAGAAAGTTTGACAAGATAGTCAAACGAGCTGTAGCCACAGAGGATATGGAGCAGTTCCATGCCGCCCAGAACATGAGGAACAATTGGAATTTCGGGAAGAGGCCCACACTTTCTGGGAATGTCACGGGGCAGCCGCCAGCTCAAAGGTTCAAACCTACGAAGGTGAACGCTGTCAATGTGGCTGGAAGACCCGGAAATGGTTGGGTGAGACCTCCCGTGGTGACTTGTTTCAATTGTGGAGAGAGGCCATTACAGATCTCAATACCCCAAGTTGCGAGATGTCGCCCGAAATGGACCACCGCAGCAGCTTGGGAAGAGGTCGTACCAGTAGGGGCGAGTATTCACTTTGACTGAGGTTGATGCAGATGAAGTGGATCACGTCATTATAGGTACGGGGGCAGATGTTTAGATCTTCTGATGTTCTTTTTCCTTGTTTATTTAGTAAAGGATGTGATGTAATGTGAGTTTATTATGTAACAGGAGAACTTTTATTAAATGGAAAGAAAGCTGGTATTCTGTTCGATACTGGATCCTTTCATACTTTTGTATTTCCTAAATTTGCTAAATTCTTGGGAGTGGAACCGAAGGTGTTTCCAGGCAAGGTCCTAGCAGTAGCTACTCCATCAGGGGAGACTTTAACTACTAATTGGTATTATGCAGACTGTGAGATCGAGATTGGAGACAGGATCTTCGAGATTGATCGGATTGAGCTAAATATCCTAGGTTCGATGTGTTGGATCCTGTAGGAAAGGCAAATAACACTAGAGGGGGGGGATGAATAGTGTTGTTTAAAAATTAATTAAAAACTTGAACTTTTCGTACTGTTAAGTCGACTGAAAATAGATATACAGTCGACTATTGCGTCAGATAGGAAGAGTATTTTACTGAAGAGTTACAAGTCTGATCAGTCGACTTATAGCGGAAAACCAGTCGACTTACCAGACAATTTTTTGAAATAAAAATCAGAGAAATTGAAATTGCAAGTTGAGTGAATAAACCCACAGAGAGTCAATCACAGCCAAACACAACGATGTATCCTAGTTCGGTCCTCCGAACCTACATCCAGTCTCCAAGTAACCCACTTGAGATTTTTCTCTATTCTTGAAAAAGTACAAGAATACTCTACGGCCTTTGACAACAACAATATCAAATCCGTAGACCTCTCTCACCACTAGAGAGAGCAAACCCACTCTACACCCTAGAGTGGAACCAACTATAAAACCCAGAGTCCTACTCTCCAACTGAGAGGACCACTCTCACAACCTGAGAGTGAAAACAACAAAAATTGAGTTTACAACAACCTATAGCCTTGTATGTGATAGTGCTTCTGTATAGTGGTTATTAGCTCAACTTCTGAATTCAGTCTAAAACGAAATGAATATTATATTAGACTGAAATTCAGATAACCAAGTCTTAGAGAGTTTGTATGCTTTTGAAATACTTGTTCTTATTGAAAACAAAAGACTTGAAAGTTAAAAAATGCTTGGAACATAATCCAAATGATTCCAATACTCTATTTATAGAGTAAGAATTAAGGAATGTTGTAAAACAATTCTATAAACCGTAATAAAATGGACATAAAGATTTGAATTTGAAAAACAAGTTTTAAATTTAGAAATCTGTCGAAACGTCTTGAACAGTCGACTGGGTTGCCATAATGAGTCGACTGGCCAGAGCTTGTATGAGTTCAGGCAGTTTTGTACTATGACAGTCGACTGGTTCCAAGGAGCAGTCGACTGGTAGTCATACAGCTGAACTTATTCAAGCTTATTTTGACATTTTGATTTTGTAAAACATTCAGATTATTTAAAGCATGCATGAGTGTGTGTGTGTGACAAGGCTATTACAAGTTTCTAAGACTCAAAGAAAAAATACAATATTACAAGACACTTTGTTTAAACATCTGAAGCACTTTGAATCTTGTCTTGAACTTGAGTCTTTGTCTTGAGCTTGAGCCTTTGTCTTGATGTCTTGAAGCTTGATCAATTACTCTTGAAAGCTTCATCAGATTGTGTTGCCTTTGTGTATTTTACCATGGTATTGATTTTGATACACTCTGCAAGAGATATTTGGTAGAATAACTTTGTATTGTGTTGTAGTCATCAAAACCAAGAATCAACATTCTCCACCTTTTTGATGATGACAACACAATAACTTATAATAATAACAATATACATAGCAAGATGTCACACATAATTTAAAGATATACAAATGTGAAATAAGCTCCCCTAAATAATGTACAATATGCACACAATTATGAAATAATAACCATATATATAAAACATGCGCACAAAAAACAAAACCATATTTTTTTCCCCCTTTGTCATCAACAAAAACATGAGGAAGGATACATCATAAAGAACAAAATCAACATTTCATAACCATAACACATTTATACATAAGAAATCAAGTACATTGTTGCAGTTAAGTGACGATTCAGAATCAGAAAAACCAAACTAATGTCACAACAGTCAACTGGTTTTGATATCAGTCGACTTAGTCGAGAGAAAATTAAACCAAATGAAACATCAACTAAAACTTCTATCAGTCGACTGTCCAGAACACAAAATTCAGCCAAAATATGGACAACAAAAATACTTTATAAGTCGACCGAAAAAGACATTTAAGTCGACTTAAACAAAATAAATTTTCAAGAAATGTCATGAAAACAACAAATTCCTAGTTCTCTTCTAAAGTTGATAAAAATGTCTTCCTTAAGTGGTTTGGTAAATATATCTGCTACTTATTTATCAGTAGAAATAAAATCCAAAGTTATATCTCCCTTTAAAAACATGATCACGTAAAAAATGATGTCGAATATCAATATATTTTGTACGTGAGTGTTGAACCGGATTTTTAGATAGATTAATAGCACTGGTATTATTACACATTATAGCAGGTTTTGAAAATGAAATACCATAATCTAATAAAGTTTGTTTCATCCACAAAATTTGGGCACAAGCCAAACTTGCAGCAATATATTCAGCTTCTGTAGTAGATAGGGATACCGAATTTTGTTTTTTACTGCACCAAGAAACTAGTGAATGTCCCAAAAAGTGACAAGTTCCACTAGTACTTTTACGATCAGTTTTACTACCAACAAAATCAGCGTCATTATATGACAAAAGTTGAAAATTATCGGTGCGTGGATAAAACAAACTAGATTCAGACGTGCCTTTAATGTATCTTAAGATACGTTTCACAGCTTTTAAGTGAGATTCTTTTGTATTCGACTGATATCTAGCACACAAACATACACTAAACATAATATCTGGTCTACTAGCAGTTATATATAAGAGTGAGCCAATCATACCTCGATAGAGTTTTTGATTAATGCTATTGCCTAAATCATCTTTGTCAAGTGTAGTGTAGTAGTAGTAGCCGTAGGTGTGGTCTTACTACTAGTGCTATCTATGCCAAACCGTTTGAGTAATTCCTTAGCATATTTTCCTTGATTGATGAACATGCCATTTTGTGACTGCTTTATTTGTAGTCTAAGGAAATAATTGAGTTCACCCATGTGACTCATCTCAAACTCATTTTTCATGGTATTAGCAAACTCTTGACAGAGATTACAATTAGTAGATCCAAAAATTATGTCATCTACATATATTTGTATGATTAGAATATCTGTCTCTATTTTCCTAATAAACAAGGTAGTAACTACTTTACCTACCTCAAAACCAGTTTCTAAGAGAAAAGTTTTTAACCCATCATACCAAGCACGTGGTGCTTGTTTAAGACCATATAAAGCCTTTTTCAATTTAAAAACGTGGTTTGGGAATTGTTCATGTTCGAAACCAGGTGGTTGCTTAACATAAACATCTTCCTTAATAAATCCATTCAAGAAAGCACTTTTAACATCCATTTGGAAAAGTGTAAAATTCATAAAACACGCGAAAGATAATAAGATCCTAATTGATTCTAGTCTATCAACAGGAGCATATGTTTTATTAAAATCGATTCCTTCTTCTTGATTATATCCTTGAGCAACTAATCTAGCCTTGTTCCTAATGACTTATCCTGATTCATCTAACTTATTCTTAAATACCCATTTGGTACCAATTATAGTATGATCAGGAGGTCGTGGAACTAGATCCCATACATCATTTCTTATAAATTGGTTAAGTTCATCTTGCATGGCATTCATCTAAAATTCATTCTCACGAGCTTCTTGTACATTCTTCGGTTCAAAATCCAACAAGAAAGCCGTATGAGAAATCATGTTAACATGAGATCTTGTTTGAATACCACGTGAAATATCACCAATTATTAAATCATGAGGATAATCTCTAACTTCAACAAACGCTTTTGGTAAAGTTTGAGTCATCACAACAGGATCAGTCGACTTAACAAGTCCATCAGTCGACTTGTCTAGGGTTGTTTGCTCTAATGATTTAATAATGTTATTAAAGGTGATGATTCTATTTTATCATCTTTAATAACAGTAGATAAAGGCATGGATTCATCAAATGAAACATGCATAGATTCTTCAATAGTCAAAGTTGACTTATTGAAAATTCACTGTCTTAAACTTATTTGAGTATCCAATGAAGATACCTTCATTAAATCTAGCATCAAATTTATCGGAATTATCTTTAGTGTTTAATATGAAACACTTACATCCAAATACTTTAAAATATGATAATTTAGGAATTTTTTCATAGAATAGTTCATAACAAGTTTTCTTAAGCTTAGGCCTAATCAATATTTTATTTAAAACATAGCATGCTGTAGAAACAGCTTCAGGCCAGAAGTACTTAGGCAAATCGCTTTCAATAAGCATAGTACGTGCACACTCATGCAATGTCCTATTCTTTCTTTCGACCACTCCATTTTGTGGTGAAGCTCTAGGAAATGCAAATGAATGTGTTATACCATTCTTGTTGTAATATTCTAAAAACGTTTCATTCTCAGATTCTCCACTATGATCACTTCTAATAGTGACTATGGTTAGAGATTTTTGATTTTGAATTCATTTGCAGAAATTTGCAAATTCTTCAAAGGCATCATATTTATGTTTTTAAAAGAAAACTCATGTAAATCTTAAAAAATTATCTACTAAAACAAATACATATCTACTTTTATTTAAAGAAGCGACTCTAGTTGGACCAAATAAATTCATATGAATTAATTCGAGAGGCCTACTAGTAGAAATCATTTCTTTTGTCTTAAAAGTAGATTTGACTTGTTTTCCTAGTTGACATGCATCACATAACTTATCTTTCTTAAAAGATAGTCTTGGCAATCCTTTAACTAGGTTGTATTTAGACAATTTAGCAATATTTTTCATATTTGCATGGCCAAATCTCTTATGTCAAAGCCAAGAATCATTGTTAGAAGCTACTAATCAAAAATCATTAGAAAATTTATTTGTTTTTAAGCATAACTTATAAATGTTGTTTTCCCAAAAGCCTTGAAAAATAACACTTTGCATAGATGAATCATATATTAAACATGCATCTTTTTCAAAAACAAATTTATATCCCTTATCACAAAGCTGGCTAATACTTAACAGATTATGCTTTAATCCACTAACAAGAAATACTTCTTCTATAGTAAGGGTAGTGTTCTTACCGACCACGCTTATTCCAATAACCTTCCCTTTGTTGTTGTCCATCTATCTCTTGCATAATTATAAATGTGACTGTTCCTCCATCTATCTCTTGCATGGACGAAAGAAGATTAGCATGACCAGTCATATGCTTGGAGCATCCGCTGTCAAGTATCCAACGTTCTCTTTTAGGTACCTATAAAATAAGCATTGTAAATATGGTACCCTTTTCATTGGGTCTGAAAGGGATTAGTTTTTGGGAAACCAACCCAAAGTGAGTTTGATTTACCACCAGAAGCAGGAATATAATTTACAGAATTACATACATTAAGAACAAAAGAAGTTATATAAGTAATTCTATCGTTTAGACTCAGGTTGACTGGAACCCAAATGTTTTAAGTCTGTCCAGTCGACTTTATTGTACCTTTCAGTCAACTGTTATGAGAAGTAAGTCGACTAGGAGGTGAAATAGGTCGACTTATCTGAAGTTTTCGTCTCTTTGAATAAGACTCCAAACTCTAGACAGATGACTGACATTAGAGTTCAATCGATTGGTCAGAACTACAGAATTACTATTTTCATGGAAAATAATAGTTTTTGGTTTCTCAAAAAACTCATATAATTTTTTCTTCACACTAAAAATAGAATCAGTCTTATTACTACTAGTATCCTTAGAAGAATGATGTTTTTCAAGAGTCTTTTGAAAACCAAGTCCAAATCTTTTATTAGATTGAACTTGATTTTGGAGAACTTCATTTAAATTCTCCTTTCCTTTGTTAAATTTAGATACATTCTTTGATATCTCTTCATAATTTTTCTTAAGAGAGACAAGATCTACATCCAAGTTTGAAAGTCGAGAATTTAAAGATTTGACTTCAACATTTAAGTCAAGACTTGAGAAAGTGTTTGATTGACTTTCTCTAAATTTTTAACTCGAATTTTCTCCTTCTTAAGTTCTTGAAAAACTTCATTGAAAGCATCTAATAAGTCATTTGAATCAAAATTTTCACTTACATCGTTTTGTGTAGCCATGAAACATACGTTCACTACTTCGTTTGACTCCTCATTCTCTTCTTCCGATGAAGAGTCGCTATCATCCCAAGTTGCTTGATATGCGTTCTTGTTCTTCATATACTTGTTCTTTGTGTACTTGTCCTGTAATACCCCGTGTTTTCAAACTAATATATATATATATATATATATAATATATGTTGAAAACTTAAAAATAAGTTGTTTGGTAAAGTAATAATGCATGGACGGATATAGGTAATATGTTGAAAATGTTTGAATGGTGGGGGCCCACGGCAAAATGAAATGCCAGATGCTTTGATGTTGCTTGACTTCGTCAAAGCATGCATGACGTGGCATTTGGGACTAGGGGCCCACTGTGTGTTCTTACTCTCAGCAGATGAGAGAGAATAGGGGAATAGGTATGGGATAGTCCCATATCGGAAAGAAATTGTAATTAAATAATATTAAAATATAATAGCCTATGATCAAGAGTCACCTAATCGGTTAACCAACTTTTGAGAGGCAGCCTGTAGTGGGCAGTTGTACTACATAGTATCTAATTTGTCTTATAAATTGTATAAATTGTCTGAGCTAAGGGAAGGGGTATTACAAATGGTATCAAAGCCGACTTTCGACACCGAGTGTGGGTAAGAGTCGGCGAGATGTATGCCTGAGATGGAGCTAGCAGATGTACGTCGGGTATGCTTGAGAGAGAGCGAGGTGGCGGCCTGAAATAGTGGACCACCCGCAGAATCAGGGTACGGTGCAGCTAGCAGAATCAGGGTACTCCACTCCACATCGGCTAGAAAGGAGATCCTGCACTAGATTGTGCATGCCCGTGCTCAGCGAGGACGCTGATTTCTGAAGGTGGGGTGTCTGTAACACCCTATGTTTTCAAACTAATATATATATATATATATATATATATATATATATATATATAATATGTTGAAAACTTAAAAATAAGTTGTTGTTTGGTAAAGTAATAATGCATGGATGGATATAGGTAATATGTTGAAAATGTATGAATGGTGGGGGCCCACGACAAAATGAAATGCCAGATGCTTTGATGTTGCTTGACTTCGTCAAAGCATGCATGACGTGGCAGTTGGGACTAGGGGCCCATTGTGTGTGTTCTTACTCTCGGCAGATGAAAGAGAGAATAAGGGAATAGGTATGGGATTGTCCCATATCGGAAAGAAATTGTAATTAAATAATATTAAAATATAATAACCTATGATCAAGAGTCACCTAATCAGTTAACCAACTTTTGAGAGGCAGCCTGTGGTGGGCAGTTGTACTACATGGTATCTAATTTGTCTTATAAATTGTATAAATTGTCTGAGCTAGGGGCAGGGGCGTTACGTGTTGTCATGCCCTGCTTCCCAAAAGAGAATACGGAATACGGATACACCATAAAAGCCCAGCAAATGATTTTCATAATCCATAAGCTGTTCAAAAATCTTTACAACATTCACAAGATTAATTAGAGTCGGAAGCAAAAATTTCAACCAACATGCACATATGAACCAAAATACCAACAAGAATACTTGAAACCAAAATGTATTAATCTCAAATAATCATGATCTGAATAAGTCAAAATCCTAGGTCATATTGCCCAAATACAAGAATAAATCCAAGTATCAAAATACAATATTGTTCAAGCAAGCTATAAGAAATAATAATAAAATCCTGCCCTAATACTTCATGTCACCAATACCATCTGAATCTTGTTCTCCAAAATCTGCAATTTAACAATTACATGGAAGTGGAAAAGTGAAAACAAGTACCCGTCAATTGCAAGTTACGGACCACTTGTAATGCAGGATACAAGTACATGGGGAAAACTAACTAACAAGTAACATGGTATAAACATGATGTCAAAATAAACAATTAGCATGGTAAGGCGAACAAGTACAAGTGGCATGTATCAAGTGTCAAGTGAACAAGTATCATGTAAACAAGTATCAAGTATCACGAATCAAGAATCACGAAATCAAGTAACAAGCAACAAGTGTCAAGTAGTCAAGTATCATGTTCAAGCATCAAGTCTCATGTATTATGTATTCAAGTATCAAGTAAGCATGTACCATGTTCAAGTAGCAAGTGTCATGTATCATGTCTTATAATTATTACTATTTAGGTAGCACTACATGCATCCCAGCTTTTGCTACATGGTTGCTACAACAAACAGATTCGTTTTTTATTTTATAGTAGACCATAGAGGACAGTGTACTCAGAGACAAGTATCAAGTAACAAGTATCAAGCACGAGTCACGTAATCGTGAACACGTGACAACAAGTAGTATCAAGCAAGAGTCACGTAATCATGAACACGTGGCAGCAAGTAATATCAAGCATTAGTCATGTAGTCATGAAACATGGCAACAAGTAGTATCAAGCATGAATCATGTAGTCATGAAACATGGCAACAAGTAGTGGGAAACATGGACCCCCTTTTGAGTACGCGTTTCTGAATTAACCACTATTCAATCTTTCCCTTAAACCCCGACATGATTAATTATTATTAATATCAAACAAGCATGTAGTTGTACAAAATATATCAAGAATAACATGGCATGATCATGTGACAAGTTCAAGTTGCGAGATTAATATGTACGAGTGAAAGATAACACATAAAAGAACAAGATAACCAAATTTCTAGTTCAGGACAGCAAGACCATACTGTAGTAAAACAGAAATTCCTAGTGTTACAAACATACAAATCTAAATCTGTTGAAACATCTAGAAAAAAGAAACTCAACCGAATCCAGCGAATATAAATAAGTCATCTAATATTTTGCAAAAACATAACTCAAAACTGATTTGAATCCAAAAAACATGTTCAGCCAGAAATCAGAAGATTGGATTCAAGAACAGGAAAACAGCATGAAAACCCATTAAACAAATCCACGAAAATTCTGGGGTATTCCCATATATGTCTAGAATCAGAATATAAAGTTTCACAATATTCCAATAAGATTTGTTTAGTCAACATAAATCAGAAAACATCAAGAAACGATAGTTTGGCAAATCTGGAATTCCCAACACTGCTGTACGAGAACTGTAATATCTCGCAAATCGTGAAACGAAATAAAAATCCGCCAAAGGGAGATGAAAATGGACAAAATATACTAACTTTCATATTTCATAATTATTTTTCATACAGGAAAAGGAATCAGGGTGAAAATACGATTCTTTAAAGAATAGCGAGCAAAATACAGCAAATACAGTCTTTATAAACAAGCATGAAACGACATATAAAACTCATCGATAAAATCTACCAAAATTCTGAGTAATCCCTAGATAGAAATAGAAATACTGACCAATGTTTCAGATCAAAGTAATATGTTTAGCATAAGTATCAAAATAGTTTAGTCATCAAAATCATCAAGAAACGAAATCTGGAAATGAAATACATCTCTGTAGTAAAACAGTCATATCTCACACATACAAAAACGAAATCGACCAAGGTCAGAGGGGTTGGAAAGAAGACGAATTCCTCTACAAATCATGTTTTATATTGAAATTAAGATTCTGAACATAATATGGTCTAAATTACTGATCAAGACACATTATCGACAAAACACAGAATTTACTCTAGGAACAAAACCAACACGAATCACATGAAACTTGATCGAAACATAACTAAACATGAATTAGAGTCTACTAGGTGTCCAAACCACATGATATAGGGTATACAATATGTCCACAACAAGTATCTCACATGGATCTGACAAGCACACAAGTTCTCCTAATTCTTTCACATATACATCACATCAAGAAACGGTCACTCCTAAGTTAATTCATGTCGCATGTGTCGTGGGGCAACTATGGTCAATAGCACTATAGAGACAATACTCATCAAAAATGCATCACACACGAGTTGTCTCTAGAACCCAACTACACTACAAGCGGTATTTATGACTTGTATCAAACAAAGGAATTGAGTACAAGTTACTTGCCTGAGAGATGATGTCGGAAACGAAGCAAAAGCAAGAATAATGGGAACGAATTCCTGGGCACGAAAACAACGAACGAGTACAAGCAACCCACACAAACCGCGAGAGAATCACTACCCCAACAACGAACACAATATTGAGCACACGAATGCCGAGCACATGCCCCAAAAATAAGCACAACTCACAAACACAACAAAGAACGAATCCACGAACAAAACCCGAATCCACACACACACTGAAACCAAACCCACCACAAGAGGGCAGTGGGATCGATAGCGCCGCGATGTTAGAGGACGACGAACAGAGCGACGCCGGAAGGGCTGCTGCCGGTTGGCTGGTAGGGGAAAATCACAGCACGGTGGTGGCAAGGCGGAGGATGGCACGCTGGCTGCAGTGGGAAGTCGGGGAGTGGCGTCGAAGTGTTGGCGGAGCATTGGGTCGAGACTGGCTTGGCATTGGGGTGCAGTCGTCGGCCAGCCGCTGGCACCGCGACTGGACGGCCGGGGGTGCCGAGAGGGCTGTGTTGCCGCTGTCGGAGGGAACAGTACGGGGAAAGGTGCACCGGGGGCAAACAGCAGGGGTAAGGAAAGGTCGGGAGAGCGGAGAGAGGAACGAAGATGAAGAGGTGGCTATGGGTTTCATGAATGGAGGGGAATAGTCAGAAAAGAATGCATGGCTTTTATATAGGTAGGATGGAGATAGGTTTTAGGGTTAGGGAACTAGGAGAATGACGGCTAACAGGGAGTTTGAGGGGGTGATAATGGGTGTGGGTTTAAAACATATGGGTAATGGGTTTAATTGGGAAAATGGGTGTGGGTGTTTAATGGGTATTTGGGTTAACGGGTAATGGGGGTTAAATAAAAATCCAATAAGAAAATTAAATAACCAATAAAACACAATTCATTAAATAATGTAATTTACATTACAAAGTAAAATTTATTTAAAATACTACAAATACAGTTAGTAGATAAAGGTGGATTTTTAATAACCAGTCAAAAAATCAATAATAACCATAATACTAATAGCAATAGTAATGATAAGAGTAATACTAGCAAAAAAATAAGAATTGTATTACAATATAAAAATCATAGAAAATATCTGTAATAAAGCTATTGGTCGAAAATAAATTTTAATAGGAGATATAACAATACAATTTGACAAAAGAATTTGAAAACCGGAAAAAAAATAATTTACGAAAATTTAAATACAGAAAATACACGGAAAAATACATTTTTGGGAAAACAGGTGTTACAAATCCTACCTACCTTACAACAAAATTTCGTCCTCGAAATTTGCTTAGACGGTACATAGGACGGGGCAAAAACAAACTAACTTGGGGAAGGGTAACAAAACAGAGGGGTAAAGGGAAAGGAACAAAGCAGGGGCAATACCAGAAGAAGAAAGAAAATGGATAACAGGGAGGTCAAATAGAATGCAAGAAAGAAAATAAACAGTGTCAAAAGAAAAGAATCAACAGAAGAAAGATAAAGAGTAGGTAGAACTGGAATCAAAGAGAGAAAAGACATGAAAGAATTAAATCAAATAATGAATGGGTGCATGATGGCAAAATAGAATGCAAGAAAGAAGTAACCGGTATCAAAAATGAAGAAAAAAAAACAACACAAGACTTGCAAGATAACAAAGCAAAGAGATGGGAAAAAATGAATGGATGAACAGGGGTGAGGAAAACACAATACAGAAAGATAATGTCAAAGAATAATGCAAGACAAAATGAAGGAGCAAATGAGAAACAATAAAATAACAAATGCAAAATATACCTAGAGAAACTTCCTCAGCTGACTCAGCATCCGCAGCAGTCAGGTTGAAAGCATGATCTCTCCTCGGGGCAGCGGTCCTCTGACCGACAATCTGGCGCTGCGGAGGAAGCGGTGGTCGGACTGGACCACAAGCTGGGGCAACCTGCTGAACGTGACTCCTGGCTGGAAGAGCCATCTGCTGCTACTGCAGACAATTCCGCACTGTATGGTCAGCTAAACCACAACTAAAACAGCGGTTATTAGCACGCCTGCAGTCTCTATGCACATGCCCGGGCATCTGGCAGAAATCACAGAATCCCTCTCTCCGAGGAGCGACAGAAGTGCTAGGAGCTTCCCAGACACGAGGGGTTGGGACAGGCCTCCGAATCGACCCACCAGAAAGCCTAACAACAACAAAAGAGAGCGGAATAGTCCGCTGGGGAGGAGCCAATCCACCACGAGCCTGCTCCTGAGCTCGAGCTGCCTCGAGAGCTTCAGCATAAATACGCAAGCGAAGAGAGACAAGCTGCACCTTGATGTCACGAGCAAGTCCCAAAATGAACCTACGAGCCCTGTCCTCTTCGTTTCCACAAGAATGGCAGCGAAGCGTCTGGCTGAGTCTAGTAAATTCAGCTGCGTACTCATCCACAGACCTGGAGCCTTGTTCCAAGAAAGTCTCATGTTACCACATTGCTTGGACAATATGTAACAAAATTCCATTATTAGAAATGACGACCAACTTGTTTTAGGGTCAAGAACTGTTGCTCGGTCAAGAACTGTTGCTCCATCTCCACTCTAGTGCTGCTAGGAAAGAACTTTTCCAAGAAGCTCCTAGTGAAAGTGGCCCAAGTGATCGGTCGTTCGAGTCTTTCGGACTCGGATCTCCACCAGATATGAGCCAAGTCCACCAACTGGATGGTTACCACATCCACTCGATCTGCATCTGCCACTCTTGCCACCAAAAGTAATTGCTCAGTCCGGATCAACCACTGTTCGGCCACCAAAGGCGTCTCAGTGCCCAAAAATCTGTCAGGATGCAGCGTCATGAAGTCCGTGACTGTACCCGAATAGGGAGGAAGAGCTGCCTGCATAGGCACAGCGGGCGGCAGAACCCGAGCAGCATCTAAAGTAGTCATCACCAAGTCACTGTAGTTTTGTAGCATATTGATCAGCCGCTCCAACACATTGGTGATGGCCTCAAATCCGGGATGATCATCCTGAAGACGAGAAGTAGAACCTCTACGAGCCATAGTCTGCACAAAACCAAAACAATTAGCATCCAGATCAAAGTTGATAATAATTCATTTATGCATGCATGGTTGGTGAAATATTGAGCCGATCCCAGTTCGAGCCAAGCTTGTCTAATATATCAGTCAAACTAATACATTAGCCAAACTTGGGCTCTGATACCACTAAAAACCCTGTCACGCCCCGCTTCCTAAAAGAGAATACGGAATACAGATACGCGACAAAAGCCCAGCGAATAATTTTCATCATCCATAAGCTGTTCAAGAATCTTTACAACATTCACAAGATTAATCAGGGTCGGAAGAAAAAGTATCAACCAACATGCACATATGAACCAAAATACCAACAAGAATACTTGAAACCAAAATGTATTAATCTCAAATAATCATGATCTGAATAAGTCAAAGTCCTGGGTCACATTGCCCAAATACAAGAATAAATCCAAGTATCAAAATACAATATTATTCAAGCAAGCTACAAGAAATAATAATAAAATCTAGCACCAATACTTCATGTCACCAATACTATCTGGAACCTATTCTCCAAAATCTGCAATTTAACAATTGCAGGGAAGAGGAAAAGAGAAAACAAGTATCCGTCAATTGCAAGTTACGGGCTACTTGTAATGCAGGATACAAGTACATGGAGAAAACTAACCAACAAGTAACATGGTATAAGCATGATGTCAAAATAAACAACTAGCATGGTTAGGCGAACAAATACAAGTGGCATGTATCAAGTGTCAAGTGAACAAGTATCATGTAAACAAGTATCAAGTATCACGAATCAAGTATCACGAAATCAAGTAACAAGCAACAAGTGTCAAGTAGTCAAGTATCATGTTCAAGCATCATGTCTCATGTATCATGTAGTCAAGTATCAAGCAAGCATGTATCATGTTCAAGTAGCAAGTGTCATGTATCATGTCTTATAGTTATTACTATCTAGGTAGCACTTCATGCATCCCAGCTTTTACTACATGGTTGCTACAACAAACAGTTTCGTTTTAAATTTCATAGGGGACCATAGAAGGCAGTGTACTCAGGGACAAGTATCAAGTAACAAGTATCAAGCACGAGTCACGTAATCGTGAATACGTGGCAACAAGTAGTATCAAGAACGAGTCATATAATCGTGAACACGTGGCAGCAAGTAGTATCAAGTATGAGTCATGTAGTCATGAAACACGGCAACAAGTAGTATCAAGCATGAATGATGTAGTCATGAAATATGCCAACAAGTAGTGGAAAACACGGGCCCCCTTCTGAGTACATGTTTCTGAATTATCCACTATTCGATCTCGACCTTAAACCCCGGCTTGATTAATTATTATTAATGTCAAACAATCATGTAGGTGTAAAAAATATATCAAGAATAATATGGCATGATCATGTGACAAGTTCATGTACGAGTGCAAGATAACACATAAAAGAACAAGATAAACAAATTTCTAGTTCAGGACAGCAATGACCATATTGTAGTAAAACAGAAATTCCTAGTGTTACAAACATGCAAATCTAAATCCGTCGAAACTTCTAGAAAAAGACTACCAACCAAATCCAGCAAATATAAATAAGTCATATAGTATTTCGCAAAAACATAACTCAAAACTGATTTGAATCTAGAAAATACGTTCAGTCAGAAATCAGAAGATTGGATTCAAGAACAGGAAAACAGCATGAAAACTCATTAAACAAATCTACGAAAAAATAGGGGTATTCCCCTATATGTCTAGCATCAGAATATAAAGTTTCACAATATTCCAGTAAGATTTGTTTAGTCAATAAAAATCAGAAAACATCAAGAAACGATAGTTTGGCAAATCTGGAATTCCCAACACTGCTGTACGAGAACTGTAATATCTCGCAAGCCGTGAAATGAAATCTAAATCCGTCAAAGGAAGATGGAAACCGACAAAATATACCAAATTTCATATTTCATAATTATTTTTCATACAAGAAAAGGAATCAGGGTGAAAATACGATTCTTTAAAAAATAGCGAGCAAAATACAGCAAATACAGTCTTTATAAACAAGCATGAAACGGCATATAAAACTCATCGATAAAATCCACCAAAATTCTGAGTAATTCCTAGATAGAAATAGAAATACTGACCAATGTTTCAGATCAAAGTAATATGTTTAGCACAAGTATCAAAATAGTTTAGTCATCAAAATCATCAAGAAACGAAATCTAGAAATGAAATACATCTCTGTAGTAAAACAGTCATATCTCACACATACGAAAACGAAATCGACCAAGGTCAGAGGGGTTGGAAAGAAGACGAATTCCTCTACAAATCATGTTTTATATTGAAATTAAGATTCTGAACATAATATGGTCTAAATTACTGATCAAGACACATTATCGACAAAACACAGAATTTACTCTAGGAGCAAACCAACACGAATCACACGAAACTTGATCGAAACATAACTAAACATGAATTAGAGTCTACTAGGTGTCCAAACCACATGATATAGGGTATACAACATGTCCACAAGAAGTATCTCACATGGATCTCACAAGCACACAAGTTCTCATAATTGTTTCACATATACATCACATTAAGAAACGGTCACTCGTAGGTTAATTCATGTCGCATGTGTCGTGGGGCAACTATGGTCAATAGCACTATAGAGACAATACTCATCAAAAATGCATCACACACGAGTTGTCTCTAGAACCCAACTACACTACCAGCGGTATTTATGACTTGTATCATACAAAGGAATTAAGTACAAGTTACTTGCCTGAGAGATGATGACGGAAACGAAGCAAAAGTAAGAATAATGGGAACAGATTCCTGGGCACGAACACAACGAACGAGTACGAGCAACCCACATGAACTGCGAGAGAATCACTAAACCAACAATGAACACAATAATGAGCACACGAATGCCGAGCACACGGCCCAAAAATGAGCACAACTCACGAACATAACAACGAATGAATCCACGAACAAAACCCAAATAGACACACACACACACCGAAACCAAACCCATCACAAGAGGGCAGTGGGGTCGGTAGCGCCGCGATGTCAGAGGATGGTGAAAAGAGCGATGCTGGAAGGGCTGCTTCCTGGCTGGCTGGCAGGGGGAAAAGCACAGCACAGTGATGGAAAGGCAGAGGACGGCATGCTGGCTGTAGTAGGGAAGCGGGGAGCGGCGTCGAAGTGTTGGCAGAGCATAGGGTCGAGACTGGCTTAGTGTCGGGGTGCAGTCGTCGGCCTACCGCTGGTGCCGCAACTGGACGGCAGGGGGTGCCGGGAGGGTTGTGTTGCCGCTGTCAGAGGGAACAGCACGGGGAGAGTTGCACCGGGGGCAAGCAGCGGGATAGGGAAAGGTCGGGAAAGCGGAGAGAGGAATGAAGATGAAGAATGCATGGGTTTTATATAGGTAGGATGGAGATAGGTTTTAGGGTTAGGGGACTAGGAGAATGACGGCTAACAGGGTAAGTTGGGTTTCGGGTTTGAGGGGGTGATAACGGGTGTGGGTTTAAAACATATGGGTAATGGGTTTAATTGGGTAAACGGGTGTGGGTGTTTAATGGGTGTTTGGGTTAACGGGTAATAGGGGTTAAATAAAAATCCAATAAGAAAATCAAATTACCAATAAAACACAATTCATTAAATAATGTAATTTACATTAAAAAATATAATTTATTTAAAATACTACAAATACAGTTAGTAGATAAAGGTGGATTTTTAATAACCAGTCAAAAAATCAATAATAACCATAAAAATAATATCAATAGTAATAATAAGAGTAATACTAGCAAAAAAATAGGAATTGTATTACAATATAAAAATCGTAAAAAATATTTGTAATAAAGTTATTGATCGAAAACAAATTTTAATAGGAGATATAACAATACAATTTGACAAAAGAATTTGAAAACCAAAAAAAAATAATTTACGAAAATTAAAATACAGAAAATACACGAAAAAATACATATTTAGGAAAACAGGGGTTACACATGTCCTTCTTGAAGTTGGGAGCCTTCCCTTTTGATTTCGCATTTTCTAATGGGCAATCCTTCTTCATATGACATGTCTTGTTACACTTGAAACAAGTGGGAAGTTCATTAGTATCTTCAAACTTGGAATTAAATTTACCTTTTCGTAAAAATTTCTTAAACATTCTAGTGAACATGGTTATTTCTTCTTCATCTTCTTCTTCATCTTCGGAATCGGACATGGCCTTGAAAGCGAGTGTTTTCTTCTTTGCTTGTTGAGGTTCTACATCCTTCTCGCATTCTTCAAGTTGTACTTCGTATGCCATAAGATTTCCCACAAGATTCTCAAGAGAGAGTTGTGTTAAATCGTTGGCTTCTTCTATGGCAGTGGTCTTCTTCTCCCATTCGGGGGTTAGGGTACGAAGAACTTTCCTCTCCATTTCTACTTGCGAGTACATCTTTCCAAGGCCCACAAGAGAGTTTGTAATGTCTGTGAACCGTGTTATCATGTATGACACACTCTCATTCTCGTTCATACGGAACATCTCAAACCTGTGAACAAGAACAGATATCTTAGATTCTTTAACCTTATTAGTACCTTCATGAGTTACCTCGAGTGTGTTCCAAATTTGATGAGCTGTTGTTGTATTTGACACACGATTGAACTCCTCTTTGGTAAGTGCACAGAATAAAGCATTCATCGCCTTTGCATTGTTCATTGTGTTGCTCTTCATGTCCTCGTTCCATTGTGCATAGGGAATTGTAGGAGTGGTGAATTCTGTTGTGAGTGGTGCATAGGGAATCCTCGCCTTTCCATTGTTCATTGTAGGAGTGGTGCATAGGGAATTGTAGGAGTGGTGAATTGTGTTGCTCTTCATGTCCTCGTTCCATTGTGCATAGTGTTGTTTAAAAATTAATTAAAAACATGAACTTTTCATACTGTTAAGTCGACTGAAAATAGATTTACACTCGACTGTTACGTCAGATAGGAAGAGTATTTTACTAAAGAGTTACAAGTCTGATCAATCGACTTATAGCGGAAAACCAGTCAACTTACCAGACAAGCTTTTGAAATAAAACTCAAAGAAATTGAAATTGCAAGTTGAGAGAATACAACCACAGATAGTCAATTACAGCCAAACACAACGATGTATCCTGTTTCAGTCCTTCCGACCTCCATCCAGTCCCCAAGCAACCCACTTGAGATTTTCCACTATTCTTTAAAAAGTACAAGAATACTCTACGGCCTTCGACAACAACAATGTCAAATCCGTAGACCTCTCTCACCACTTGAAAGTTAAAGAATGCTTGGAACCTTTTCCAAATGATTCCTATACCCTATTCATAGAGTAAGAATCAAGGAACATTGTAAAACAGTTCCATAAACCATAATAAAATGGATATAAAAGATTTGAATTAGAAAAACAAGTTTTAAATTTAGAAATCTGTCGAAACAGCTTGAACAGTCGACTGGGTTGCCATAATAAGTCGACTGGCCAGAACTTGTATGAGTTCAGGCAGTTTCGTACTATGATAGTCGACTGGTTCCAAGGAGCGGTGACTGGTACTCATACACCTGAACTTATTCAAGCTTATTTTGACATTTTGATTTTGTAAAACACTCAGATTATTTAAATCATGTGTGAGTGTGTGTGTGACAAGGCTATTACAAGTTTCTAAGACTCAAAGAAAAAATACAATATTACAAGATACTTTGTTTAAACATTTGAAGTACTTTGAATCTTGTCTTGAACTTGAGTCTTTGTCTTGAGCTTGAGCCTTTATCTTGATGTCTTGAAGCTTGATCAATTACTCTTGAAAGCTTCATCAGATTGTGTTGCCTTTTTGTATTTTACCCTGGTATTGACTTTGATACACTCTGCAAGAGATATTTGGTAGAACAACTTTGTATTGTATTGTAGTCATCAAAACCAAGAATCAACACGATGTTGTCATTCGCATAGATTGGATGTCGGTGTACAGTGCAAACATCGAGTGTAAAACCAAGGAGGTAACAGTGAAGGCTCCAGGAGGTCCTGCAGTCACTTTCCAGGGGAAGAAGAGATGTTAAGGTTTGGTGGCAGCTATCAGCAAGAAGAAGGTTCCGATGGAGGTGTAGCAGATTCCGGTGGTTCGGGATTACCCGACAGTGTTCTTGGAGGATTTTCCCCGGTTTCCCCTGCATTGTGATGTAGATTTCAGCATCACTATCCAGCTAGAGAGTGCACCATTTTCAAGGCATCGTATAGGATGGCGCCCGTGGAGCAGGATGAAGTTAAATGGCAGATTGAGGAGCTCTTGGGATAAGATTTTATTCAGCCGAGTGTGTCACCTTAGGGAGCACCGGTGTTGTTGGTGAAGAAGAAGGATGGTTCGATGAGGATGTGCATCGATTATCGGGATCTGAATAAAGTGACTGTTTAGAATAAATATCTCATTCCACGAATTGATGACCTGTTCGATCATCTACAAGGAGCAGCTGTTTTCTCCAGAATAGACCTTTGATCGGGATACCATCAGGTTCGAGTGAAAGTGAAATATTTGCATAAGACTGCATTCAGAATTCGACATGGGCAGTACGAATTCTTAGTTACGCCATTTGGAGTGACGAATGCACCTGCAATCTTTATGGACATGATGAACAAAGTTTTAAGGCTGTTTATTAATTCTTTCGTCGTGGTATTCATCAACGATATTCTTGTGTACTCCTAGTCAGAGGAGGAGCACAATGAGCATTTGGCTCAGGTTCTAAAGAAGCTTCAAGAGCATGAGTTGTATGCCAAGCTATCCAAGTGCAATTTCTGGAAATCTGAAGTGGCATTCCTGGGTCACATCCTTTCTAAGGAGAGAGTGGCTACTAATCCTCAAAAGATAGAGATAGTGAAAGATTAGGCAAGGCCTACTATAGTGAAAGAAATCAGGAGTTTCCTTGGGTTAACTGGATACTACAGGAGGTTTATCCAAGGCTATGCTCAGATAGTCGTGCTGCTCACTGGTCTGACTAAGAAGAATGTAAATTTCAAGTGGACTAAGCAGTGCGAGGCAAGCTTTCAGGAGTTGAAAGAAAAATTAACTACTTCTCCCATTTTGGCTTTGCCTAGAGCATGTGTTGAGTATGATGTCTACAGCGATACTTTACATCGTGGGCTTGGGTGTGTCTTGATGCAGGAGAGAAAGGTAATCGCTTATGGGTCTAGGCAACTAAGATCGCATGAGAAGAATTATCCGACTCATGATCTGGAGTTGGCTGCGATCATCTTTGCTTTGAAACAATGGAGGCATTACGTGTACGGTGAGAAGTTAAATATGTACATGGATCATAAAAGTTTGAAGTACGTCTGTCAGCAAAAGGACCTGAATCTGAGGCAACGGAGATGGTTGGAAGTACTTGAGGACATGCGTCATGAGATTAAGTACCATCCGGGTAAGGCTAATGTGGTTGCTGATGCACTTAGCCGTAAAAGTAGTTTGGCCAGTTTGATCACGATCCAGAGGCATCTTGTAACTACCGTTCCCGCTATTTTTTATTTTTCCCCTTTTTGTAATATTTTATTTGAAATTGAATAAAATACTTTATTTTGTTTTTCTTGATTATTTTAATTTAATTTTGTTCATGAAATTCTCTGTTCTTCTAGGTGAGCTGTTCTTATTGACTCTATTTTCTTCTATTTAATTGTGGGTATTTTTATTTGAATCTTATTGATTTGGATCTATCTCTTATTGAACCCTAAAACCTAATTTCATTTGTTCTTAAACCAAATCGGCTATTATTGGACCCTAATTCACCAACCCAGTACCCTAATTGTACCCTATAAATACAACTTTACGGCAAACACTAAAAATTGCACAACTTCAAAACCCTAGCCGCTTATTCTCTCTCCTCCCGTTCTCTCTCTCTTCCGCTGAGTTTTTCCTACCAAAACACAAAAACCCATACTGTAGCACCTCCCACTCCGTTCGTCTTCTCCGACGACGCTGCCCCCCTAGGTCATGGCCACCACTGTGGTTGCTACAGTCTCCTTGGGTATTGTTGCTGCTTGTCTCTTTTTGTGTTGTGTTGATTATTGCATGTATTGCACATTCTATTAGTAGTTTGTGCTAGTTCGTGAGTTCGTTGCTTTGGGATTCTTATCCCGTTATTCTTGGTATTCGTTTTCACCCTTTATAGGGCAAGTCACCGTCCACTTGAATTGTTAATTGTATCAATTCAAGTTTTGTTGAAACTCTTGCAAGTAGATCTCTTTGTTATCGTATTATCCATTGTTTATCTCTTCGTTGGGACTATTGAGGGTTTACACGAGCTAACCCCAATATTCTTGATATCGTGCCACTTTTGACTCTGAAGTTTGTATCTTTCATGAGTGCATATAGAATTGATAATAAGGTGTTCATATAGTTGTCAAACAAATTAATTATTGTAGAGATAAATGATAGGTTGTATGTTGTTTGATCGATTAATGATTGATTGATGATAAATTGATGTATGAGCGTGTTCTAATTTTATTTATCATGTTTTGACACCCATCATGCTGATTATAAAATTTATTGACTAAAGAATCGATACTCATCATGTTTAATTAATTTATTTCACGAAACTACCCAAAATCCTGTATATTGCTTGCTGGCCTATATGTTGATTACTGTTTTTGAATGAGTAAACGATCTTAAAATAAATTACTTTCTGAATATGAATTGTATCCTTATCTTTATAGTTTCCAGAACATCTTAAATTTTTTTAATTTCGAGTTGTGTAGCAAAAGTTATGCCTGTTTTACTATAGCTTTTTTTTTTACTTTCAGATTTTCTGATTCTTGTATCTTTCATGTTTAAACAGTAAAAAGGCTGATCAAATGATAAAATTTTACTCTAAAAATTTTCACATTATTTCTTAACATGTTTAGGAGTCTAGAAAATATTTTTTATGAATTTAATATTGAGTTTTTGTTGACTTTAAAAAATAAAATAACATTATGTCGAAATTCTGCCCAAACATGAAATCTGTAAAGAATAGTGTGATTGACCTTGCTACTGATGTCGGATTTTGAACTTTAAATATGCATTGGAACCGTGTGGAAGTCTAGTTTCTAGAATTTCTAACGGATTCTGTTTTTGATTTATGAAACAACAGGAAAATGCATTTTTATACAGACTACACTTGTTGCCCAAAATTTGACCTTCTAACTTTTAATGAATTAATTGTTCCTATATCGTAATTTTGCATGAATTAATGTATGTATATTGCATTGCATGATCCTAATGAGTTATTGTCACCATTCAAATTGTCACTTCATGTTACCATTCTATTCTTCTCCTATTGATACTATTGTTCACCGAAAAGTCCATTAATTGCATATTGGATTGTTGCATTGATAAATAATTAATAAGCCGGGGTTTAAGAGATTGACTAGAGTAGTTGATGATATAGAGATTGTACTCGGATGATGGCTCGTGATTATTACCATTGTCGTCATCGTGTAATAAATTAAACATGGTCCGTATTATTACCATTATCGTCATCGTGTAAGAAATTACACCATGGCCCGTGTTATTACCGTTATCGTCATCATACCCAGTACATGAACTATAAAATCTACCACTATAGTCTAAATGAAATTGATTGTATGCATCGAACCTGTGGTATGGAACATATGGGACACAGCAGTACATGCATTAGTTAGGATTTAAAATGGTTAATAGACATCTATACTATTATTAAGCAAAGTCCCATTTTGACAGCTTTTTACTATCATGCCCCTATATACATAAAAAGCTAAAAAAAATATATAAGGTTAATTCTGTAATTTTCACTTCACATTTAAAGTCTCTTCTATACTATTATTAAGCAAAGTCCCATTTTGACGGCTTTTTACTATCATGCCCCCATATACATAAAAAGCTAAAAAAATATATATATAAAGTTAATTCTGTAATTTTCACTTCACATTTAAAGTATCTATAAAATTTTGTTCCCTCAAAAATCGAAACTGTCTCTTCCTCTCCCTCCATCGAATCCGTGCATTGCACGGGCATATACCCAGTGCAAAATGCACGTGCTAACCCATAAAACGTGCATTGCACGTGCCGATTACTAGTAAGGATTGACACATCACCGACATTGCATATTGTTAATCATTGTTTCTATTAATACCGAATATTGGCTAAGTGTTACCATTGTTGATCATTGATTACCGTTACCGAATATTGCAACATTGTTTATAGCCATTGCATCGATTATCGTGATATTGATTATTGATTATCGTACCATGTTATTGATTCCTATTGATCCATTGATTCATCGTTATACCGTTATTCCATTGTTCACTGCTTTCTCTACTTTCTGTCCATGACTTGCTCTAAGGACAATTTTTCCTCTCTTTTTAGATGAAGTGTACATAGGTAATGAAGAAAAATTGCCTGCTGGGATTGATGAATAGACATTCTAAAGACTCAATGATTTCTAATTGCTTATCGCTTTAATGAAATATTGTATTGAGACTTTTTGCTATTGTGTTTGAGACTTATTATTGTATTGGGCTTATGTCCCAAATTTTATTATTGTTTCCAGATGTCGGATTATTATTGTATTTGGATATTTTTATTGCTTCATTCCAAATATTATTGTTCATGAGATTATTATTAATGCCTGTGTAATTGTTTTGTATTGATTATATTACTGAGTTGATCGGATAAACAGCTTATGGGTAACGTTAGTCATTCGCTGGGTCAATGCCATGTACTCGTATTCCGTATTTTTTGTGAAGCGGGGCGTAACAAGATTTTTAGTGGTATCAGAGCTCATGTTTGGATAATATATCAGTTAAACATGACTAACGAAAGGAAGTTTGGCTTTGATTGATATATTAATCAATTTGGGTTTTATTGGTTTGACTCAATAGTATGTGCAATACAGTGATCGCATGAACAATTGATATCCAACTTATGATCTGGACACTAACCGTTTGATTTTTATTGTAGACCATGGCTAGAAAAGATGCTTCTTCTTTCCTTGTTGAGGATGATCAGCCTGATGTGCCCACTGTTGCGCAGTTGATGCAAATGCAACGTGAGCACAATGAATTGGTGATGCGAATGCAAAGGAAACATAATAAACAGTTGAGAATGGCTTATGAAGTTGCTAACAGAGAACCCATTATGCTGCCCCGGTCGTGCTGCCACCGAGACCTAGAAATATGGCAGATTTCATGAGGCTCCATCCGGACTGTAACATCCTAAATTTTCAAATAATTAAATATAAAATTTTCTTTTGTTTTCACATGTTTCGCACGTGCAAATTGATGTATGTTTTTATCTTTAAAAATTATTCTTATGTCATGAATAAATATTTTCTTCTCTTTTAAAATTAAAAGCCTATTATTAATCTTTAGGCCTAATAGTCTAATTCTAGCCCACTTAAATAAATAAATTAATTAATTAGAGAGCCCATGGATTTTAGCCCACCTAATTAGCCCACTTGTTATTTCTAATATTAATTAATACAACTTGTAGTGTAGACTTAATCAAGTAACAAATAAATTTACAATTTAATGAACAAACTAATTTGTAGTATGCATAAAGAGGCACGTGCATTGCACATGCATGTGTAAATTGAAGGAGAAGGGGGTGGCCGGCCTTATTCATAGAGTGGGAGAGATGGAGAGAGAGGAAAGTGGTTACTAGATGGTGGGTAGTTCTTCTAACTCCCAAATGCATCCTAGTCTTTCATCTAAACTCATCTCAATCCTCCATTCACTCTTGAAACCCCCCCCCCCCCCCCCACTCTTGTCATGTGCACTTAGAATCTTCAAAGAGAAAGAGAAAGAAAAGAAATATGTGTAAGAGAAAAGAAAGAGTTGTGTGAGAAAAAGATTGAGTGTTTGTGTGTGTGTGTTCTCTTGCAACTTGGAGGCCGGCTATCAAGGAGGAGAAGGAACCACAGTACACTAGCAAGGAGGAGAAGGAACCGGGATGCACTGGCTTGGAGAAGAAGGATCGCAACTAGGGGAAAGGATCGTACTTTCAAGGAGTTCCTTAGGAGTTTTATTTGTTTCTTCAAAAGGTGGTGATTTCTCAAACTTCTAATATAGATGCCATGCTAGGATTCTAATTTATCAACATGTTAGAAACAAATAGAAAAATTGTCATATACTCGCTTGAAAAGACTAGTAAGAAAAGGGGAAAAAACTCTTGTTTGGCTATATGAGAAAGTTAGGAAAATGCATTGAAATTTGTTAATTAAGATTTGTTATGATGCTTTATTAATATATTTGCATGCTAGAATACATATGAATTGATGAATCATGATTATATGAAAATGGTGCTTATGAATGAATTGTAGAATGCTAAATAATATCCATGGATTGTGAAATAAATTGATTAGTTGCAATAAGTGTACTTTTAATTGCATTGTATGAGTAATATTATATTCACTAGATTGTCAACTATGTTGTCTCTTGAAACATAAGAAAATGAGTTAGTTTTGTAAAGATAAGATTAAATTAAGGGCTTGAATTATGTTAAAGAATGAAAAAAAATGTACAAACATATCGTAAATAAATGGGGAACAAGTAGATAAAAAGATTCATCTAGAAAAGGAATTTTTCAATGTCGAAAAATGTATTAATGTTCCACTTCTCAAAAGAAATAAGAGAAAGTCTACTATGTGGTTAAAAATGAGAACTTTGGTAATCTAAAAAAATATAATTTACTATTTTTCAAAGAAATACATTCTAGAAAAGGATTTAGATCTTTATAAGTACAAATTGATTGGGAAAAAAATCGAGTTTATTAAAGGAAGAACTAGATCTAGTACAGTCCTTACAAAAGTATTTAACCGAACCTTATATCGGTTAGTCACTCAAGACCTACTGGTCTTCGGGTGTGTTTTGGGTATGTTACTGTTCATAGGCGGGGGTATTGGTCTTGGGTTCAAGTCTTGTTAGGGGCTCTGTTTTTACCAAAAATTCGATTTTTAATTAAATCCCGAAACCAGATCTTAAGTATATTTTAAGCCCATCCTATATCGGTTAGTCACTCTGGCCTTTCTGGTCGATGGGTGCGCTTTGGATCGGTTATTGTTCATGAGCGAGGGCATTGGTCTGGATTCGAATCCGGGCCCTGACCTTTTGTTTGTGGTTTTTTGATATTTTTAAATCATTTTGATTTTTTTGAGTATTTTAAGTGTATAAAAATTGAGAAAAAATACTAGAATTTCTCTCAAATTACCTACACTTCATAAAAATAATTTCCACCATATTTGACATAATATAATAAGAATTAGAAGTAAGTTGAGAAGAAGAACTTGATAAATATTCTAATATTATGACTTAATTAATTAAATGAATATTTTGAATGTGAAGGATTTTTGTGTAGAGACTAAAAATGAGATTTTTTTCATGGAAATATTTTGAGTATGTTAAATATAAAATTTGATGGTTAGTATATGCAAACGTGCATGGAAAATGAAATTAAAAGAGCATGATGAAATGTGAAAATTTGTGAGTAAAAACACTCATTTTGATAAACATGAAAAGATATTGAAACTAGAGTTTTAGCTAAGTCCTTACATCGGCATGAATGAAATTTTGAAAGTAAAATGTGATAAATGAAAACCAAGATTGGGTCATGGTTAATGATTGATGTTTAAGACCGGTGTAGAGGTAATGCTAACAATAGGGTATTAATTTTATTCATGGTTCAACTATCCACGGATTAGACACATAGTGGTGATGTGATGAAAGTAAGAGAAAAAGACAAATATGAGGGCCTCGGATCTACAGTGTGAGAGTATTCACAGGCTGTCTGCATGATGCGTCATGTCATGACATGGATACATCTCCAGAATTATCAGGACCGTGGCGACGCTTGTGGAGTGTTTGGTGACTACGTAGTGCCATCGTTCCCTGACGGTGGCAAATTGTCCATAGGTTGTCTGCATGATGTGTCATGTCATGACGTGGGATTCCCCTCCAGGCTGTCTAGGCATGGGCTCGTAACTCATAGAACATATAGGATACTTACCGTAGTTACCGTAGTAGTTAAACTTATAGCGAGGGAATCAACCCTACAAGATGAAGAACGATTAAGGACTTGCCATCGGACCTATGTAGTATGGGATGCATAGAATTCGAATAAGTGCGCATTAGTGTCATTAAATATAAATTACTGCATTAAGGACTAAGTGCACATTCACACACGACATCAATAAGATAGTCCCCCTTAGTTTTGTTTATGAACAAGTGTGTGTTTTCCAAGTAAGAGGAATTGATGTATTATATCCTAGCGTCAGTTATATGCAACTAACGTGCCCACGGTTTCTATGCAAGAAAAATTGAATGTGTCACGCCCTGCTTTCCAAAAAGAGAATACGGAATACTGATATGTGACTAAGCCCAGCGAATGATTTTCATCATTCATAAGCTATTCAGAATCTTTACAAGACCTCATAGAAATAATCAGAGTTCGTAGCAAGAGAAATCAACCACATATGCATAATCGAATCAAATATACCAACAGAAAATTCTTCAAACCAAAATATAATAATTTCAAATAAATAAGATTTAAACAAGTCAAAAATCCTGGGTCACATCGCCCAAATACATAATAAATCCAAGTATCAAATACAATTGCTCCAATAAACAACAGAAATAATAATAAAAACTCCAGCACTAATATCTCATATCACCAACTCCATCTGGCAGCTGATCACTCGGGTCTGCAATTAAATAAATTGCAGGAAAAGGAAAAAGAAACAAGAGTCCTGTCAATGCAAGTTACGGGCCTCTTGTAGTGCAGGATACAAGTACATGGAATGAATAACAAATATAAAATAAAAACAGAACAAACATAGCATTGTATAGGCATATCAATAGAAATATAATATCTAACATGAATCAGGAAAACAAATCAGATAGCATGGTATACTAACAGATACAGATAACATGTGTCAAGTGGTATGAAAACAAATATACAGATAATAATGTTAGATGATAGTCAGACAGACAGATAACAGATGTCAGATAACAGATACAGATAAACAGATACCAGATGTCATGTTCATATAATCTTGTGTTATTACTATCTAGGTAGCACTTCATGCATCCCAGCTTTTTACTACATGGTTACTACATTCAAACAGTTTCGTTTAGATTTCATAGTGGAGTCCATAGGGCTGTGTGCTCAGTGATCAGACAGATAGATATCAGATGCAGATCAGACAGACAGATAGAACCTATGGGTTCTCTTTTGAGTACACCTTCCTATAGGGAAGTAATGTAGTCAGGGTTCAGATGAACAGAGTCGTGTATCATGTAGTCATGAACACGTAATAGGTAGGAACACGGGCCCTCTTCACAGTTCACATTTCTATATTTTTCACTACTAGAACTTTCCCTTAACCCAGACTTGGTTATTTTGTTATTATTATCAGACAGGCATGTATATACAGAAAACAGAGTGAAAATAGTATGGTATAAACAATTAACAGGTTCAGGGTGACAGATAAACATATACAGACAAAAGATAACACATAAAAGAATAGGACAACGAAAATTCTAGTTCAGGACAGTAAGACAGTACTGCACTAAAACTGGGATTCCGTTGCTACAAAATGTAAATCTGAATCCGTCAAAGAATCTGGAAAATAGACTCCCGGCTGAATCCAGAAAATATATATAAGTCATAAGGTATTTCACAAAAGCAAGTCTCAAAACTGATTTGAATCCAGAAAATATGTTCAGCCAAAATCAGAAGATTGTATTCAAAGTCAGGAAAACATCATGAAAACTCATTAATTGAATCCACGAAAAATATGGGATATTCCCCTATATGTGTAGCATCAGAATATAAAGTTTCATAATTTTACAATATAAATAGTTTAGTAAACAAAAATCAAAAAACATAAAAATACAATAGTTTTGTAAATCTGGAATAAACACTGCAGTACAAAAACAGCAATATCTCACAAACCATAAATCGAAATCAAAAACCGCCAAATGGGTGATAAAATAGACACAGTAGGCTAACTTTCATATTCGCAAATATTTTACAAATAACAAGTAGAATTAGGTCGCAAATCAGGTTATTTACTGAATAGTATGAAAATTCTGCATGTATAGAAATTGTTTGGAAACATAGAACGGTTTGTAAAACTTATCAAATAAATCCAAAAAAAATCAGGGTTAATCCCAATAACGTCTACTGATTCTGTGCAAAATATTGGATCAAAATAATACATTTAACATCAGAATAAAAATAGATTACTGTTCAAAATTCATAGAAAATAAAATCTAGAAATCTTTCTACACATCTGTAATAAAATAGACATAACTAACAACACGTAAAACGAAACTGAGATTCGTCAGAAGGGTTGGAAAATAGACATATTTATTTACAAATCTTATTCAAAAATAAAATTCATATACTGACTTAATAGGGTCTAAAATACTGATCGAAAGCAAGGTAACAGAAAATACAGAATTATTCTTCGAACATAAAATCATCTAGTTCATGTAAAACTCATCCAAATCAACCCAAACATGAAATATAGTGTACTAGATGTCTACACAACATGGTATAGGGTATTTTGTAAGTCCACAACAAGTATAGCACGAATAACATATCAAGCACACGATATCACAAAATAGCATTCATATATACATCCAAAAAGTGGTCATCCCTAGTTGTTTCATGTCATGTACTATGGTCGAACCAACATAGTAGAGACAATATATAACAGGGGATTCACACTCGAATTATCTCTAGAACCCAACTACACTACAGGCGGTATTTAGTACTTGTATTACACAAAGAAAAGAATACAAGTGACTTTCCTGAGAGACGATGAAACCGACGAAGCAAAAGCAAGAATAACGGGAACGAATTCCCGAGAAACAAACTTAACGAACACCCACGAACACAATCACGGCAACGAACACGCGATCTCAAAGAACCCAACACACACACAAAGTGAGAGCGATGAATGGCGAGGTGCACGAGGAGAAGCACGCGCACACCACACAAAACACCACAGCAAGAGGGAACGACGGCACAGGCGACGGGGACGACAGTGCAGCGGCGTTGGCTGGCGTTGCTCCTGCCGGACGTCGGAGGGGGAGGAACACAACACAGTTGTTGTGCTGTGTTGTGATGCGCCGTGACTGAACGACTAGGAGAGGGTACCACGGGGTACGTCGGGGGCTGAGTGATAGCACCGCAAAGTCGGTAGATGAGGAGAATGGCGGTTACACCGGTGGTCGGGATCACATAAGGAAGGTGCAAGATTCAACGGGAGTAGAGAGAACGGAAGGGAGGAGAGTATAACGGCTGAAGTGCATGGGTTTCGGCATATGGGTACTATACGTATATATAGGTATGAAGGAGTTAGGGTTAAGAGAGTAGGGGGAGGCGGCACAGCGTATAGGGGAACTGGGTTGGGTAGTAGGCTAAACGGGTCTGAGAGGATAGCTTAGCGGGTAGGAGTAAATAAATTGGTTTAATGGGTCCAAATAGAAATAATTTCTATTGGACTTCAATAATATAATCCAATAATGAGTTGGGGAACAAAATGAGTCAAATAAAACAAGATATGAACAAATAAAATAATGGGGATCAAAACAATAGCTTGATCAAGCAGAGATGGAAGAATAGACAGCTAATTGAATCAAAAGATCAAATAAAAGGACGACAACCCAAATAAATGAATATATTGAGAATACAGATCTAATATACGGTCCAAAAGAGATATAATGAGGGAAAATACACCAAAAAAAAAATGCACCCAAAAATACACAATATGGAAAACGGGGGTTGCAAATTCTACCCGCCTAACAAGAAGAATTTCATCCTCAAAATTCAAACAGGAAGATACATAGGGTAACCCCGAAAAGAAAAGAAGAACAAAACAAAAACTGCTCAAACAGATGAGGAAACTTATGTTGAATATCCTCCTACAGCTCCCAAGTCGACTCACCCGGCGAGTGAGGATTCCAAGAAACACGAACCAGCTTGATGACCTTGTTCTTAAGCACTTTCTCCTGTCGATCCAAAATAGCAACAGGCGGAATCTCACAAGTCAAATCCGGTCGCACGGTCAACTAAGAATAGTCGATCACGTAACTCTCATTGCGGATATATCTCCTGAGCTGTGAGAAATGGAAAACATCATGCACTCCTGATAAAGTTGGCAACAATGCAAGACGATAGGCCACCTTGCCTACTCATTCCATAATATCAAACGGTCCAATAAACTTATGGCTAAGCTGGCCCCCACCACCAAACCAAATGACACAGTGCCAAGGCGATACCTTTAGGAAAACATGGTCACCAACCTCAAACTCTAAATCTCTCCGATGAACATCGGCCCATCGCCTTTGCCTATCCTGAGGTGCCTGCAAGTGCTTCCTGATCTGAACCACCGCATCAACTGTCCTGGCGCTCAATTTTGGACCAAAAAACGTCCTCTCACCAATGTCATCCCAACACACTAGTGATCTGCACTTCCACCCATAAAGTGCCTCGAACGGTGCAGCTTTAAGACTGACCTGAAAGCTTTTTTTGTACGAGAACTCTGCGAGATGCAAATGGTCCTCCCATGATCCACCGAAATGCAGCATACAGGAATGTAACATGTCCTTAAGAATCTGGATGGTCCTCTCTGACTGTCCATCAGTCTGGGGATGAAAAGTTGTATTGTACTTTAATTTACTCCCCAAACTTCTCTAAAGACTCTCTCAAAACTGAGATCTGAATCTCGTATCCCTGTCGGTCGAATACAATACTGACTGGAACCCCATGAAGTCTAACAATCTCTTGCATGTACTTCTCAGCTATGCTCTCAATAGACTGCCCAACACGAAAGGAAATGAAGTGAGCACTCTTCGTCAATCGGTCGATAATCACCCAAATGGCATTATGACCCTTAGGAGTCCTTGGCAAAGCGGTCACAAAATCCATAGTGATATGCTCCCACTTCCACTCCAGAATGGAAAGTGGTTGAAGAAGTTCGGCGGTCCTCTGATGCTCTGCCTTAACCTGCTGGCAGATCAAACACTGAGAAACAAACCAAGCTACAGCCCTCTTCATACCATGCCACCAGAAATGAAGCTTCAAATCCCAATACATCTTAGTACCACGAGGATGGATAGAATATGATGACTGGTGAGTTTCCTCAAGCAACCTCCGACGAACTTCGCCCTTCGGGACACACAACCTGGACCCAAAATGAAGCGATCCATCAGCATGAATAACCATGTCCGTTCCCGAACTAGACTCAACCTCAGCTCGAAACCCCCTGCAACTGCGCATCACTAGCCTACGCCTCTTTGATCTTATCAACAAGAGACAACTGAAGCTAGAGCACCAAACAACTCTGATCAGAACTTGTCAACAAAACATCCAACTCCAATCCCCGCATCTGCTCAATCAGATTCCTCTGCTGAGTAAGGAACATAGCTGTCATTCTCCTGCTCAAAGCATCTAGCACCAAGTTTACTTTACCAAGATGGTATTGCAAACTGATGTCATAATCGGCCATAAGTTCCAACCAACACCTTTGCCTCATGTTCAACTCCTTCTAGGTGAAGACGTACTTGAGACTTTTGTGGTCTGTAAAGATCTCCACTCGGTCCCTAAGTAAATAGTGTCTCCACAGCTTCAAAGCATACATCACTGCCGCTAACTCCAAGTCATGAGTAAGATAGTTCTTCTCATGCAGCCTCAACTGCCTCGATGCATACGCAACGGCTCAGCCCTTCTGCATCAGAACTGCTCCAAGACCCTTACCCGAAGCATCACAGTGAATTACAAATCTACATGAACCATCTAGAATAGTCAACACTGGCACTGACGTCAACCTGCTCTTCAACTCAGCAAAAGCCTCACTGCAAGTCTCAGACCAACAAAACTTATGATCCTTCCCAGTCAGCTTAGTCAATGGTCCTGCTATCTTCAAAAAATCTTGGACGAATTTTCGATAATAGCTAGCTAGACCAAGAAAACTCCGCACCTCTGAAACTGACTTGGGAACTGGCCAATCCTTCACAGACTCAACCTTGGCCGGATCCACAGAAATACCATCGCCCGAGATAATGTGCCCCAAGAAAGTGACTCTGTCGAGCTAAAACTCACACTTGCTGAGTTTCACATAGAGCTGATTCTTCCTTAGAGTCTGCAGAACCAACCTAAGATGCTCAGCATGATCTTCCCGATTCGAAGAATACACCAAAATATCATCAATGAAGACCACAAAAAATCTATCCCAGGACTGAGAAAAGACTCGGTTCATAAGACTCATGAATACAGCAGGCGCGTTTGTGGCCCCGAACGGCATCACAAGATACTCATAGTGCCCAAATCTGGTCCTGAATGAAGTCTTCTGTACATCAGTTGCCTTCACTTTGACCTGATGATACCCAGAACGAATATCCAACTTCGAGAAAATAGCAGCTCCACTCAACTGATCAAACAAATCATCGATCATGGGCAACAGATACCGGTTCTTCACAATAACACTGTTTAGTTCCTGATAATCCACGCACAGTCGACGACTGTCATCCTTCTTGATGACAAAAAGGACTGGAGCATCCCAAGGCAATACACTGGTTCTGATGAACCCCAAATCTAGCAACTCCTGAATCTGAACCTTAAGCTCTTCTAACTCAACCGGTGCCATCATGTACGGACTCTTTGATATAGGCGCCGTACCCGGCTGAACTTCAATAACGAACTCCATATCCCTATCAGGGGGATAAGCCAGGCAACTCCTCTGGAAAAACATCCAGAAAATCCCTGAACTACTAGAGGCGCAGCCTCACAGCCTGAATGCAATTCCATCGCACAAACCTCCTAATCAGCTGCAGTCTCAGCTCGGCCAAGGGAATACTCCCCGGTATGGAACTCAAACTCTGCGCAATCTGGAATCCAGAACACAACCTTCTTGGCACGGCAATCAATAATGGTGTGGGATTCACCCAACCAATCCATACCGAGAATGATGTCGAATCCTAAATCCTCAATTACAATCAGATTGGCCTTGAAATATGTGCTACCAATAATCACGGGACACTGCCTGCACTCCCGAGAACAAATGACAACTCCACCATCTATTACAATGTTCCAAGCTTTTGACATGATGCTGCAATCCAACTGATTGAGAGCCACAAATCGAGAGGAGAAAAAAGAATGGGTTACCCCAGAATAAAAAAGAACATGAGCAGAAAAAGTGCTAACAAGGATGATACCTAAGATAGAATCAAAAGAGCCAGGGAAAAGAATAGATGATCAAGGGTGAGGAAGAACAAAGCAGGAAAACAATATGAAAGAACAATGCAAGGGAAAAGAAAGAAGCAAAAAGAGGAACAACAAAACAACAAAGCAAAATACCTGCTATAACACCTTCAGCAGACTCAGCATCTGCAGCAGTCAGGTTGAAAGCCCGAACCCTCCTCAGAACAGCGGTCCTCTGATCAAAAATCTAGCACTAAGGAGGAAGCAGTGGCCTGACTAGACCACGAGCTGGAGCAACCTGCTGAACGGGACCCCTGGCTGGAAGAGCCGGGTGCTGCTGCGGGAAATCCTGCACTGAATGGTCAGCAGTGCCACACCTAAAGCATCAGCGGCTGGCATGAAAACAGTTCTTGCGCTCATACCCAGACACCTAGCAGAGGTCGCAAAAACCACCCCTCTGGAAACTAGCAGAAGAGTAAGGAGTTGCCCTAACAGGACGGGCGGGAACAGGCCTCCGAATAGGCCTACCAAAAGCCCTAACAACCACAGAGGAGTGCGGAACAATCTGCTGAGAAAGAGCCAAACCACCACGAGCCTGCTCCTGAGCACGAGCTGCCTCAAGAGCTTCTGCATAAGTGTGCAAGCGAAGGGAGACAAGCTATACCGTAATCTCTCGCTCAAGCCCCAATATGAATCTACGAGCTCTGTCATCTTTGTTTGCCAAAAGAATGGCTTCGAAGCGGCTAAGTCTTATAAATTCAGCTGCATACTCATCCACAGACCTGCAGTCCTGTTTCAAGAAAGTCTCATGTTACAATATTGTATGGACAATATGTAACAAAATTCCAAAATAGAAATAACGACCAACCTATTTCAGGGCTAGGTACTGTTGTTCCATCTCCACTCTAGTACTGCTAGGGAAGAATTTCTCCAAGAAGCCCCTAGTGAAAGTGGCCTAAGTGATCGGTTGTTCGAGCCTTTCGAACACGGACCTCCACCAAATATGAGCTAGGTCTACCAGCTGGATGGCTACCACATCCACTCTATCTGCATCAGCAACCCTAGCTGCCAAAAGCAGCTGCTCAGTCCGAATCAACCACTGTTCTGCCTCCAAAGGCATTTCAGTGCCTAAAAACTTATCAGGATGCAGCCTCATGAAATCTGTGACTATACCCGGACGGGGAGGAAGAGCTGCCTACATAGGCACAGCAGGCGGCAGAAACTGAGCAGCCTCTAAAGTAACCATCACCAAGTCATTGTGGTTCTGCTGCATATTAATCAGCCGTTCCAACACAGTGATGATAGCCTCAAGCTCAAGAAGTAGAACCTCTACGAGCCATAGTCTGCACAAAATAAAAAACAATTAGCATCCAGATCAAAGTTGATAATAATTCATTTATGCATGCATGGTTGGTGAAATGTTGAGCCGATCCCAGTTCGAGCCAAGTTTGTCTAATATATTAGGCAACTAATACATTAGCCAAACCTGAGCTCTTATACCATTAAAAACATTATCACGCCACGTTTCCTAAAAGGAGAATACAGAATATGGATACGTGACTAAGCCCAGCAAATGATTTTCATCATCCATAAGCTGTTTAGAATCTTTACAACATCTCACAGAAATAATCAGAGTTGGAAGTAAGAGAAATCAACCACATATGCATAATCGAATCAAATATACCAACAGAAATTTACTTGAAACCAAAATATAATAATCTCAAATAAATCAGATCTGAACAAGTCAAAAATTCTGGATCACATCGCCCAAATACAAAATAAATCCAAGTATCAAATACAATTGTTCAAATAAGCAACAGAAATAATAATAATAACTCCAGCACTAATATCTCATATCACCAACTCCATCTGGCAGCTGATCACCCTGGTCTGTAATTAAATAAATTGCAGGAAGAAGAAAAAGAAACAAGAGTCCCGTCAATGCAAGTTACAGGCCGCCTGTAGTGCAGGATACAAGTACATGGAATGAATAACAAATATAAAATAACAACAGAACAAACATAGCATGGTATAGGCATGTCAACAGAAATATAATATCTAACATGAATCAGGAAAATAAATCAGATAGCATGGTATACTAACAGATACAGATAACATGTGTCAAGTGTCAAGTGGTATCCAAACAGATATATAGATGATAATGTCAGATGATAGTCAGGCAGATAACAGATAATCAGATAACAAATGTCAGATAACAGATATAGATAAACAGATAGCAGATGTCATGTTCTTATATTCTTGTGTTATTACTATCTAGGTAGCACTTCATGCATCCCATCTTTTTACTACATGGTTGATACATTCAAACAGTTTTATTTAGATTTCGTAGTGGAGTCCATAGGGTCGTGTACTCAGGGATCAGATAGACAGATATTAGATGCAGATTAGACAGACAGATAGAACCTATGGGTTCCCTTGTGAGTACACCTTCCTATAGGGAAGTAATGTAGTCAGGGTTCATATAAACAGAGTCGTGTATCATGTAGTCATGAACACGTAACAGGTAGGGAACACGGGCCCTCTTCTCTATACACATTTCTATATTTTCCACTACTAGATCTTTTCCTTAACCCCGTCTTGGTTATTTTGTTATTATTATCAGACAGGCATGTATGTGCAGAAAACAGAGTGAGAATGGCATGGTATAAATAATTAACAGGTTCAGGGTGACAGATAAACATGTACAGAAGAAAGATAACACATAAAAAAATAGGACAACGAAAATTCTAGTTCAGGATAGTAAGACTGTACTGCACTAAAACTGGGATTCCCGTTTGTAAATCTGAATCCGTCAAAGAATCTGAAAAATAGAATCCCGACCGATTCCAGTAAGTATATATAAGTCACAGGGTATTTCACAAAAGTAAGTCTCAAAACTGGTTTGAATCCAGAAAATACGTTCAGCCAAAAATCAGAAGATTGTATTCAAAGTCAAAAAAACAGCCTGAAAACTCATTAATTAAATCCACAAAAAATCTGGGGTATTCCCCTATATGTGTAGCATTAGAATATAAAGTTTCATAATTTTTCATTATAAATAGTTTAGTCAACAAAAATCAGAAAACACCAAGATGCAGTAGTTTTGTAAATCTGGAATTATAAACACTATAGTGCGAAAACAGCAATATCTCACAAACCATAACTCGAAACCCAAATCCACCAAAAGGGTGATAAAATAGATATAATAGGATAACTTTCATATTTACAAATATTTTACAGACAGCAAGCATAGTTAGGTCGAAAATCAGGTTCTTTACTGAACAGTATAAAAATTCTGCATGTATAGAAATTATTTGGAAACATAGAACGGTTTGTAAAACTCATCAAATAAATCCACAAAAATTCAGGGTTAATCCCAATCAGTTCTAGTTATTTTGTGCAAAATATTGGATCAAAATAATACTTTTAACTTCAGAATAAAAATAGATTACTCTTTAAAATTCATAGAAAACAAAATCTATAAATCTTTCTACACCTCTGTAGTAAAAACATAACCGACAACTCGTAAAACAAAACTGAGATCTGTCAGAAGGGTTGGAAAATAGAAAGAATTATCTACAAATCTTATTCACAAATAAAATTCATGTACTGTCCTTAATAGGGTCTAAAATACTGATCAAAAGTAATGTAACAGAAAATACAGAATTATTCTTCGAACATAAAATCATCTAGTTCATGTAAAACTCATCAAATCAACCCAAACATGAAATATAGTGTACTAGATATCCACACAACATGGTATAAGAATTTTTGCAAGTCCACAACAAGTATAGCATGAATAACACATCAAACACACGATATCACAAAATAGCATCCATATATACAACCAAAAAGTGGTCATCCCTAGTTGTTTCATGTCATGTATGTCGTGTGGCAACTATGGTCGAATCAACACAATAGAGACAATATATAACAGAGGATTCACACATGAATTGGTCATCCCTAGTTGTTTCATGTCATGTATATCGTGAGGCAACTATGGTCGAATCAACACAATAGAGACAATATATAACAGAGGATTCATACATGAATTGTCTCTAGAACCCATGTATGTCGTGAGGCAACTATGGTCGAATCAACACAAAAGAGACAATATATAACAGAGGATTCACACATGAATTGTCTCTAGAACCCAACTACACTACAGACAGTATTTAGTACTTGTCTTACACAAAGAAAAGAATACAAGTTACTTGCCTGAGAGACGACGAAACCGTCGAAGCAAAAACAAGAATAATGAGAACGAATTCCCGAGCAACGAACTCAACGAACACCCACGAACACAATCACGGCAATGAACCACGGCAACGAACACGCGATCTCAAAGAACCCAACACGCACATAAAGAGAAAGCAAGGAACGGCAAGGTGCATGAGGAGAAGCACACGCACACCACACAAAACACCACAGCAAGAGGGAACGACGGTACGGGCGATGGGGACGGCAGCGCAGCGGCACTGGTTGGCGTTGCTTGCTGCCGAACGTCGGAGGGGGATGAACACAGCACAGTTGTTATGCTGTGTTGTGTCGCGGCTAAACGACCAGGAGAGGGGACCAGGGGGTGCATCGGGGGCTAGTGACCACACCGCAAAGTCAGGTAGGTGAGGCAGAACGAGGAAACACCGGTGGTTGGGATCACACAGGGAAGGTGCAAGAGGGAACGGGAGTAGAGAGAACGGGAGGGATCAGAGTATAGCGACTGAAGTGCATGGGTTTCGGCATATGGGTAATATATGTATATATAGGTATAAAGGAGTTAGGGTTAAGAGAGTAGGGGGAGGCGGCACAGTGTATAGGGGAACCAGGTTGGGTAGTAGGCTAAACGGGTTTGAAGGGATAGCTTAGCGGGTAGGAGTAAATAAATGGGTTTAATGGGTCCAAATAGAAATAATGGCTATTGAACTTCAATAATAAAATCCAATAAAGAGATGGGGAACAAAATGAGTCAAATAAAATAAGACATGAACAAATAAAATAATGGGGATCAAAATAAAAGCTCGATCAAGCAGAGATGGAAGAATAGACAGCTAATTGAATCAAAAGATCAAATAAAAGGACGAAAACCCTATAAATGAATATATTGAGAATATAGATCCAATATACGGTCCGAAAGAGATACAATGAGGGAAAATACACCAAAAGAAAACTACACCCAAAAATGCACAAAATCGAAAACAGGGGTTACAGAATGACAAGACTAAAGAAGGAATGCTGCTTAAAGAAATGTTCAAATTGTTATTTATCTCATGTATCATGTTGTAATTATAATTCTGCTGCGTTAATTTAAAACATTGTTGTATAAAAAGTTTTAAATTCCTTGTAAAATTGTACGAAGTGAAGTGTAAAGATCTTGTGGAACTTCGAATTCAGACTTATTTGAAATTCTAGGTGTTACAGAGTGGTATCAGAGCCACACTTCCAAGTAGCACAAATTTATAAGGAACGACACCCTAGAGTGGACATTAGAGTGTGAGTTGGGTATAGAGATTTAAATGTAAGCTACTTACATTTGTGTTTCTCTATGAATAATGCTTCTTCTTCTTCCTCCCTCAAGATGGCGAACCACCACGACCCGCAGGCGATGATGATTGGCACATAATCGAAGAGGACTACTATCCTAGACAAGGAGATTTCGACGAAGAAGATCCCGAGGAGTATGAAGGAGAATGGCCTGAGTCCCAAGAGATCACTCCGCCTCCGGACTCATCAAACATTTCATTCGACAAGGAAGAGCTAGTCTCGAGAGGTCTCATTAAATCTCTTCAGAGGCAAGTGGAGACTCAGAAGGAGAGAGTAGACCTATTGCAGGCCCAGTGTGCAAAATTCAAGGAGAACATTGCAACCCTCAGTCATCATGTTTGGGAACTCGAGAAGAGAAAGAACATGTATGATGTGCTGAAGGAAGAAGTGGCAGAACTACGGGAAGAGCTTATGAAAGCCAAGAGGAACCGTAGGGATTAGAATATTGTATCATCTCAATGCTTTTCGCTTGATGTCAGAAGATGTTTTAAATTTGAATGTACAAAGTTTGAATTCAATGAAATGAAAAAGTTGATTTAAATTTATGTTTTCTACTTCAAATTTAATAGATCTTTTGAATCAGAATATGGCTAGAAGGAGATCAAGGAATGGAGAAGGGCCCAGCTGTGGACTCGACTTGGAAACGGATTACCCGACTGTGTTCTTGTAAGAATTGCTAGGGTTAACCCCGCATCGTGATGTAGAGTTCAGCATCACTATTCAGCCAGGGACCTATTACCAAGGTACCGTATAGGATGGCGCATGTGGAGCAGGATGAAGTTAAACAGCAGATTGAGGAGCTTTTGGGGAAAGGTTTTATTCAGTCGAGTGCGTCACCTTGGGGAGCACCGGTATTGTTGGTGAAGAAGAAAGATGGATCGGTGAGGATGTGCATAGATTACCGAGAGCTGAATAAGGTCATTGTTCAGAATAAATATCCTTTTCAACGAATCGATGACCTGTTCGATCGTCTACAAGGAGCAACTGTTTTCTAAAATAGACCTTCGATCGGGATACCATCAAGTTCAAATGAAAGTGGAATATGTGCATAATACTGCATTCAGAACTCGACATGGGCATTACAAATTCTTAGTTATGCCATTTGAAGTGACGAATGCACCTGCAATCTTTATGGACATGATGAACAGAGTTCTGAGGCCGTCTATTGATTCTTTCGTAGTGGTGTTTATCAACAATATTCTTGTGTAATCCAAGTCAGAGGAGGAGTCTGGCTGAAGTTCTGAAGAAGCATCAAGAGCAAGAGTTGTATGCCAAGCTATCCAAGTGCGATTTCTAGAAATCTGAATTGGCATTCCTGGGTCACATCCTTTCTACGGAGGGAGTGACTACTGATCCTCAAAAGATAGAGGCAGTGAAAGATTGGGCAAGGCCTACTACAGTGAAGGAAATCAGAAGTTTTCTTGGGTTAACTGAATACTACAGGAGATTTATCCAAGGCTATGCTCAGATAGCCGTGCCGCTCACTGGTCTGACATAGAAGAATGTGAATTTCAAGTGGACTGAGCAGTGCGAGGTAAGCTTTCAGGAGTTGAAAGAGAAGTTGAGTACTGCTCCCATTTTGGCTTTGCCTAGAGCAGGTGTTGAGTATGATATTTACAGCGATGCTTAGCATCGTAGGCTTGGTTGTGTCTTGATGCAAGAGGGAAAGGTAATCGCTTATGGGTCTAGGCAACTAAGACCGCATGAGAAGAATTATCCGACTCATGATCTGGAGTTGGCTGCGATTATCTTCGCCTTGAAGCAATAGAGACATTACGTGTACGGTGAGAAATTAAACATGTACACGGACCATAAAAGCTTGAAGTACATCTATCAACAGAAGGACCTGAATCTGAGGCAACGGAGATGGCTGTAAGTACTTGAGGACATTCGTCCAAAGATTAAGTACCATCCGGGTAAGGCTAATGTTGTTGCTGATGCACTTAGCCGTAAGAGCAGTTTGGCCAGATTGATTACGACCCAGAGGCATCTTGCAGAGGAGTTGGATCGGGCTAGTATTAAGGTAGTTTTGCAAGGTTTGGGAGCATCTTTGGCTCAGCTGAGGCTTCAGCTGTAGTGCCCCGCCCCAATACTCAGATAATTTTTATTATTTTTAGAAGACAAATTAATACTTATAGTACAACTGCCCACCACAAGCTGCCTCTCAAACGGCGATTAACCAATTAGGTGACTCTTGATCATAGGCAATTATATTTATTTTATATTATTAAAGTAATATTGCCAAGATGGGACTATACAAATCCATCTCTTTTAACTAATCCCGTGCACACATAGAAGAAGCCTAGTGAGCCCCTCTAATATGCCATGTCATCGAAATCAAAGACAGCATCTGTCTTTCCATCTCAACAGCAGGTGGGCGGGCCCCCCATACTATTCCACTTCACTTTAATTACGAATCATGCAACTTCACTTTATATATATATATATTATACTATTCAGAAATTATGGGGTATTACATACACCCCTCCCCCCTTTAGCTCGCTGAGTACGGGGCATGCCATCTAGCGCATGATCCTTCTTTCTAGCCGATGTGGTGTCGTTCTCGATCCCGGAGATCAATGACTCTCAACACCGCAGATCATACTTGATCCCGGAGATCAGTGACTCTCAACACCATGGATCATACTGAGGCCCTCTTCCACACTCGATGTCGAAAGTCGGTTCTGATACCAATCTCTGTAGTGCCCCGAATTTCTAATATGATATCTCAGAAATACGTGACACAATTCCCAGCATCTACCTCAATTGTAATAGTAAACATAGCCAAAACACAGATAATTTTTTTTCTTCCAACTTTTATTACATTAATTCTTTACCAAGTACAGTGGAAAACAAATACCTTGAATTAGAAAATTCTTTCTTTCACAGCACCTTCTTTTACAATTTACATAAGCCATAACATCAATCTAACACAAGCATCCAAATCCCAAACTATACGTACCTACCTATAAAACATGAGGTTAGAGATAAGCCTAACCCCCAAAACTACAGGGGATCAGCCATAACGGTGTGAGTGACATAAAAATAAATGCATCATGAATCAAACATAAGGCATAGAGTCATAAACAACATGTATCAAAAGTAAGAATAAATAAAATAAGAAATAACAATAAATAAAACATAAAAATATCAAGTGAAACTAGGCTAAGTGTCAGGTATAGAAAAACAGAAAACAACTTGCATAAAACCAAGTTAAGAAAACACCAATGCTATATGCTGACTCTCTAATGCATACTTGTTGGATTCTATGCATCCCACTCTACATAGGTCCGGTGCAAGCCCTTATCGTTCTCTACTTGATAGGGTTTAATCTTCCGCTATGCAACTAATCCTACTACGATGACTACTACGAGATCTAGATAAACTGTGAGTATTAGCCCATGCCTCGATAATTTTGGAGGTCAATCTCTATCCACAGATAATTTCGTAAACTATTTCACTCACACCTGAGAATCTTCGAGAATACCCCATACCGCAAGCTATGGCGCCTTATCACACGAATACCCCATGAGTGTCGCCTCGACCCCAATAATTTTGGAAATCAATTCCACACCGCAGGTAATTCCGGAGACTATTTCACACACACCTCAATAATTCTGGGGATTATCTCACACCGCAAGCCATACTGAGGTCCATAACCCATGTTCCCATTTCATCATATCACCATCTAGTGCCTGTCCTTATCTTGTTAAGTTAGTTAATTATTTATTAGATTGCGAATCTCTTAGAGTTGGTGTACCCTACCGGACTTAACTCAACGGAACAATAACCAAAATCTCAACTGCCGGTAGCTAAGGCCCCACTCAATCTCTAAAGACTCATAGCTCAACCATCAATACCAAAACTTTCAATGAAACTCACAAATTCTTCAAAACAGTGCAATAGTTCATATGTAAGTGTATGTGTATATGTATTTATATATATAGATCAGTAGAACCATGTTAAGGAGTAGGGTAAGGTTGTATTTCATCTCAGCATCATATAGAACTCAAAACCCAATCGAATGTTCACAAAACCACAAAATCCACTTTTCGGTCTGTGTGTAATCATACCCAAAGAACTCAACTTCTCTTTTACTCAAAACTCACTCTTTTGATTCAATAATGAGATCGAGAGAAATCCTCTCTGAAGAAAGGCATCACAGACTTGTGATTGGCAGAGGAAAACCCATTTACTAAATAATTAAATCGTAGTGTTAAGCAGATTATAAAATAAAACAATTAATAAGTATAATGGTTTAATATGATAAATTAATATGATTAAAAGAAAATGTGCTAAATGAGGATCAATAGTTTAATATGATAAATTAATTTGTTTTAAAAAATGCTCCTCTTTTATTATTATGTTTCTTTGTTTCTTTTTGCCATGACTTGGCCGCAAATGTTTTTTTGTCTTTGGTCTTACCCCTTTCTGTTTGTTCTGAGTGTGTTTGCATGTTTTTCTTTGCCAGTCTTGTTGATTAATACCTTGAAAGTTTGATGCTTTTATCTTTGTTTTTATTATGTCATATTTTCATTTCCTTTTCTTTGGTTATACTGTTTGTGCCTGTGTATGCAAGTGTGACTCATTAGTGACCTCTTAATTTTGTAAGACATACTACCATCCATCTGTCAACTTGAACTAGAACAGGTGCAGCTTGTGCAATTTTAAATAAGTGGGTTAACATGTTGCTGTGGACGTTTATGGTCTTAGATTAAGAACAAAGGATTAAAGTATTTTCTTTATCTATTTCGGTAAAACATATGGTACTTGTCAAAGTAAGTCCAGTTTATGGTAGTTTTCAACAATTCACAAAATGTTCACGGTACGGTAGTAGCCAATAGTGATGATATATCCATCTGTATTGGGTCACTTCATTTATATTTAGTTGCTGATAATTTCCCTAACATTGTACCAGAAAATGTAAAAGTGCAAATAGAGACCTGAACATATTTAGTTACTTGCCCTATTATACAAGTGGTGACATGCCATGTAGACATTCAGGCTTTGATTACTTGCATGTGGAAGCATGTCTCAACCCACTTCATATGAATTCATTTCTAACATGAATTTCTGATGGGAATTATTAATCTTATGAGAAGACTGGGGCTCGCCCTGCTTCGTATGTTTTCAATAGCTCTGCTCTCAGTTTTTTGTGACTAATATAACTTTTAGTGACCGTTGGGATCATCTGAATTCCGTAAGGAAAAAAAAAATAGAGTTTAAAGGGATGATATCATTTGCAGTAACAAACTAACAATGTCAGATGAGTAATTCAAAGATAGGAGTATATTACATTCAGTTTCTGAGTTGTAACTTGGAGATGAGAAGCTTTTAAAATATTCAATATCATGTAAGTTACCATTTCTCAGAAACTCATTAATAAGCAAATATATGTTTAGTCCAAAAATCGTGTCAGCTTATTTAGTTGGGATCAAGTATTAATCAAGTTATACTCAACAAACATCAAGAACAATATGTTTATATACACCGTAAAGGTTAGGTTTTTGTTTACTTTTGCATTTAAACAACATACAATCTCATCATAACAAGTCAAAACAGCAAGTAGTTGAAGGAAAACAACCTACTCATGATTTCTATTAGATTCTTTAACAATCTCAAGTCATTTATATGTAATTTTAAATCATCAAAGCATAGGTTTCATGAAAATATTCAAATTTTGTTCATCTACTCATTAACAATTCATCATATCCACATACCATCATCTAACATGCTTTCTAATAGATATATCATCACATACAACATGCTTAGAACAATAGAAAAATAAACTTATGTCACTCACCTTATTGAAAAATCAACCGAAGATAATAAAGAAATAAGAAAAATCTCACCTTTTGTAAGAAAACCAAGATTCTCGCTTTAAACTTCAAGAAAATAATAATAAGAAATCCCTTTTATGTTGTGCAGCAAAGAGACGGCTGCACCCCACCCTTTATAGGCCGGAAATCCAAGTATAATGGGTTTCGAATAGATTTGCAAAATACATCTTTTAAATATAACTTTACATATATAGATCCTTATACTTGGAAATTAAATAAAATCATCTTAATTGAGATTTAAAACAAGAATAATCCCTCTATTATCAGCCGGCACTGTTTTGAAAACCCAAAAAAAAACCTTCTAAGTGGCAATTTTGCAAAAAGACCCTTCTTTATCAAAATTTGCAAAATAAACTAAATTTATTAAAACAAAGGGTAAACTTACCTCTGAGTTGACTAGGCATCAAGCCCGGCCGAAAAATCCGAAAATCTGGAGTTTTCACTCTAAGTGGTAATTTTGCACAAAAGTCCCGCTTTTTGTAATATTTGCAAATAGGTCCAATAATTATCAGAAAAATCCAGAAAATTCACAAATAATATGTAATAATAAATAATGAGTTTCAGCGTTCAGAACCAGCCGTCGAAGTGAATGAATTCGAAAGAACGAAGCAGTAAGGAAATGAAACAACTCTTTCTTGAACTATTTCATAAGCAGATTTTCCCCTCCACCCTAAATATTTTTGACTTTGAACTTCCGAAAAAAAATATTTGCAACGTGTTTTGCACGTGTAAAAAGGTAAATTTCAAAATATATTTATTAAATAACCAAAAATTATTTTAATTTATTTATTAATATTAAAAGCACTATTTAAAAAAATCTGGGGTATTACATCACTCCTTTAGAATAGTTCTATCCTCCGAACTACTACTAATAGGGTCCAAACAAAATAAGCAAAGGGAATTGAAATCTCATAAATGGAAACATAGTTTAAGAAATACCATTACACAAGAGAATGTAATCTAATAAAAGAAATACAACTCAACTCAAAGAGTACAATCATACAAAAGAATACAATCATACAAAAAGCACAGGAAAATCCTTCTGCAGGCGATCCTCCGGCTCCCAAGTAGCCTCCTCGAACTGCTTGTTCCTCCACAACAACTTGACCATAGGTATTACCTTGCTCCTCAGAACCTTCTCCCTACGATCAACAATCTTTACAGGCTGCTCCTTGCAACTCAAGTTCACTTGTAGACCTTCAGGTACTTCTACCAACTGATGACTCTGATCCGGCACATACTTCCTCAACAACGACATATGAAACACATCATGCACTTGTGCCAACTCCTCCGGAAGCTCCAACCTATATGCCGTCTTACCAATTCGCCCCAAAATTTTGTATGGCCCAATATAACTTGCCACCCTTTACCAAACCTGATCACTCCTTTGGTCGGAGATACCTTGAGAAAGACTGCATCCCCAACCTCAAACTCCAAGTCCCTTCTTCGAGTGTATGCATAACTCTTCTGCTGGCTCTGAGCCTTGACCAACCTCTTTCGAATCAACCTAATCTGGGTAATAAAATCACCCCAAACATCAATATAATACAAGACTATTATAACCTTAAGCAAGTTATATCAAATGCAAAGATGATAAATAGTTATTCTAGTCTTAAAACATAATTGACATACATAGGTCCAACTCAGACATGATTAATCATGACTCATGAGTAGGATAAAAATCATCCTAGGTCTATTTTAAAGCCCTAACATGATGGTAACTTATAGATATACAAAACAATGAGCTAACTATTCAACCTGCAGCTTGTGTTGTCTTGAAAAATTCATCATTAATCACATACTTAAAGAAATTTCAAGTTCTTAGATTATTTAGAAGGGTCATTAAGTCTACCTTAACTTATCAGTTTGAAATTATCTCAAAATAGTTTATTTTAAAGACGAAAATGGCTAAAAATTGATATGCATAAAAACTTCCAGAACTGATAGAACTATCACCCAGTTGCGCAATAGAATTTATTCAAAATGACAATTGATATCCAAATTCTATAAAAATTGGCAGACATAAACTAGACACAGAGAAGCATAAAGTATCCAAATTTTGGATAAAATTTCCAAGTATTCAGAAAGATATGATGATTTGAATTGAGTATAATTTACAAAACTGCTTGCACACTGTTTCTTAACAACAGCAGTACGTTATATATTATAAAATATATCAAATGATACTTAAAAATCATGAAACTTGGTGAAGATGTTCTATACTGACCTTAGACACTACTGTAAAAATTTCAATCTTAAATTCTTTCTTATCATAGGGGTATAGCATTTAGTAACTAAGTGTGACTAATAATTAGTATCAGGAAATAACTCAGTCTCAGCAACTTTTTCTTATTTATTACAATAGCAAACATCATCCAAAAATTATAAAAATTGGTGGAGTTATTATAGACATATAGACTAGGAAGCACGAATACTTCCAAATGGTCGACGTACTCGTGTCGGGTGCGTATCGGGTGGCGATACTCCTTGGGTACTCTCGGGTGCGTACCCAAGGAGCACCCATTTTTTTAAATGCATTTTTCACAACTTTTAGACACAATTATATTTAGATAAATACATGGGGTCCTAGAGTAATTGCAAAAGTTTGTTGTTTACAATTATGGTCAAACACAAAACAATACTACTCAAAGATTTGATAGTTAGATTATCATTTCTTTTCTCTAAAATGCTTATAATTATAATGTATTCTTATAGTTCTATGAAATGGTTTAAATGTTTGGATTTTTAACGAGAAAAATATTTTTGTATCTATAAATATAATATAAATTATTTTATATTTAACGTACCCACAATGCACCCGTATCCTACTTTTTTGTAAAATCACGTATCCCCGTATCCATGTCGTATCGTACCCGCACCCCGTACCCGTATCCGTGCTTCATAGCATATAGAAGAACCACACATAAAAATTTCAGATTAAGAACCCATGTATTCCGGAAGTTATGAACTATCAAAACTTGAAATAAAAATTAGGACAGAACAGAGAATAAATTCAGTCATCTTCATACTCAGTGTTAATTTTGTATTTACTAAAAATAACAAACATCCTACAAAAAATCTAAAATTCGGTGGGATTGTTATAGGCACATAAGAGATGCTACAGAAAAATTTTCAATTCTAAATTCACAATAATCATGGAGAGATGACTTTTAGAAATCTAACATGCATAACGCAGAACAGAAGTAGGTTTTGTTCCAACAACATGTTGGATTTAATTTTAAATACTAAACATATTAAAAAAATACAAAATTTTGTGGGATAATTAAGGACATATGTGAGATACTATTATAAAAAATTCAACCCAAAATTCTATCGTATCACGAAGATATAATTTTTCTAATTAATCTTGCAAAACCACCACAAGATCATACATTTTCCTAATAATTAAACACCTAGTACTTTTTATAAATTGTTGACACCCAATAATCTCTATTCACATCATCATGCAAGCCAAATCAGTAGCATTCATCATAAATTGAGACTAAAACAACACACAAAGTTTAGAGAGACACCACAATGATGATCTCTTCTAGCTATCATGCTTCCTTCTTCTTCAAGTTCTTCTCCTCCTTATTGGGACTCCTCCTCCTAGCTTCTTGCTTTCTTTCTTGATTTCTTCTCTACCAAAATCAGCAACAAGGGAGATGGAGTTGTTTAGAGAGTTGGAGTTGAACTTAGAGTGAAGAAGAAAAATGAGAGAATGAAGTAGACAAAGCTTGTGAAACAAAATGGAGGGTCTTATAAGGGGGTTCCCCTATTTGGCCGGCCACCACCTAGGGAGGGGAGATAGTGAGGTGATGGCGACCTAGGAACTCATCATTCATGATGAGTTCAAGCCCAGGGTTTCTAGTTTATAGTTTAATAGTTCATAGTTTTAATTAGGGTTTTATTAGTGGTTTAGTTTGAGGTTGTATGTAAAGTTTAGTTTGAGTGTATATGATATTGTATATGCATCCATATATACATACATACACATATCAAGTCAAATGCATACATACACAATTTTAAGAAAAATGCTTGTATATAGATAAAGAAAAATATTTTTTTATAAAATAATTATTAGTATTTTTCGGGAATATTACAAATGGAGTAGCAGAAAGAATGAACTGCACGATACTCAAAATAGTGAGATGCATGAGACTTCATGCGGGTCTTCCGATCCATCTTTGGGCCGCTACAGTGGATACAGCAGTATACTTGATTAACTGTTGCCCGTCTAATGCCCTTGATGGGGTCATTTTGCAAGAACTATGGTCAGGTATAATTTTCAATTATTCGCATTCGAAAGTTTTTTGTTGTATTTCATATTAACTAATTGACATGGAAGAAAGAAAGAAACTGGATTCAAAATCCATAAAGTGTGTATTCATTGACTACGATGATGATCCATATGGTTACAGACTTTGGGATTTTGTGGATAACAAGATTATTCGCAACAGGAATATAGTGTTCAATGAAGAGATTTTGTACAAGGACAGGCACACAGGTCAAGGCAGTACAACTAGTACAGAGTCAGATCCAGGCTTAGATTCAAATTCTGATTCTGAAGGCGGTCCTAGTGGTGGGGGGCCTATAGTGCAGCAGCAGGTACATATACTACAGACAGCACAGGAGGTTCATGATGAGCCTATTAGGAATGAGTAGGTTATCCAACATGAACATGTACAAACAGAGTAGTTCGGGGAACCTAATCCGGACGGTGAATCGGTACCCACATTGAGGAGGACGATACGAGAGAGAAGGCCAACCATAATATTTGACCCATCAGCTAGTGTTGTTCACGAGCATGTTCAGTACACGGATTCAGGAGAGCCAGAAACTCATGAGGAGACTTTGAAGGATGAGGCTCAAATTCAATGGGAGTTAGCCATGAGGGACGAGATGAATTTTTTGGAACAGAACCAAACTAGGGAGTTGACCAAGGTACCTGCAAGGAAACACACTCTTATGAACAAATGGATTCTCATAGTCAAAGATGATGTAGATGGCAGTAGGTGGTATAAGGCAAGGCTTGTTGTGAAAATGTTTTCTCAAAGAGAATGTGTTGATTATAGTGAGATCTTTGCACCGATCGTGAAAATGATTTCAATCAGGGTTCTACTTAGTATTGTGACAGTTAAAGACATGCACATTAGCAGTTGGATGTGAAAACAATATTTCTCTATGGTCATGTTGAAGAATAGCTGTATATGAGACAACCCATAGGGTTTGAAGCAAAAGAGAAAAAATACATGGTGTGTAGACTAAAGAAGAGTCTTTATGGGCACAAACAAGTAGCACAATGGTACTTAAAGTTTGACTGCTCTATGAGAGGAAAATATTTCGATAGATGTGAAATGGATCATTGTGTATATATTCGTCGATATGAAGACAATGAAATAATGACATTGGCATTGTATATGGACGACATGTTTTTAGCAGGTTCATGTATGGAGAAGATCAAGGAAGTGAAAAAGTTGCTTGCTTCATAGTTTTCAATGAAGGACTTGGGTGAAGCAAAGCAAATCTTCGATATGAAGATCAATAGAGACAAGAAAAGCAAGAAGCTTTAGTTATCTCAAGCGGACTATGTGAAGGTGTTGAAAAGGTTCAATATGGATGGCGCAAGACCACTCACTTGTCCCTTGGCTGCTCACTACAAGTTATCAATGGACCTGTGTCCTAAAACAGATGCAGATATGGAGGAAATGGCTGCTATTCATTATGCCTCATTCTGGGAGTTTGATGTATGTGATGGTGTCTACAAGACTAGACTTCGCATAAGCAGTGGGAGTTGTCAGCCGTTATATGAAGAATCCAGGTAAACATCATTGTGATGTAGTGAAGTGGATTCAGGTATCTTATAGGTACTTCAGACCACTCTCTTAGTTGTGGGGAATATTCTTTCCATATACATGGTTATGTGAATGCGGGTTTTTTGAGCGATTGTGATAGTTGAAGAAGTACTACATGTTATGTATTTACAGTTGGAGGTACAACTGTTAGTTGGGCTTTGCAGTTACAAAAGGCTGTAGCACAGTCAACCACGGAGAGAGTATATGACACTTACAGAGGCGACGAAAGACATGATGTGGATTTCTGAGCTTATGAAATAGTTGGGCAGAAAACAATCCATAGGTGAGCTATTATGTGACAGTCAAAGTACGATTTTCTTGGCGAAGAACTCGGCATATCACTCTAGGACTCGACACATTCAAATGATGTATCACTTTATTAGAATGGCGGTTGAGAAGAAATGGCTGAAGCTATCTAAGATTTTTGTCACTAAGAATCTGGAGGACATGCTCACAAAGGTAGTGGATAGCAGGAAGCATCAGTTATGTTATACTGCTATCGGATTATCTCCAGGTTAATTGATGAAGAGATTCGCATAGGCACATGCCTAGACCAGGCCAATGGAAGAATGAAGAACAGGTTAGAGACTTCGTGAATATGCCTCCAAGTAAAAGATTATTGGGGTTTGTGGATCCAAATACACGATAATGGGGTTGAAGATGACAAATGAGAAGAAGAGTCGAAGAATGAGCAAGCAGCTCAAAATAGCTTGTAGCTGCAGGCAGAGTTGCCGTCAATCGTCTGCACCGAAGTTGCGGTCGACCGCACCGCTGGTAGTAGCAACCATGTACACTTGAAGGAACGACTAGTCGATCGTGCAGTCGATCGTCCTACTCTATGTTGGATCCCTGTACAGTCGAGGCATTAACGGTCGTTCGTTCAAAGTTGCGGTCGACCGGCGCAACACTGATTGATAAGTGGCTGAGATTAAATCTCGTGTAAACCTATGTATATTGTATTGTGTACGATTTTAGGGTAAGTTGAAAAGAAATGAGAGATCTATCAGCCGTCAGAGAGAGTGGGGGAGATAGAGAGAAACCCTACACCTTGAGAGTGAGTTCTTGAAAGATTTGTAAACTTGTTATTCATAATTCTAGTAGAAATCAGGAAAGTAACCATTGTATTGGTTGAATCTCAAAAAAATCTCATGAGTTCTTGTATGAATGCTTTTGATTGCTTTTGTTCTCTTACTTTTGATTGTATTGTTTTGCATCTCGTTGGTGAGTTATTCCGCAGTTAGAACTCAACAGAATAGTGCTTTTGATCGAATATATATATCATAAGGTCTCATCAAGTCAATGGATTGAAAAATAGAAAAAAAATGAAAAAATGAAAAAAGCAGAAAGATAAGAAAAACCCCTAAAGAAACAAAAGAACAAGAACACCACTGGTTTCAAGTTGCAGCTAAATGATTACCAGGCAAATGGATACAGTAATATGAGAACTACTTTAGATCTTAGAACAAGATAACATTATATTTACAAACAGCTTTAATACTAAAAAGTTGTTCGAATATAAATCTTAAACCCAGAACCTTTCCCACAACTTTAGAATGTTGCTATTGGTACGTCTTTCACAGGACATCTCACCCACTATGCTTAAAATGTGGATTTTGCCCGCATTGAAAAAAGAGATATACTCAATGATAACCTAAAAACCCCTATTTTGTTTTTACTATTTTCAGTTTACAAATTAAGGATATTTTCCATTATTAATTTATAAAAGGCGAAGAATTACCGTAAGTAATGAATTACATTGATGAAACAATCATGAAATTAAAGAGAAGGCGAAGAATGGAAGAAACCCTCTACTTAATAGCTTATTTTTGGTACTTGGGAATCGAAATTGAAAGCAGTGTCTTTAACTCTTTCATTTATCGTTGCTCGCATATCAATTGCATCAGAGTAGTTTTTAGCTTGCAAGAGGGTAAGGGAAGTGATTTTAGCTTAAGCAAATGGATTTTAGCTTAAGCAAACAGACGTAAAGTCAGTCAGGTGGATGAAAGTCAGTAGCTAATGAATGTTCGCAACAGCCTTTCTCAATCTCTACGCTGAGGACCTCTTTGATTATGCTGAAGAGCTTGGGGTACGACTTGGCGTAAACACCCTAACACAAACACTCAGAAGATCTCCCAACAAAGAAAAAGCGAATGGCAAGACAAGTTTGAATAAAACTTGAAACTGATGCCATTGCTGATCGAAAGCCAAAAATACTAGCTAATTAACTTGGTTGATCTTCACATTTATGATAAGAGTTGATTAAGATAAAGGAATTCGGGTAGGGTGCATGTGAAGACCTAGAACTCCTTGGACTCATGCATGGACCAACAATAAAGACTAGTTTATACATATAGGGGAAAATGATAAATGGGTGTTAATTATGATAATGGGAAAATATAGGAAATTTTTTAGTAAACCCACCAAAGTTTTCTCGAGTTTGTAGAAAACCCACTCTATAATTCTTTAATACGGTTTACTATACTATCGGGCAAAAGTAGTTACAGTTTGCCATACTCAGTCAAAAAAGGTAGTTATGTGTAATCATGTAACTGGTTTCGTCCATTTTTTGGGTATTTCTTCCTAAACAACCCTCTCACTACAAAGGACGAAAGAATCTCCGGCATTTTTTTTTTTTTTTTTTTTGCGTTTGTAAAGTTTCGGTGTGTACTCCAATTTTTTTTTTTTTTTAAGAATTACTGAAATTAGTCTACCCCGGCGTTTGAAAATGCCATGGTATGTTTTTATATATATATATATATATATATATATATATATATATATATATATATATAGAGAGAGAGAGAGAGAGAGAGAGAGAGAGAGAGAGAGAGAGAGAGAGTCCCCTTCGGTTGCACACTACTTTTGGTGAGCACTCCGTGAGCACTCACGAACTAGAGACCCTATGAAAAATCCGAACCGCTCATATTGTTCTATATGCCTTAGATAGCCTAAAAATAAAAAATCAAGTAATTTGAAGTTCATTTGCCCATCCATTATGCTGTTAGAATTTTCAGCCATACAATTTTGTGATGATGTAAATCATGGGCAAATGAACTTCAAATTACTTGATTTTTTATTTTTAGGCTATCTAAGGCATATATAACAATATAAGCGGTTCGAATTTTTCATAGGGTCTTTAGTTCGTGGGTGCTTACGGAGTGCTCACCAAAGTAGTGTGCAACCGAAGATTTCTATATATATATATAGAGAAATCTTCGGTTGCACACTTCTTTGGTGAGCACTCCGTGAGCACTCACGAAATAGAGCACCTATGACAAATCCGAACCGCTCATATTATTCTATATACCTTAGATAGCCTAACAATAAAAAATCAAGTAATTTGAAGTTCATTTGCCCATGATTTACATCAATACAAAATTGTATGGCTGAAAATTCTAACAGCATGATGGATGGGCAAATGAACTTCAAATTACTTGATTTTTTATTGTTAGGCTATCTAAGGTATATAGAACAATATGAGCGGTTCGAATTTGTCATAGGTGCTCTATTTCATGAGTGCTCACGGAGTGCTCACCAAAAGTAGTGTGCAACCGAAGGGGACTCTCTCTCTCTCTCTCTCTATATATATATATATAAAATAAATTACAAAGAAAGCTATCAAGGGGCTCTCATTCAATCTTCCCTAAAACCAATGGCCTAGATTGATTCTCACAAAACATATTTTCCCGCCAAAAATTTCAAACCCCAAAATTAAATTCCCCCCCCCCCCCCAAAAACAAAAAAACTCATTACTTTATTAATATTTCTCTCTTCTCTCTTCACTTTTTCATATTTCTCTATTTCTCTTTCTCCTTCTCTCTCTCCCATTCTTTCTTAACTTAGAAAATTAGAATTTTAGATTTCATGTTTGTAAAATTTTCAGATTTTTTATACTTTTTTTATTGCACATGTTATATTGAAAATAACAAATATCTCTTCAACAGTTAAATTTAATCATTTTCCACCCTTAAAGTTCTAAGAAGTCGGATTTTACACCCTCATTTATAATTATTTTTCAACATATACTAATAGAAACATGGACTTTTATTTACAACTAATTATTGTCATACTATTCAAACTTGAACTACATAATTGTTGTTTTACTGTTTACAGGGCATTTCGTGTGTTGTATCGTTCCGAAGACGTGCTATAGGCACGTGTTCATGGACAAATCTAATATATATATATATATTTACAATTCAGAATTATTAAATTTTTTTGAAAATACACCAGTGTTTTGACAACGCCAGGGTATCTCCATTTTTAAAAAACAAATTTTTGGCTAATTTTTTTCAATAGAATACTTGTAATAATTTTCATATATATATATATATATATATATATATATATATATATATACAATTCAGAATTATTAATTTTTTTTTGAAAATACACCAGCGTTTTGACAACGCCAGGTATCTCCTTTTTTTTAAAACAAATTTTTGGGTAATTTTATTCAATAGAAAACCGGTAATAATTTTCATTTTAGCAAAAGAAAAAACCTGTAGTAATTTTCAGTAATGCACAATAACACAATAAAAAAATTTAAACGACAAAATTCATTATATTTTCCAATGATTAACATACACAGCTTAAGAAGTTTAAAGTTCTGCTGCCTAAAATTCGAAATCCAATGTTTATCTCACAAGTATCAAGTTACATATAGCTTACAAAAAAGTTCTAATAAGTTTCACCTTACAAAATAATTTGAGCACAAAAAAACTAAAAAACCATTATCACAATTAGTAGATTTACTTAGTGGGTACCCCTCCTTATGTCATTGCTTCCATCATGCTCGCTTCGATCCTCTGGATTGGCCCGACTTGAATCAGTTGGAACTCTATTTCGGAACTGTGTATGTTACAAATTGTACAAAAAATTAGTCAACATATACAATAGCTATGAGTTGGGCAATGCCAACTAAGATATGAATCAAACTTTCACATCCAAAGTAAATAGAAAACAACTTAAGGAGAATTGCCTAACTGGTTTATGGCTTATGAGTTATGACAGCTCTATGCTATGTGTTGAGTTGTATGGGGTTCCAAATGTGTGATAGTAAAAAACAATCAAGAAGTCCAATGGATAAGAAACCCAAAAAAATTGAACCTACTAAATGTAAGTAATAGAGGTGTATTTTTTTCTGAACTTTGCAAGACTTTAGTTTCATGTCATCATGCATACAACAAAACAGAGATTGAATACATGTCTTCCAATTGGAATGTTGTTTTCGTAATAGAACAATGAAGTTATGTTTTAACAACAAATTAGTCAGTTGAGTTTGGTGTAGCCGTGTGGGTAACGTAAACAAACTGAACTGCTCTAGTAGTAGTAAATGCGACTATTTGTTTAGGCTATACACAGATCACAGTTTCAATAAATGAACAATATCCACAAGGCAATATCCACAAGGCTTCAATCTGGATCCCAATTGTATAAGGCGAGCATGAACACGGCTACTCTTCTTTGTCATCATATTAATTAAGTAGTTTCTCAGCTCTTTGACAGCTATATAACAATCTAACTCAATGACTGAATAAGTTAAGTTAGGGTCATTAGTCAATTTAGAGCATCCACAGTCGTTGAACGGAGAAACTGGCAAAATGCATTTTATAGCGATCCATTTTTTAGTTTTGCTGCAGTCGTTGAAATGCTATAAAATGCATAAGTTAGTTAAAAAATAATCAGACGAAGCATGATGTTTCGTTTGATACTAAAAAATTAATTTATACGGGACGAAAGTCAGAAAATATTAATAAAAAATACGGGACGAAACATGATGTTTCGTCCCAAAAAAAAAATATAAAAAATAAACGAGACGAAGCATGATGTGTCGTCCGGTTTTAGGGCATTCGATTTAGCTTAAAAAAAAAAAAAAAAAAAAACCAGAAGAATAGGTGGGACGAGTCATGGTGTGTCGTCCAGGTTGTGGGTGGATTACTTTTGTTTTAATTTTTTTTTTTTTAAGTGATTCTTGCCTTGTGGATTGTCTACTTCACCCTTTGAGACTTTTTCTATATAGTATGCCTTCATCTCATGCCTCCAGGTATAATTGACCATCGGTTTTTATTTATTTATTTTCTTTTTTTTATAGACACGTGGGACGGAACATGATGTTTATTCCCATTCCAAAAACTTGTATTATTCGGTTTTTTAATTTATTTTAATTCGGACGAAACATCATGTTTCGTCCGCTCAATTAAGAATATAATAAAATAATCCAGACGAAACATCATGTTTCGTCCGTTATAATATGCATTTTGCTATTTCAATTGCTATTTCTCCGTATCCACTGTAGCAGTTTTGCCAAAAAATGGCAAAATAGCAAACGACTGTGAGCGCTACAGTAGAAAAAAAATGAAAAAAATGGCAATAAAGCAAACGACTGTGGATGCTCTTATGGCTCATGACAAACAGCTATTAGCCGATGACCAGAAACACAGTGACATAAAGACCACATTTAGATCCTACACTCATCCAATAATTGACCATGCTTGAACTCCATGCAATATTATATTTCTCTAGGTGGTATATATACCCAAGGGAAAATATTACATGCACTACAACATCTATAGTTTTCTACAGCGGATTTATTATAGCATTTAAGTATTAATGCTGTTGAAAGTGATCAATAATAGCATTTCTAAATAAAATGCTATCTTTTAGTAATTTTAAATTTTACTTTTAGCTACAACCACGTTTTTAAAATGCTATACATTTTACAGCATTTTAAAAACGCTTTAATATCCAAAAATAAATTGAATAGATAGGAGTAAAATGAAAAATTTCAACTAATCCAATTTCATCTCAAATCAAATCCCCCGATCCAAACTTAATATCCTTCCACCTTCCTCCACAAACCCTAGTACAAATCCCCCCAACCACAATGTCCCCACCCCCGCACCGTTGACAAACTTAATACCCTTGCACGCTGCTCACCACTGGGCCACTGTCGTCCTCCCCTGTGCCCGTCGAAGTCTAAATCCCAAATCATGCCGTCCCCCACCTTTGCATTGTCGACCCCCTTGCGCCGCCACTCGCACTACTCCGCCATCGACCTCTTGTGCCCGTCGATTTCTCCCCTTCGCCCGTCTTCGTGGTTGTTGTACGTTGCTGATTTTATTATGAACACATGTTTTGCATCTTACAGATTCTGAGATATCTAGGACCTTGAGCTGCTAAGTGATTGCACTTGTTCTTCTATTTGCTTATTTCATAAATTAGGTGTCTTTGTTAGTGAAATAACTAATCAGAAAAAGTATGAACAGTAAACAGTTAACTGAAAATTGGCAAATGTTCTTACTGCATAGCATTTCTACATCAAAAAGTTTTGAAATCCGTTCTTTGTTATAATTTATTAACTGTGACCTTTTTTAGACATTTTTTTAGACATTTGTGGTATTATGTATCTGATAATATGAACATATTTAATTTTAGTGTGGTAAAATTTGTGAATTAGCTTTTTGGCCTCTCATTTGATGCTAATCATATAGTATATCTTTTTCTCTCTGATGTAGCTTGCGATTGATTCAGTTCCATTGCTTATTGGACCTGTGTCTTATTTGTTGATGTCTAAACCTGAAAAAGGAGCAGAGAAATCCTTCTCTCTCTTTCATTGTTGGAGAAAGTTTTGCCTATTTACAAGTGAGTTTCTTGGCCCTTGTCACTTTCGAGTATGGCTTTTGTCCTCATCTTTAAAATTTAATACTGAATACTGTAAATATCATCATATGTAGGGAAGTTATTGATGAGTTGAAGGCAGCAGGTGTTTCATGGATTCAGTTTGATGAGCCCACCCTTGTGTTAGATCTCGATGCCAACCAGTTGCAAGCATTTACGAAAGCATACACAGAATTAGAATCTTCATTCTCTGGTTTGATTGTGCTTATTGTTAGCTACTTTGTAGATGTTCCAGCTGAGGCATATAGGTTAGTTCAAGTTTGCTTTCTTTTAAATGGTTATTAATTGATCTATATCGTATTTCTGACAATCTCATATGTTTCTCTTCTATTTCAGCATTCTTCCTAGATTGAGTGGCATCTCTAGATTTGGATTTAATCTCGTCCGTGGAACCAAGACTCTTGACTTGATCAAAAGTAAAGGCTTCCCTTCTGGAAAGTATTTGTTTGCTAGAGTTGTGGATGGAATAAACATTTGGGCCAACGATCTTATTACTTCTCTCAGTACCCTCAATGCTCTTGAGTCTGTTGTGGGCAAAGGTACTTGAACTTACATGTAATTCGTGAAGCTTTTAAGATTTTGGCTCGAATTTATGTCTGGTCTAATATTATTGTTTACGTGATGATTTCTTTGGCACATTAAAGTTAGGGGTGAGTGCAAGAGATAATTTTATAGTAACGGGAATTTGATGAACTCAAGTTCTTTGTTTCTTGCTCATAATTAGTTGAATCATTAAGCATGCCATGTTAGTTCATTTATGTTGTTTCACATTCTAAACCTTTTAATCCTTCCAACCACTACCATTGGTTCTTTCTCTCAGACCATAGAACTCTGAAGAGTCCCCCTTGAATACAAGGCGAAGAAGTAGGTTCACCTCTGTAATATAAATCCATATTGAATTTGAAAGAAGGAAAAGTTCTTGCTTCATTTCAATTCTTACATCATTTTGGTTTGTCACAGGATCTCTGAGGAGGAGTATGTCAGTGCCATCAAGGAGGAAATTAGCAAGGTAGTCAAGTTGCAAGAAGAACTCCATTGATGTCCTTGTCCATAGGGAGCCTAAGGTGAGCTCAAGCTGTGAATAAGACTTAGTTTTTAATGATTGATAAGCATTAGACTAGAGAGATGTGTGTGCATGGGTTGTTAGTTAAGGTGTAGGGTGGTGGATCTTGTATCCATTCTAACTAGAATATATCAGTTGCCTTTAAAATTTAGGATATATTCCAGCTAGGAAGACATTTTTTATTTAAGGACTTCCTTGTTGCCTTTAAAGTAGAAGCCTTGCTCCTCCTTCAGTTATTTACCAAAACTACCAAGATCAACTTTTTGAGGTCACTCTTAAAATCAACTGAAACAAGTTACCACTGTTGATCGTTTGGTCAAATTAAATGTTCAGTGTTGCAGTGTATGTGCGTATTGGATGCTTGAAACTCGAAAAGGATCCAGAATCCATGTTCCTACTTTGTGAGTGTCTGATTTCCACTGCTACAATTTGAGTGGGTAGGTCGAGGTGGAGGAGAATGGTATTAATTAGTTGTCTAGAAAGTTTCGGTCACCCTGTGCATGGTGCGTACAGCATGTTCAGTCATTCTTTGCATGGCAATCTGAATAAGATTGAGATTTGATCCTTGAGCCAGGAACTGTGAATGATGAAACTATTTTTTGTTCCATGTTAAATTTACTTGTGAATGATGAAACTTTACTGTATATCGATGCAAAAATCCTTGAAACTTTTCAAACACACAAATTCATGAGGTTGTCTACTACTTGTCCACAGGAACTGTCAAGAAGTTATACTTGAGAAAAATAACTGTAGTCTAATAATGTAAAGAAGAGTGCTATAACGTTGTAACTTGTAATCCTAATTTTAACTTCTCATGTTAGAGCATGCTGAAAGGTTTAATCTGATTATTATGTTGAGAATAAATGAGGTTGTCTACATGTACATGAACTATCCAACACTTGAGATAAATAACCAGAGTCTAATAATTAAAGAAGATCACCATGGCAATAGAAAAATAAAGGCTATTATCAATTGTCTATATTCTTCAACCCAGTTTTTCAAATTCTCTTCATGACTTGCTGATAACATGTTCTGTTTTAGTTTTTATGTTCATTAAGGTTTAATCTGATTTAGTTCTTCTGTTCATTAAGAACATGTTCTGTTTTACTAGATTTACATGCACAATCTTTTGCTTTCTATCCTTATATGTTATGTGCTGTAATTATTGAAGATCGTTTTCATTAAGCTTTTTCTTCTTTTGTAGGTATCATTGCAGCATTTAGCTGATATTACAGAAAATGGTGTTACATTTCAGGTAATTTTCGATGCAAATAGTTGAATAATGAATACTGTCAATAAATGCAAGGAACAAAAGAGGATTTAATCATTTATACTGCAGCACATTTGTTTGGAATTTGAAGTATATATATTTTAAAAGTTGAAATGTGGAGAACTTGAGATAACCTTTAGAATTAGTTTAAAGTTGAAATGTGAAGAACTTGAGATAACCTTTAGAAACAAGCTTTTCGGTGTTTCACATTGCATTCAAACAAGTGTTTCCCCTTATTAGTGTGCAAAAGAAATAACCACCATATTCTGCTTTGGTTTCTGGACTTGTACAAGTGTATAATGCTATGTATATACATTTCTTCAACTCTCATTGTAGGTCATGGTCGCTGGCGTGGGCAAGGAAGAGGTCAAAACCGAGGAAGAGAGGACGTGATGGGCCAGTGATGAATGGAGGAGGATCTGAAATGGCTAAAATAGTCAACTGTGTTGCATTTAGTGTTTTTGGATTAATAACTAGTCTTTTTTAGTATATGCATTTTTTGACATATAGCCCATGGAAGGTTGTACTCTGTATCATGATGGGTTGATAACTGTGATTTTCATGTGTTTCATTTTTAGATTCAACTGATTGTAGTGCATTTTTTAATTATTTTTAGCAAAAGGCTTTTGACTGTTTGGTATATGTTCAATTTTGATGTTTTATATATATGCATCTGGAGAATTTTCAAAACTTTTCTATGCATTTGTAGATTTTTTTTTGCATACAGGTCAAAATAAATAGTGTTTTTAAAACGCTGTGAAAAAAAAACATCACTCTTACAAACGATAACATTTTCGAAACATTATTAAAGGTATAGCGTTTGGAAAATACTAAAAATACAATAGTGTTTGTCGAAACGCTATCGTATTTATAGCATTTCGAAAATGCTATATATACGATAGCATTTGTCGAAATGCTATGGTATTTATAGCGTTTTGAAAATGCTATATATACGATAGTGTTTGTCGAAACGCTATCGTATTTATAGCATTTCGAAAACGCTATATATACGATAGCATTTCGAAAACGCTATATATATGATAGCGTTTCGAAAACGCTATCGTATTTATAGCATTTTCGAAACGCTGTGCCTTTCATAGTGTTTCTTGGAAACGCTATAAACATACCATAGCGGGGGTATTGACAACGTTTGCAAAACGCTGTCATATGTCTTTAATAGCATTTACAAAATGCTATCAAATGACATATATGTTGTAGTGATGCAACTATACGCACATCTATATAATAAAACAAAAAGAAAGCTATCAAGTGGCTCTCCTTCAATCCCCCAAATCAAAGGCCCAGATCTAACCTCACAAAACAAATTTTCCCCCCAAAAGTTTCTCCCCAAAACTCAAATTCAAATCCCCTCAAAACAACTCCTTTATTTATTTAATTATTTCTCTCTCTCTCTCTCTCTCTCTCTCTCTCTCTCTCTCTCTCTCTCTCTCTCTCTCTCTCTCTCTCTCTCTCTCTCTCTCTCTCTCTCTATATATATATATATATATATATATAAGCATGGACTTTTATTTACAATTAATTATTGTCATACTATTCACATTTGAGCTACATAATTGTTGATTTACTATTTACAAGGTTTTTCATATGCTGTATCGTTCTGAAGACGTGCCGTATGCACGTGCCCACGGGTAAATCCAGTACTTGTATAAAATCTCCGAACTCTGGACAGTTAAGAAAGGACAGAATTCAAAACTTTGAGAATCTGAACTTGAACTACAAAGTAATATTTTTACATTGCCAACACATGAATAAGAGTTTTGCTAGTCTCTTAGTTATGGATGCTAAAATTAGTAGAGTGGTGCAAAAGAGCAAAAGTAGACAGAAAGCAAAACCAAATAGCCTGTACTAGTTAACCAGCTATCAATGTATCATAAATAATAGTGCTGATGTAAGATGGACGCCCCAAATTGTGCCACATTGCTTGGAATCCCAATTCGAGCGACTGGCATTCCGAGCTGCCCATATGAAGAAAATTCTGTCGAGTTACACGAGCCGTCAGATCACTTCAAAACTCGCATCACGACCCGATCAAGGCTGTAGATTTGTCCACATCGCTTAACGCCGCCCCACCGTTTGATCGATTAGAATTTCACGCCGACGTACGAAGGACGGTTCAAATTGCACCACATCATAAATCCAGTCATAAATCCTTTTATTTTAATTAAAATTGGAATTAATTATTTAATAATTGCGAAAAAAATAATTAAAAATTCAGAAAAATTAATTAAAAATTCTAAAAAATAATTATAAATTTGGGAAAAATATTTTGAAGCTCTTGAGTAAATAATTATTTGTTAGAATAATTAATTGGTGCTTCTTGAAATTAGATTGTTGCTTCGCAAAATTAAATAACTAATCCGAAAAAAATTAAAAAATTGGGAAAAAGCACCAAAAATCCAGAAGAGCCTAGGAGCAAACTTGGGCGCACTACCAGCTTAGAAAAACACAATCACCCCTCAAACGAGATTCGAACACCCTTTGAGAACTCCGATAAAGCCCTATACGCTATTAAAACAATAAAACTATTCCCCAAAGGCTATAACACACAGTCTTTGGGAGTGGGGGGCTCGTGATATGGCTTAAAATGGGATTAAATCGAAACCATTCAAAGTGGCACGAATCTTAAAGTCGCAGGGGCAAGATGGTAATTTCACCTACAGATGGGTCCGAATTGGGAACCGGGACCCGCTAACCCATGAATGGATCTGTTCAGCTGAGAATGGGTCTTAACCCGTTAGGGACCAATTCAACAGGATAGGAGGAAATCCTGGCTCGTCCTTATCCTGAGGAGATGGTTATAACCACCCCTATCCCGCCACACTGGGAAGTAGGGATTCATCCTGATCCTGAAATAGATCCCCACGGCGACTATAAATACCCCCTACCTCCTACTGCCACAGGTTATCAATCTTTGTTCATTCAAGCTCTTTCCTTTACTTTTTCTTGTATTGATAAGAGCGTCGGAAGGTTCGCTGCCGGGATCCATTCCGGTGTTTCGAACGTTTGTACAGGTTCGTGGGAGCACCAAGAAGTCAACTTGTCAACAAGGAAGAAGCAGGATTCAGCCCGTTCGAGTTCCTACGAACCTACAAATTTTGTCTATTGCCCCCACACCAGATTCAGCGGCAACATTTGGCATAGAATTGACGAGTCAATGACTCGGAGTGGGTGGTAGGTGTAGTAAGATGGTTTTCCCACCCAAGGTCTCCAAGGATCCTATACATATCAGAAAATTGACCCCCCTGAGGATGATAAGTTGATTACCCGATTGGCAACGATGGAAGCATTCCACAGATCAGAAAAGTAAAGATCAGCACAATTTGAGTTGTGAAAGATTATACCATCTCTAGTGACGGATTTAGAGGCAATAACTTTCTTGCCCATCGATTTGTGAGAAGAAGAAGTCATTAAGACAAAGAGGGAAAGAGCATTTGAGAAATTTGAAGAGAATATTAAGAGATGAGACGTTTATTTAATGGGTTTGTGTATGGAGGCTAGGGTTTTCGTCTAGGTTTGGGAGGTAAGGGATGAAGGGGTATTTATATTGGAAGACGAAAAGGCAAGTCAGCCAACTAGGTCGGTCGACCAGTTCACAATGCGGTCGACAGCACCACGTGAAAGAGGAAGTTTTAATTGGGTGATTTGTGGTAGAAGGGTGGACGGTCGACCGTACGGTCGACCGGTTCATTTTCGACTGATCAAGAACTAATGAGTAGTACAGTCGACCGGTCGGTCGACCGATCATTCAGTTTTTGTAAAGTGATTTTCTTCAAAATTTTGAACTTGTTGTGATATGTTCAGATGATGTAAAATTCACACATTTCATGTATTTCAAAGATAAATAACCGATGCGCTAGAAACTTTATTTAAGGGATAAGTAATCTTAATATAGATTCAAGAAAGTATAGATTTTACCCGGTGCTATACTTATTTGAAGGACCAAGGTCCTTCCTTTTCCATTTTCCTTGATAGAGATGCAGGTTGCTAGTATAACTTGATGAGCCTCTCGAGCATCTTCTATCAAGGTGTCTGCGATCTTCTAAGTTGAGGGCATCGAACCACCTACCTGAAATTTTGTAGGAGTCCAAGTTGCTTTTGAGCCTGCATTAACATTATTTCTTATCCAGACAAAGTTAGTATTCCTTTTTAATGAACAGTTATAAGAAATATGCCATAGTCTACAGCAGTTATGACATGTGATACGACTATGTCTTGAGTCATGCACACTTGCATAGTTTTGAGTTGGTTTGTAATTATGTTGGTGATTGTGCAAGTGTGTATGACATGATGATTTAAATTTTTGATGGTGTATTGGCTCTTCGTAACCAAGCCCTCGATTATCGTGATAGGATCTTGAATTTTTTGTAATAAGGTAATTGGGCCCTTCATATTTTTCTACAACCTTTTCAAGCTCAATTACTCTTTTACAAAGTCTTTTTCTAGTCATCTCATCGTCTTTTGTGTTCCAACGAAGAGTGTCTAGTGTAGCATCAAGTATTCTATTTCATTCAAGGGCTTCATTACATCCTTCCACTATCTCATCAAAATTTCTTTTGCATTCTTTTAAATCATCTGTAAGTTTGGCTATATAAACAGATTTCTCATGAGTTTTTCTTAAGTGTTCATCATGTGTTGCTAAGGATTCTAGAATTTGTTGTTTTAAAAGTTTATTTTTCTCTAGCAATACATCATGATCTTTTCTAAATGACTCGAATTTTTTTATGATCAAAGCATTTTTATTTTTCAGTTTTTGATTTTTAGCGATACAAGAGTCATGTATTTCATTTGGAATTTATTTATATTGCCTTAGCTCATGACTCAGTTTCTTAGCATAGTTTTTTAGTCCATTACACATGTCTACTAGCTCATCATAAGTAGGTTCTTCGCTTCTTGAGATGGTGATTGCACCTCACCATTCCTAAGAGCCATGAAGCCGACATTGTTGTAACCTTACTCTTCCTCACTTGAATCTGAGTCTAGCCATGTTGCCTTCAACGCCTTTTTTTTCAGGCCCGGGTTTGAGCGGTAGTAGTCCCTATTACCGTCCTGTGAGACAGGACAATTTGCACGGATGTGTCCATGCTTCTTACACTTGCAGCACACGTCATCTTTATTCTTCTCTCTTTCTCGTTGGTACCTGCCATATTTTTTATGTTTGAGGTACTTACAAAATTGCTTGGTCAATAGGGTGATATCTTCGTCTGACTCCTCACGGTCTAAATCTGCTTTTGATGGTCGGGATTTTTCTACTTTCAGTGCAATGGTTTTCTCTTCAGTTTTTGGTCCAATCCCAATGTTTTTTCTTTATCTTTTGGTTTCCGTCATCTCCATCTCGTATGTCTTCAGCTTTCCTTAGAATGTGTAGTAGTCGAATTCCTTTTCTTCAAGGATCTCCCTCATTGCAGCAGCTTTTGCATCCCACTCTGGCGTGAGACAGCGTATGAGTTTTCCGACCTTTCGAACATCATCCAACCCCTTACCTAAGCTCTCTATAGTTCGTGGGCAATGATATCGAATCGGGCAAGCATTTGATCGACATTTTCTCTTGGCAATATGCGAAACACATCAAACTTATAAAAACTTAAATTTACTTTAGCTTTTATCTCAGAGGCGGTTCCCTCATGCCGCTTCAGCATGTTGTTCTAGATCTCGTATGCTGTCTTACATTTCGCCCAAATCGCATTAGTTCTTCGTTATTCAACTCTACATAGAAAGCCGTCATAGCTTTGGAATTTGCCATCTTGAGTGCTAGCTCTGCTTTTGTGAAAGCTGTCTTTCCGCCGCTAACCGGAATGTCTATTTTATTAATGCATACATTCCATACTTCTTCTCCAAGCATATGTAGAAAGTGAGACATACGAACTTTCCAAACATCATAGCATTTTCCATCAAAAAATGGTGAGGGTGTAAGACTTGTCCCATTGGAGATGAATGGCTCCGATGAGTACAAGTACTCGGGAGGAGGGATTTCGGCCATTTGACCTTTTGCTTAAGCTTTTAAGCTTTTGATAAGCACCTCACTCTGATACCACTGTAAATCACCTTAGAAGGGTGAATAGGGTGATTATGCGGAATTAGAATTAATTAAAGTAAAGTGCAGAGTAAATAAAAAGAGATAAGAAGAGCAAACACAGATAGCATAAGTGACGTAGCGATATAACATGGAATGACCCCCTGGTCTACGTTCACACCTCCTACTTGTAGCAATTCTCTGCCACAAGCATTTCACTATACTCAAACCCTTGTACAGTGATTCTCGGATTCAGGCCAAGAGACCTATTACACCCACAGGACTTCTAACACAAGTCCCGTCAATCTCACCGAAGTGGAAGAAAAAGAAAAAGCTCAAGATCTTTAATGATCCTGACTGAAGAATACAAATAGTTATCACACACACTTGGATTGATTGTTGAAAGATTAGATCAGAAGACTTTTCTCATAAGTAATAGGTGAAGAATACACAGTGGGTTCGTCCAAATATATAGACTGGGAAGTGTATTGATCAAAAATAGAAACGATACATTCCAAAAATGTAAACAGCGCAAAGTACGGTCGACCGCAATTACGGTGCAGTCGACCGTTCATCTCTCTAACGTAAAGTCGAGAGACGAAGGGTTGACTGCTTCTTACGTAACTATGAAGTGCAGGCGACTGCGATGCGGTCGACCGTCATGAGGTGCGGACGACCGTTATCGCACGGTTCATTACGAATCCACTTTATATTCTTACCAAAAACTAATCAATCACTAATCAATTTAATACAGATAGAATCTCACAAATAAAGAATGATAGCAATTGGTCTTGATAGCTTTCTTGGACACTAATCAATCATATGCTCTTTTTCAATATCTTCTTCTTTTGCTTGATTTTGCAATCTTTCTTTATTACTTTCATTCTTTGAATATTCTTGAATCTCTCTTGGATCTCTTATTGATATTATTTGATCCTAAAAATATGTACAACTCGATTTAAACTTATTAGTATTTATAGACACATTTGGTGCACACCAAACTAAGAGTCCAACACTACTTTGGGGAGATGAACAAAAGAAGAGGAAGAAGCACCACCAGCCATCTGATTTGAAACAGGAAATCAGAAGAGAAGATGGAGAGGTATCAGAGTTATGGAAAACTGATAAACCCTTCACAAAAAGAGAAGCCCAAGTAACAAAGAAGCTACAAAGAACAAAGCAAGAGGAAACTAAAGAAGACTACCAAAATTGAAGGTCATGCTTCTTCTTTTTTTGAGCTGCATGAATGTTACTATATATATATATATATATATATATATATATATATCTTTCAACTTTGAGATGATATAAAGACAATGTTTGGTGGTGCTGTAGAAAGGTATAGGCTGATAAAATTTCCATTTCAAGTGATTGTAGAATACTAGAATTGATTGAGATTTGGTACTTCTGCTTCTAATTAGTCAGAATAGAATTGACTGGATTCAGCTTTCTTTCCAAAAGAGCTGAAACTTGCATTCAATATTTAGAAGAACAAGAGAGATCCATTCAAGGAAAACAAAAATATGCTTTAATACTTTCATAATATGAAGGAAAAGATATCCAATGTTAGTTCATAATACCTTCTAAGTTCTGGCAATAACTCAATATGATACGAAAACAACAATTGAAATGAAAAGTATTAGCTTCTATTGTGGCATGTGTGTCTTTTTTCAAGATTAGTATAGTCACTGAGTATTTATCATTAATCCCGTTACATTTGGGACCGTATATACCTCTGTTTTCCATAAATTCAGAGTTCAAATCAAACATTATAAAGAAGATATTCTCATGCAACTAAAATAATCACATTACAGAAAATTACCACTAAGACTCAAAGCATGGAATTATTATTTCCCAATCACCTTCGTGATCATAAGATCACGAGGTTTGACAAGAATTTAGTTTCAGTTCACATTTTACCCATACCTAATATCCAAGTAGTGTGTAACCCCCTCATGTCCAAATTCTCCTCAAACCCATGATCTCAAACCAATTATCAATCCCTAATATCCCTAACAAAAACAAATCTGATAGTCACATTTTACCCATTAATGAGGCTCTAGAGTTACATAGCATATGCATGCAAAGATTTCTTAGACAGAAACTACTACTATTTTCTATCATGCCCCCAAGATATAATTCAATACCATCAAACAAGTAGTGGCCGGTGATTGAACATTGATGTCAACAAAGGATCAAATCATAGCTTAGTATCATAAATAATATGCAACATGTATGTTTCTAACAGTGGAAATCTACTAACAGTGGAAATCTAGAACTAAACAACAAACCTTAAACCAGGAAAGACAGCAGCATCAGCACCAGAAGACTCAGGTGCTTCTATGAAGAATTAAATACAGGTACCGACCTCTCAGTTCTACGAGGAAAAACAACTCCAGCACACTGAGTAGAAAAAACAACAAATTCTTTAATTATGTTACTATGATGTAGAAGGCGTATAAGGAAAATATGTTCTGCACAGTTAATAAATAAAGCCATCAACAATTATGTTGAAATTCTCACAAATGAAACAACCAAAATCGATAAACTTCACCATAAAGATACCAAGCCTACAGGACCTTCATTGTAATTTTCTTTGATCATCCAAGAGTTTCCTACTATCCTCGAACACGAAACTCCTTTTCTATAAAGCACCTATAATTATAATTGTATACATAAAGGCGTATAAAGCGTATATGAAGAATAATATTATTACAGGTGAGATATCTTAAGATGTGCAGTGGCAATTCTTGGCAATAAAGCACCTATAATAATAATTGTATATATCTATTTGCAGTTCCCACAGTTTTTAGTTTATCTGCCCTCATTTTTTTAATTAAAAAAAACAATTACAACTCCCACCTAATAGGCAACTAGATTAATTGAAAATGAATGGCCTTTGAAGTCATGATAAGAATTGACGGCGATGAGAAATTGTCATTCACTTATGGCCAATTTTTGAACCCACCTTCTTCCAAACTTGTAAACTTTGCTGGAAATCGATTGAAAACTATGAACGAAAAGGGAAATATCAGGTTTTCCAAACTTGTACTAATTTCATATTTGATAGAAATTTAGAACGAAAGTCCATCATTATCCTTGACTAAACGAAACCCTAGATGCGAGCTTCGAAAAGGAAAAGGAAAGCCAAAATTAATGGAACTCACCACCGTGACGTCACGACCGGAGTATTAGAGATTCTGAGAGATTATAACAATAGAAATTAGGCTTAATATCCTAGACTAAGGTGCTTGAGATTATTTACCCTAGGTATCAAAATTGGAATACCTAATACCTAGACTACAATCACAAGCCAGTATTTATAGGATAAATACTAGTTTGGGTACTGGGTTCTCAACCCACTCAACCCACATTCCATATCCATATAATTAGTACGTGTAACACACGTGTTACCCATAGAATAATATTATACATAATATTATTCATATAGTGAGAATATATCTATATATCAACAATCTCCTCCTATATTCTCAATATATAAATGTACTGGATTATCTCATCAGTTCAACATAAAGCTGACTGGTTGATAGCAGTCTTTAAATAGAAGAAATGCATCACTCAATGTATAGTTAATAAGAACTAAATCAATTATAAATCCGAATAGTTCAAAAAAGACTAAACCAAAATAATTAAATAGTTCCCAAACCATATCACAACAGAATAGTTCACAATGACTAAACCAACTGGAGAAATCTGTCATAGTTTCAAAATCAAACAAAGCAAATAAACTTCAAGAACAAAATATGAGTTTTAAGCTCATGAACACAAGATTCTTAAACTCAACAGAAGTTTTACCAAGTAAGTGACAAATTTATTCTCGAGAGAAATAAACCAAAACTATATCCTTGCAAACTGCTTTATGTTTACTCCTCCATTTTGAGCAAATCATTATTTTGAAATCTATGTTGACAGATTGAACTCCTCCATCTTTGCTAGCTTATTGAAAACAAGAATATCAAGAGACACATCTCTAAGAATTCTAGCAAATTTCATAAAGTATCTAGTTTCACTAAAGAACTTAGTACAATTCATAATTAGCTTAGCAAAAATATAGTGTTAGTACAATTCATAATTAGCTTAGTAAAAATATAGTGCAAGCATCATAATCAAGTTTCTTTAACAATATAAAGAACAAGAACTTTTATAGTTTCTACACAAGAACTATACTATGTTTCATATTGAAATAATTGAACAGTAAAATCAATTATTGTTAATTCTGAATCATCAAAATTTGAATGAAACAAGAATCCATAAAAGAGATATATCATTAAAATTGGAATGATATAACGACATTCTAAACATCGGAAATACATCAACAAGTTTCACACTTTCTTTTGGAATAATAAGATAATTGTAAGTAAATTATGAAAATATATAGCATCATCAAAATTGGAATAAAATTATATATTGACAAAATTTACATTGAACTTTTCAAATTATCCAAAGCATGCCAACTGCCTAAAATTGATGCTTAAGTTTGAACTTCTATATGGCTCCAATTGGATTCTAAATTTTAAAACAATTAGTATGTTAAAGCTTTCGACTCAATAGCTTTTAACTCCATTTCCCTCACAATTTTGATAATTGGATCACTTTCAAGTCTCTTAGGAAGAGCATTAGCCATATTTTGTCTCACTTGCACTTTATTTATGAAAAAGTTCAACTAGGCATTTTCAGCCTTAATATACTCCTCTGACTATATAGAGTGAGTTATGAGCTACAGTGCATTGTAGCTAGATAGTCGACGAATAGAATTAAAGAGTTACTTAAACTCCTTAATGGATGACTAGCAACAAGTTCTTCAATCCACTCAGTCTCTTTCCATGCAGAGAATTACACATAGAGGTCTTATTTCATTGATGATAGCACAGTGCATGTTTGCCTTTTAATTTTCATAATATTTCTGTTCCTCCTAGTGTAAGCACATATCCATTAGTTATCGACTTTCATTAAATTCTGATCATTATAATGTATCAGATCATCCATTCATTCCCGAAGGATGACTAGAGTAGTACAAAGTAAACTCTTGAGTACCTCTTAAGTAACTCATTAGCCAATTAAGGGCTTCCAATGTGTATGGAATTATTAGTAAATCTGCAGGTCATACCTACCTCAAAGGCTATGTCTATTCTAGTGCAGATCTTTGTATACATGAGACTTTTAATTCTTTTAGAATGATCTACTTGTCTCATAGTTGCATCATCATTAGGTGCCTACCTTTTATCATAATCATAAGGTGTTTTAAAACACACTTTCAATCACTATATCCCCACTTTTGAAACACATTATTGATTTGATGAGTTTGACTATCCCTTGCCAACCCAAACTCACTCTTATACCTAATATGGTGTACACAACACTTAGCTGTTTCATGCTGAAATCTTTGGATAGCACAGTTTTAACTTCATTCGTAATAGAGAGGTCACTTCCAATCAACAAGCATGTCAACAATATACAAATAAATGAGGGCATTTATATTTGACTCACCACAGAATTAAAGACATTTATCTGAATTACTTGATTCAAATCTAATCTCTTTAAAAGTCTGTCAAATTATTTGTGCATCTATTTTAACACATGTTTTAAAATATACAATGATTTTACCAATTTGTAAATCTTGTTCACTAAACATGTTATTGCAAATTTTTCAGTACAAAACTTTTCAATACAAATCATCAAGTACAAAACTTTTAGTACAAAACTGCTTAAAGATCTTTCATGAATAACAAAATTTTCAATATAATTAAGAGCAAGAAGAATACTTATTGTAGCAATATGACAGACATGTGAGTAGACTTCAAACAAATCTTCCCTACTTATCTTAGTCAATCATTTAGCTGCTAAAATTGCATTAAAATTGCTACTTAACATTTCAAAATTAAGTTTCTTCTACAAAACCTCACTTAGTATAGTTTTAGCACATTTCGGCAAATCAACTAATTTAAAGTATTATTGTATAATCAACAATTTATTTCAATTATCTACTAAAGACTCTTCCTGGCTCATGTGGCATTGAAGTTTTAAGTGTTAGTAAGGCTGGTTCTTGATTCCAACTGTGAATCATTTACCGTGTCTGCAGGACTAGATAATTTCATACATTTATCTTTGACAAACACATCCTCAAAGAACTCTGCAAGTATGAATTCTTCTAACACAAATTAGATACATTCAATATCTGTCCATAGAACTACATTCTGCACTTTCTAAGCACACACAAATATTTGTTATAGGTCCTACTTATGGCCTTCTAAGGTTATGTACTCTAAAATATACAGAACAACATGTTTTCACTTTAATAAAATTATTTGTGTTTCTATCCTATAGTCTACAAGATGTAAATAATTTAGAGTGTAGTAGTATATTAGGAATATGATTAACAATACAATATCATCCACAATTACACAAAGTCAAACATTAATCAATAATATAGAAGTCAACATTTCACTAAGTATTTGATTCTAACTTTTATTAATGCGTTTTGACTGTTGTAAATAGAATGTACTAAAGATTATGCCAAATGCAAACTTCACTTAATATTGTTAAAACATATTCACCACCTCTATCAAAACTGAACCCATGATCTTAGCACTTGACTAAATTTTAATTCATTAAGAATAACAAGTTCTTCATTCTCCATATATATATGACAAATATTCAATAATCATCTACATAGGTGATTAGATACTTATGACCAATTTTTGTCTCATCTAGTCACAAAGCTACTGAGATCATAAATATCAGGATGTGTTGACTCAAAAAGTTGTGTGCTCCTAGAAACCATACTAAATGACTTTCTGGTGATCATAATCTGAGCACAATTTTCATATTTGTCATATTTAATGAAGTGTCATCTAGCTGAGTTATGAGTTTTAACAAAAACAAACAGTTTAACATATAGTTCATATGTCCTAGCCTATTATGCCATATTCATGGACTACACAAATTAGAACTACTATTATCAATTGCTTCGTTTGTTAAACTCAACTTACATATGCCATTAATTATTATCTGCACTTTATAAAATAATAACAATGAGTTAATACAAAATCACTCTACCAAATTTCACAAAACTATTTGATTTCTCTAGTGATTCTAACAATGTCCACTTGCTTAATGTGCCACTTGCTCAAACACATTGAGTGAAGAGTTCTTTCCTTTATTGGTTCTTCATCATCTTCATAACGCTAAATGCGATAATGACTAATATGTTATAATTCAACTTTGCATACACAATACAATGAACGAGAAAGAACAAAACGTAACTAATAGAGTCATGTCCTACATTAAGAGATGCTCTCTCCTAAGTTATAGACATTTGTTATACATCTTATACATCAAATTTTTTTATTACTATTAGAGAAGCAAATATATAATCTCACACAAACTGCAAATAATGGATTTGTCAAAATATCTAAACACATAGTATGATAAAGCACTTAACAACCCTAAACATGCTAGTTTTCAAGGCGATAATAACTATGATCTAAAACTCTCAATCATGTGATCAAATGCACAAAGCGTTAACACATTCATCACTTGAAAATACTAAGAAAGATTAGAGTAAATCATACTGATACTTCAAGTTAGAAGTATTTTCCAAATTTGATGGAGAAGCCTGTGTAGTGCAGACTTATCATACCATGATGCAAATCCATCATCTCCAAACACACAATTTTTAAGTAACTTTGAAGTTCCTACATTCATCAAATTGTTAAAGATTAGCCAATTAAACAAATTATTAGCACTATCTAATTCACAACAATTTAATTTGAGATTCAATTTTATAGTCAAAGCCTATAATTTATCAAAATAAATATTTGATCCTTAGCATGTAGCCAAAGCAGTTATTCAAATTTGTATTTAACTAAACAATGATTAATACGGTTTTGAACTTTAGCACTTAGCAACAAAATTTAAACAAATAATTAAATAAGAATTTAGATTTCGTGAATAACTTATCTTTAATTTAGATCTGATCCAGTCCAAACAGATTTGGATCTAGTCTAAACAACATTCTTACCTTTTACACTATCTCCAAAATTTTATCCACATCTCATATTGTGCATTCATCTTCCGACTATTAAATTCAGAACTATCAAACATATCTAGTTTCAAAATCTTGTACGCTCGATTCAGTTTTTCCATCTTAAGGAATAAACAGTAAATTCCAAAATCTAGAGGGTTTATTCTGAATAATTACTATTAGCATAATTTCAGTAAAAGGAAGGGTTTTTCTATAAAACTGTTTAATAAACAATAAACAGAATTTAATTAATTAAAAGTACAAATCTTAAAGTTTAAAGTGGACCGTATCTTAATAAGATCAAATGGTGTTGGATTTTGGGTCGGGTGCGGGTTTAGATACAACAAGTAAACATCCCCACACAACCTTGGCGGTTGCAACAACCACACAGCAGAACACCAAACACCAAATCACATCACTGAGCCCCTTGAACCGGATCAAGTCAGCAAGTGGTTTGGATCCGTTCTCTCTGTTGGCACAAGATCTGTATCTTGATGAAGATCTCTATCAATCAGATCTTTCAGCAAGTGGATCGGATCCCTTCTCTCTGTTGGCACAAGATCCGTAGCTTGATGAAGATCTCTAACAATCTGATCTTTTTGGCAAGTGGATTTGATCCTTTCTCTCTGTTGGTGCTCAGAAAGAGGGAAAAGAAGGAGAAGGCTATGGGTGGGCCAGCGGCTGGCCTGCGTCGACGTCTACGACAGCGATGGTGGCGGTGGGTGCCGGAGACAGCGACAGGATCGACGATGAAATTCCGACGAACGGAGATTTTTACAACAACAATGATCTCTCGTTTAATCTCAAAATTAATTTGATGTAAATATCTCAAGATTGTTAGAGATTATGAGAGATTATAACAATAAAAATTAGGGCTACTATCCTAGACTATGGTGTTTGAGATATTTACCCTAGGTATCAACATTGGAATACCTAGACTACTATCACAAGCCAGTATTTAGGTTCTCAACCCATTCAACTTGCGTTCCGATATCCATACAATTAGTACATGTAACACACGTGATACTCATAGAATAATATTACACATAATATTATTCATATAGTGAGAACGGTGTCTCGGCTTAGGGTTCTAGAGGGCGGCGGCGGCGGATGTTGAAAGTTCCATGAATGGGAGAGAGAGAGAGAGAGAGAGAGAGAGAGAGAGAGAAGAGATAGAGATTTGGAGATCAGAGAGAGAGAGAGAGAGGGAGAAATGAAATAATTTGGGGGGTGATAGAGGAAAATGAAATTTTTGGGGGAGGATTTTTTGGGTCCTATACCGGTGTGTTTTGCATAAATGTCGGTATAGACCTTTCCTATTCCGGCGTTTTCTACAAACGCCGGTACAAAATGTCGGGATAGAGCTGGCTAAAAATTGGACTACTCTATTCCAGCATTTCTTTTAAATGCCAGAAAAAAACGCTGGGATAGACATTGCGATTTTTTGTGGAAATCAATTTACAACTGCATGCATGGCTCACTTGAGATAACTAAATTGAAGGAATTGTGGAGATGACAATGAATCCACATGCTATGCACTAGCACTCTGTAATTACTTTGGTCATGTATGTTATTTGGTGATACAATAGAAACCCATTTTGTACAGTCATAATTTGCTATGATATCATATAGAATTGGAGTTGTTGGGGTGCATTGGGATTAACTACGAGTGATATTTAAACTATTCAAGTGTTGGTTCTAAGTTACAATTCTAACTTGTGTCGGAATGGCTGATTCGAGATTTTGGTGTCTCACCAAAGCTGCAAATGCCTCTTGAAGCTGTGACAACCCTGACCTTAAATAGCGTATCTCCTCATCTCTTGGATCTTCAGAACTAAATGCACGAGCCTCGAAGACTTGAATGGGTGTTGGTCCTAAACCCATTCCACGCACACGGCCATGGCAATTTGGGCCTCTTATTTCGATCAAAGTATGGCGCTGAAGTGATAATGTGTCGAAGAAAGATGTGGTAGAGTCGAAGGCCATTGTGGAAAACAGTTCGGCATACTTAACTCTAGCAGTGCTATGTTAAAATACAAATTTGTAAAAAATTACATATGTTATTTACTTCAAAGAGAATTAACAAATCAAAAAACACATACATCATGAAGAAAAATCATCGATATCGTCACAGTTGTAGTGGCAACAAATTGGCCATCTGATTTTTTATGGGCAACAACTTGTCTACCGTGTTCTTCAACCTTTATATTAATAAGCCACATCAGTATGAAATATTATAATATTTCTATAAAAGTGGGAAAAACACTTAACTTTTACCAATCTCTCACGAACTACAGTGAAGCTGCCAGTTCTAGTAATGTGCAATACCTCCTGTTGTCCTCGACTTGCCGAACAGATTTCAGACATTTTATGTACATTTCATATTATTACAACTCAATCAGAATTAGTAAACAAAATCAAATGCAACAATTGTAACCTCTGGAGAACTCCAAAAATGAACTAGGTAGTGCCAATCGGAAGGATTAATATTAGGGGGGACAAGCCTTGCATTCTCGGTTGCGGACTTATTTTCATAAAAAAATGCCGCCTTTAGTTCACATTTACAGTCTCTCCACTTCTTTTCCATAGACTTATTCAACCATTTCTTATCAAGACTATTGGAGTATTCAATTTTTTTTTGTATAATATGTTTGATTACACTACAAAAGATATAGGAAACCCCATCAGAACTACCCCGGCGTTTGGGAGTTTTGCCGGGAAATTTCCGGCGTTTTTAAAAAATGCCAGCGGGTTGAAGATGTACCCCGTCGTTTGTAAAAAAACGTCGAGGTTGGTGTGATACCCCGGCTTTTTAAAATGCTGGGGTTTAATTCTTATTAATAAACCCTAATATTTACCCTAAATTCCCTACTTCCATCTCTCTCTTTTTCTTCGTGCCGAAACCCCTTTATCCTCGTCGCCTTCTTCGCGCTCAATACGCGGGATAAACCCTAGCTATTTCCTATCTCTTTCCATCATGACCATTGAACCCTAGCTATTCCCCACTTCCCTCTTTCTCTTTTCATTCCCTCTTCGATCTCAAACCACATTCATTGTTCGATTTCGCACCCGCTGCCACCGTTCGCTCTTTTGAGACCCTTCGCCACAATTCGCTCTCGATCTTGCTGCTGCCATTTCTTTCAACTCTCCATCATCGCATTGTCGTTGTCCTCCTCAATCTCTCTCTTTTATAAACCCAGGTAGCTATTTGCTAATTTAGTTGTACACTTTTTGATATTGAGTTTGTTCACTAATTTGATGGAAAAATTTCTTGCACCCGCCACCACAAATTTGTTCTCGCTCCCACCGCTGTTGTTTCCTTCAAATCCCCGTCGTCGCACAATTGTCGTCATCCTCTATCTCTCTCTTTCATATAACCTAGGTAATTATTTTCTAATTTAGTTGTGCGTATATTTTGATTTTGAGTTCGTTCACTAATTTGATGGAAAAATATGGATTAGGGTTTACTCAGATTTGTAATTTTTGTTTCAGCATATGTAGAGTTTACAGATGGGTGAGGAATGATGTTGAATTTTACAATCTTTATAAAGTATATAGACCGAATTACTCTTTTATTTTTATTTTACTTATTGATGCTCGAAGAATTGTATTTGTGATTGACTCCATATATTTGGAATCAAGAATGTTGTATGCTTGAGATTTTTAACTATATATAATATGATTTGGAGAGGAATATCTACCATCTAGAACTCCGAAGGGAGGGATCGTTATATTTATAGACTTGTCTCGTACATAAGAAGAGTAGTAGTATATATACAATTATAAATGACTGAGCATGGCATTTTTTATGGTAAGCAACTACAACATATATACATTATTTCTTAAAAAAAAAACATGAAATACCATATTTGCATGTTTCCTAGAATTTGGTAATCTTTGCAGCTTAAATATTACATCTTTAATATTTAACCTACTTGAATAATTGAAAATATCATCAGATTACCAAACAAAATGGTTAAACCTGACACTGACAAAAAATCTATGTTATGGCACTTACCATTTGGACCTTTGTTAGAACCACATTGTATGCTTTGTGTTCCAACAACCTATACAATATTTAAGTATGCCAATCAAGAGAAAACAATAGGCATGTGAACATAATGTGCTGTCCCTTGGTTGCAAAAATGACCAACAGAACCGGCGTGGATAGGGTAAGGTCTATAGCTATTGATACATGCAAAAACATATTCCTTTTGCGAGGAAAACCTATCTATTGTAGTGTATGTGTGTGTATGTATGTGTTTGTGAGCAAGGTGATGGTGAGAGGTAGGGCTGTGCACATGTTAGGTTTGGGCGGGTTTTGAGTATGAGTTACCAGGAGTCTGCTTTGTTTCGGTTGAGATATCGTAACAAGAACTCAAGCCAACAGTATGGTGAAAATCTTCATTTCACAAAAAATATATGTGAATGGTTTCGATGAATAAATTAGAAATAAAAAGGTTGAGGAGAAATTAGTATTGTACATAGTATGCAGATAAAATTTCACAATGATTTCAAGGTAGTTATCAGAAAGAATCTTAAGATTTTAAGAATCTTAAGAATTTTGATTCACTTATTTGTTTTTGTGACTTCAGTCTAATTACTATTGTTTGATATTGTATTATATAGTCGCATATCAGGTTATGTATCAGTTTAGTATTTGGTTCCCTCCTAAATATAGGAGACATTGTACTCAGTTGTAAATAATTTAAATAAATATTTCCAATCTCTCTGTTAACTTTATCATGATATCATAGCAGAATTATAATCCATAACCCTAATTCCAAATCCACTTAATCTTAAATTTCTAATCTACCCTTTTCATCTTCATAATCTCGTCAACTTCCCAAACTCATCGACAAATCCCGACGTCAATCATCGTCGACTTCCCCAATTCCAGCAACATCAACATCAACAACAGCAGCAACTCTCCTCACCAACCCCGTCGACCCTCCACCCCCAACCTTGTTGACCCATATACCCGTCGACCCTCCAACCGAAACCCTATCCGCCTCGCAAATAAAAATAAAAAATAAAAAAATCCTATACTTCATACCAATTACCCTCAAATTTTAACCAAATCCGACCCGAAAACCTAATAGTCGTTTACCTTATACCCGAATTCCCCCCCCCCCCCCCCCCCCAAAGAAAAAAAAAAACAAAACTAATATAAAAAAAAACAAACCAGTGTCCAAATAATCCAATATCCAACACCACCAATACCCAAACCTTATATCAAATCACAATCCAAACCTAATATCCAACTCCGCTGCCCAAACCCGATAGCTGCTTGCTGTTTTCTACTGTCACGGTCGTCGCCACTAGTCTTCCAAAAAAAAAAAATATTGCAGGTGAGCTTTATTTTCCAATGGAACCTCAGTCTCACCGGTCTCTTTCATTCTCCATCGGCTTCCCCACTACTACATCTCACTCTTCACTCTTTCTCGCATCCCGATCTTCCTTCAGATTCAGACACATGCAGTGTCGCCGTCATCCTGATTCTGGTCTCCTACCTCCTCTTAACATCATCCCTCACCATGCACCACCACTTCTTTCGCAACCAGTAGCACCATCCAGCTCCCTATCCCGATCTCGACACTGGCAGTTTTTTCGACCTCACTTCGTTCCATGCCACTGCGACATTAGTCTCCTTCCTCCTCACATCACTTCTTCCCTTACATCCTCGGTCATGACCGTTACTCCAGCCTTGCCGAATCATGTTGATTGGGATAATCTTCAACATCACATCGCTCAGTTGGAACTTCAGCTCTTGGGTTAGTCTATCACTGCTGACCCCTCTGTCCCTGCATTCTCTGTTATTCCCGATATGAATTCTTCATGGATTTCAGATTCTGGTACATCACATCATCTTACTAGTAATTATATGTTAGGTTTTGAAGCCAATCACAGATTAAATACACAGTAAAAAAATTAGAAAAAAAATATCGAAACCTAGCCATGGATCCATGCGAAATCCATAAATCATGTTTAGGAGTTATATCTTGAAGATGAATCTGCTGTCTCCACAATATGTCGATCACAACACTACAATATGGCGGTGCCTCTATGGTATCCACATGAACGAATCAAATCAAGCTTTCCCTCACACCACGGTGCTAGCTGCGGGAAGGAGATATTCCTCCAATCTCTCTCTTTCATAATTTTTGTGAGGGCTAGGGTTTTCTCATATGTGTCTGTTCCACAGATACGTAACATATATATAGGTGTAGAAAATTAACCCTAAGAGAGTATTGAAGCTGTTAGGCTAACAATCTGTCATGCCCCGCTTCCCATTATACAGAAATACGGGCACGCAACTGAGGCACAGTAAATAATATAAGTATGCCAACTCATATCATCCGTAAGCAGTACAATTTAACTCAACAATATGAAAGATGACAGTAACCATGCAGGCAATAAAATATCACATACACATGAATAATCCATGAAGAGTCTCATACATAACCAACATCTAGAAGGTAAACAACTTTGGGTCAACAAGCCCGGGATACAAATTTTGCAATAAACAAATAGAACTGAGAATGAAAACATAAGCAAGTAAAAGCAGGGTGGAATCCATCTCCATTCTTCAGAACACCTGATCACTAATTCCTTTTAGCAATTCTTTTTCTACTCCAGTAAATTCATCATTTCGAGTTGGGAAGAGAAACACCCGTTAAAGCAAGTAACGGGCCACAAGTTGTACAAGTAAAATGAAATAAGAACATGAATATAGCAAGGAACAGGGAACCATATGTATATAGGAAACAAATCATGTAACAAGGGATACAAACATGAAATTGAGAATCATGTAACTTTTCTTAAGAGCAGGAATCATGAACTAGTAGACTGAAACATGTAACATGTAAACGGGAATCATATAAGTTATAACAGGAAATGCATGTGCTCAGTATAAATCTTAAGTGTATCCATTTCATCAGTCCTAGATAATGCATGCAATTATGCGTTCTATACCACAGGTACGGGTGCATACAAGCATGTTAACGTTTAGACTCTAGTGGTGAATGTTATATGTCATGTACTCGGGAAAACATGTAGACAGAAAAACATGATTCAGTTATTAAGTCATTCAGTATTCTGTATCAATGTTCCATGAACAATATATAGTGTTCAACCATTCAGTTATTCAGTTATTCAGTAATGGTAGGGAAACCCTGAGCTCCCTTCGGAGTACATTGCCCTATATTATCCACTACTAGGTTATACCCATATTACCCCGGCTTGTCATTCTTTTAGTGAGATTCAATCGTGTACATGTAATCGGTATACAGGCAGTCGATATTGTCAGTAAAACAGTTGCATTAATAAACCATGCAGTACATGATATAAAGTCATTCGATCTATCTGCTGTATCAATTCAATTATTAAATACAAAAATAATATGTTTATATTTTAAAAACATAAATATACAATTATGGACAACAATACGTTGTTATACGAAAACTCACTTTTCCGCTCCTACGGGAAAGAGAATTAGATTCTGTTGGAAGTTATAGAAACTAGACTCTCTAGATTCACAGTATGAAAAATATGATAACTCATTATCTACAACTCGAAATCCATATCCGTCGAATGTTCTAGAAACTATATTCACAGAGCTACGACATAGTTACAAAGTTCTAACCGATTTAACCTTCAACTAGGTCAAAACTGGGCTACAAGTTACTGCGGCAGCAGGGCAGCAACTTGCCGGTTCCAGTTTAAAATGATTATTACTTGCAAACATATAGTTTCAACTTCGAGTTGTGCAATGAATGCGATAATGAGGATATTCATGATCATGTTTTGCATGTACGGGATTTACAAGAACCGATTATAATAATAGATACCGACGACCAAGATTTAATCAACATGTGGAAGGAACGAAGAACGAGTTTATGTTACGACGATTCAACAAACTAGTTACGGGATTCAAGCAAAGCTTCTACATGAACAACGAAGTGTACAAGAGAATACTTGCCTTAGAGTTGACGATGATTCTGACAATAATAAGAGAATAATGGGACGAGAGTCCCGATGGCAACACACGTGCAAACACAGAACCACAACACGTGCAACTACGTACACCTCAACCACGGCAAGAGACACAGCAACAACAGCGAGCGGCAATAATGGCAATGGCAACAGTGAGCGGCAAAAACTCACGGCCGCGTCACTGCAAGAGGCAAGATCAAAAGCAACAACAAAGGGAGCAGCAACCCATGGTAAGAGACAACGGCAGTCAGCAGTGAGAGATGGCAACAATGAGCACAATAACAACAACAAGAAATGACAGCAACCGCAGGGGCTTTGGCTTTGACTTTGGCTTCGGCAGTTGTGGTAGAAAGCAATAGTAAGGAAGGGAGACAGGGTATGGTGGTTTGCGGAGATGCGGTCGACAAGGGAGAGTTTCTGCGGATGAGGGGGAGCGACAGCGGGTGGTCGACAAGGAGGGCGACTATGGTAGTGGCGCGACTGAGTGGAGAAAGGGGGTGGCGCGAGTGGTGGAGGAGATGTCAGCAAGGGGCAGCAGGCGATGGAGGGCGGTAATGGCGATGGGGCTCGAGAGCTTGGGGTACGGCAGTGGAGGTGCGGAGCTTGATGCAGTGGAGGGTGGTGGTCGAAGGTGGCGAGGATGGAGAGGGTTGCTATGAGGGTGAGGTTCGTGGTGAAGGGCGATTGGAGCTTCAGGGTTGAGGGCAAGTGGGGATGTGGTGGTGGTGGTCGAGCTTAGGGTTGAGCGTCAGCGGGGGAGTCAGCAGCAGTGGTTGAGTGCTCGGAGGAGAGGGGCTCGGCACTGGAGGCAAGGCGAGCAATGGCGGGAAGAAGGAGAGGAGTGGGAGGAGCTTGGGCTGTCGAGGAAGCTGCGGGGAGGAAGGAGATGAAGATGGGAGGTGCTCTGTTCTGGGAGAGAGAAACAGAGGGATAAGAAGAAACAGTGAGGAGAGAGAGAGAGAGAGAGAGAGAGAGAGAGAGAGAGAGAGAGAGCCGGGGAGAGAGTGTGTGTAGGGGGGTTGATAATAATATAATATATTTATATTATAATGGGTATTGATTATGGGGGTTACTGGAAGAGGTAGTGGGCAGTAATTAGGGGAAGGTGGGTGCAGTTATGAGAGATGAAGGGATTTGGTTAGGTTTTGGATAGTGGGTTTTAAAATGTGGGTTTGGGTTAGGATCCAACAGGATTTGTTTAGGGTTAAAAAGTGTGAGCTTGGATTAATAGACTTGGGCTTTAGGTTTGGGCTTCACTAAATAAAATAAATAATTATAGTAGGGATAAAAGGTTGGGCTTCAATCAATAATAAGATAATAAAATAATATGCACTAGAGATTAAATATGGTTTGCCAAAAAAATAATTTAGACAAATTATAGAATGGACCAAGATTGAGCTTAAGTTTAAAATTAATAAATCAAATAATATTTTGTAGAATAGTTTCAAATTAATTAGAATAATAAAATAATAACAATAGACTTGGTCTGGGTTATAAATAGTTAAAATAAGAAAAAGAATTAATTTCCACAATTAAAGTATATAATAGTTTGAAAATAACTACAAATACAATTTAAGTTTAGAATTGACTTTAAAAGAAAGTCCAAGATGAATAAAAATGAATTTGAGAGAGGAAAAGAATTTATAAGGAATTAAAATACAAAAATACGCAGAAATCACGTATAGACAAAAATGGGGGTTACACAATCTGACCTGGGTCAAATTTGTGTGTGGGGCTTTGAACTTTAATCAGTCCATTTAATCTAATTTAATGTCCAACCAATGTCAAGAGTCCAAGTCTTACTTGGATCCCTAATTAAATTCATCTTATGAATTTAAATCCCTACTTCGATACATTCTAAGTGTGTGATTCTGTTGGTTCCCATTACGTTGACAGTAATACTAAAATCATATTCTAGTATTACAAATAGTGAGCAGTATCTAGCAATACGTCACTTCTACTCAAGTAACGGGAATGTCATTGATTTGACATAACCTATCCATGACCAATGTTACCATGTGGTCAAGTCCCTTTGTCCGAATATCTATACTATTATTAAGCAAAGTGCCATTTTGGTGCCTTTTTACTATCATGCCCCCATAAATATAAAAGGCTAAAAAATTATATATGGTTAATTCTGTCAATTTTTGCCCCTTATTCATCCACAATCAGAGGTCAAAAATGTAATTTTCACTTCACATTTACTTATTTTCATCCTCCTCAACCTAAACTCCCATCCCTCTCATTTTCTAAAAAAAAGGAAAGAAGGGAAAAAGAAATATAGGGTTAGAGTTTTGAGATGGCAGCGACTTCATCTTCGGCGATCGTGCCAGAAGAGGAGGTGGACTTCGCTGGCGGCGGGAGAGGGCGAGGAGTCAATATCGGCGGTGGCGAAGGCGGATGCGGTGGAGATGGCGGTGATCAGAACGAGAATGAGAGGAAGAAGATGGAGAACTAAGATCGGATCCTTCGAATTTGCTGCTGCTCAGAAATTACGGAAGATTCTTGCACGAAGTAAGTAAATATTTCATCGTAGATTCTATGTTCTTGAATTCTATTATTTTTTTGTTTTTATTTGTTATTTGTGAGATAAGGTTGAGGGAGATGCGAAGGGAGTAGAGGAGTGCTACGCACGTGCGATGCTGACGTGTCCACCGAACGGCGATATGCTGTCGCTGACACAGAGGGATGAGGAGAGGGCAGAGTTGTATTTTCAACGAGCAGTTCAGGCGTCACCTGACGATTGGTATGACTTTTCATAATTTACCATCAGTTAACTGAATATTGCAAAAACGGGATGGAAATGTAATTATACATTTATAATACTTTTTTTTTTTAAATTGTGGGGGTGGTTTTGATTAGATGTGCAGTTATGTGTTGGGATCGTATGCGAGCTTTTTGTGGGAGGTAGAGGAGGAAGATGAGGAGACGAGTTCGTCGCCGCAGATGTTGGTTGAGGCTTTTTGATCTGGTGATCTTCGAACTCATTGTTTGTAAATAAACTTAATAACATAAACTTAATAACAAGCATGCATAATCTTCTTGGTTCTTATGAGTAAAGTAATGAATGATATTAGGGTGTGCATCGCACGCGTGCAAATAGCTAGTCTTAATTGACCACAAAGCATAGATCGTGTCACCCTTGTATAGTTCAATCTTTGGTTTCTTATTGTCTGCGTAGACCTACTAAAACAAATGAGCTCAATATCTGTCACGCCCCTGCTTCCCAAAAAGAGAATACGGATACAGATACGTGACAAAAGCCCAGCGAATGATTTTCATCATCCATAAGCTGTCAGGATCTTTACAACATTTCATAAGAAATAATCAGAGTCGGAAGCAAGAAAAGTTAACCAAGTATGCATAATCGAATCATATATACCAACAGAAATTTACTTGAAACCAAAATATTATAATCTCAAATAAATCAAATCTGAATAAGTCAATATCATGGGTCACGTTGCCCAAATACAAATAAATCTAAGTAGCAAAAATACAATTGTTCAAATAAGTAATAGAAATAATAATAAAAACTCCAGCACTAATATCTCATATCACCAACTCTATCTGGCAACTGTTCATCCTGATCTACAATTAAATAAATTGCAGGAAGAGAAAAAAGAAAACAAACTCCCGTCAATGTAAGTTATGAGCCACTTGTAGTGCCGGATACAAGTACATGGAATAAATAACAAATATAATAACAACAGAACAAACATAGCATGGTATAGGCATATCAACAGAATATAAAATCTAACATGAATTAGGAGAACAGAATCAAGTAGCATGGTATACTAACAGGTACAAGTAACATGTGTCAAGTGTCAACAGTATGCAGACAGGTATACGGATAGCAGTATTAGATAACAGTCAGACAGTAACAGATAACAGTGTCCAGTAGCATGTAATAGATAACAGTTAACAGATGTCAGTTCTTACAGTCTTATGTTTATTACTATCTAGGTAGCACTTCATGCATCCATCCTTTTACTACATGGTTGCTACATTCAAATAGTTTCGTTTAGATTTCGTAGGGGATCATATAGGGCAGTGTACTTAGGTATCAGTAATCAGACAGTAATCAGACAGTAATAAGACAGTAAGACCCTATTGGTCCTCCTCCGAGTACACCTTCCTATAGGGAAGTGTGCAGTCAGGTAATCAGTAACAGTAGTCAGACAGTCAGAACCTATTGGTCCTCCTCCGAGTACACCTTCCTATAGGGAAGTGTGCAGTCAGGTAATCAGTATAACCGTATCGTATCACATAACAGATGCTTAGTATGGAAAACATGGCCCCCCTTCCAAGTACATATTTCTATATTTTCCCACTACTAAGATCTTTCCCTTAAACCCCGACTTGGTTATTTATTATTATTATTAGGCAGACATGTATGTGTCATAAATAGGGCAAAAATAACATGGCATAAACAGGTAACAGGTTCAGGGTGATAGATAAACATGTACAGATGATAGACAGTTCATAAAGGAATAGAACAGTGCAAATGCTAGTTCAAGACAGCAAGACAATACTGTACTAAAACATGGATTCTCGTTGCTACAAAAATGCAAATCTGGAAAATAAACTTCTGGCCAAATCTAGCAAACATATATAAGTCATGTAGTACTTCACGAAATCAAGTTTCAAAATAGATTTGAATCCAGAACACGTGTTCGGTCAGAAATTAGTATCATGTATTCAGTGAGGAAAACAGTATGAAAACTCATTAATTAAATCCACGAAAAATCTGGGGTATTCCCCTATATGTGCAGCATCAGAATATGAAGTTACATATTTTTTCAATATAAATAAAGTAGTCAACAAAAATCAGAAAATATCAAGATGCAGTAGTTTTGTAAATCTGGAATCACAAACACTACAGTACGAAAATAGCAATATCTCTGTCACGCGCCGCTTACCAAAAAGAATACGGAATACGAATACGAGACAAAAGCCCAGCAAATAATTTTTATCATCCATAAGCTGTTCAAGAATCTTTACAACATTCACAAGTATCATCAGAGTAGGAAACAAAAGTATCAACCACATGCGCATATGATCCAAAATATCATCAAGAATACTTGAAACCAAATATATAAATCTCAAATAGTCATGATCTGAATAAGATAAATATCTTGGGTCACATTGCCCAAATAGAAGAATAAATCCAAGTAATCAAATACAGTATTGTTCCAACAAGCTACAAGAAATAATAATAATAATAAAATGCAGCACTAATACTTCATGTCACCAATACCGTCTGGAACCTGTTCTCTAAAATCTGAAATTTCAACAATTGCAGAGAAGAGGGAAAGAGAAAACAAGTACCCGTCAATTGCAAGTTATGGACCACTTATAATGTAGGATACAAGTACATGAGAAAAACTAGCTAGCAACATGGTGTAAGCATGATGTCAAAATAAACAACTAGCATGGAAAAGTCAACAAGTATCATGTAGCATATATCAAGAGTCAAGTATCATGTAATCATGTATCAATTATCAAGTTTCAAGTCTCAAGTATCATGTAGTCAAGTATCAAGCAAGCATGTATCAAGTATCATGTTCAAGTATCATGTATCAAGTCTTGTAGTGATTACTATTTAGGTAGCACTTCATGCATCCCACACTGCATGGCTGCTACAACAAACAGTTTCACTTTAGATTTCATAGTGGACCATAGATGTCAAGTAATCGAGCTCCAAGCTCCAAGTATCATGTATCATGTAATCACGTGTCAAGTTGTGCAAGTGGCAAGTATAAGTGTCTTGCATGCAAGTGTCAAGTAATCATGTGTCAAGTATCATGTCTCAAGTAATCACGTAGGATCAGCGGATCCCCTTCCGAGTACACGTTTCTGAATTATCCACTATTAGATCTATCCCTTAAACCCTGGCTTGGTTATTTATTATTAATGTTAAACAAGCATGTATATATTCAAAATATCAAGGATAACATGGCATGATCATCTGACAAAAGTAAGTAGCAAGATAAACATGTACGAGTGCAAGAAATCTCATAAAAGAATAAAATAGAAAAATCTCAAGTTCAGGACAGTAAGACCATATTGTAGTAAAATAGTGATTCCCAGTGTTATAAGTATGAAAACCTGAATCCGTCAAAACGTCTAGAAAATAGACTCCGAACCAAATCCAGTGAGTATAAATAAGTCATATATTAATTCACAAAAATATAGCTCAAAACTGAATTGAATATAGAAAATAGGTTTAGCCAGAAATCAGGAAAACGAATTCAAGAGCAGGAAAACAGCACAAAAACACATTAAATAAATCCACGAAAAATTTGGGGTATTCCCCTATATATCTAGTATCAGAATATAAAGTTTCAGAATTTTCCACTCAAGTTAGATCAGTCATCAAAAATCAGAAAACATCAATAAACAATAGTTTGGCAAATCTGGAAATCCCAATACTGCTGTACGAAAACTATAATATCTCACAACCAGTGAAACGAAATCTAAATCCGCCAAAGGGAGATGAAAATAAACAAAATATATTAACTTTCATATTACACAAACATTTTTCATACAGTAGAAGAAAATAGGGTGAAAATACGATTCTTTACAGCACAGCGAGTAAAATACAACAAGTACAGTCTTTATAAACAAGCATGAAACGACATATAAAACTCATCAATAAAATCCACCAAAATTCTGGGTAATCCCTATCTAGATAAAGAAATACTGACCATAGTTTTGGATCAAAATAATATGTGTAGCCCAGTTATTAAAATGATTTACTCATAAAAAACAACAAGAAATGAAATCTGGAAAAGATCTACACCTCTGTAGTAAAACAGTCACATCTCACGCATACGAAAATGAAATCTAGCAAGGTTAGAGGGGTTTGAAAATAGACGAAATTCTCTAAAACCCATGTTTTATACTGAAATTAAGATACTGACTTCAAGGCAGTCCAAAACAGCAAACAGAACATATCATTGACAAAATATAGATTTTGTTTTTCCTTTAACAATGACACAACATATACAAAACTTGTTCAAAACAAAACCAACCATAAAATCGAGTGTACCAAGTGTCCGAACATCATGAATTAGGGTATCTAGCATGTCCACACCAAGTATATCATATGGGTCTCAACAAAATCACGAATTCTCACAAAAGTCTCACATACATGATCAAATCAAGAACGGGCAAACCTAAGTTATTTCATGTCAAATTTTATGTCGTGAGTCATCTATGGTCAAATAGCACTATAGAGACAAAACCCATCAAGAATAACACAAACAAGAGTCGTCTCTAGACCCAACTACACTATATGTGGTATTTTTGACTTGTATCATACAAAAAAAATTGAGTACAAGTTACTTGCCTTAGCCGAAGACAACGAACGAGGAAAATCAAGAATAACGAGAACGGATCCCGACAACGAGCAAAACCCACGAACGAAAATTCATGAACGAATCAATCCAAGCAAACTTGAGCAAAAATCTCCACACGAACAATTCCACCAAAAGAGAGATGATCCAAGAGAGAAATGGGGGCTAAGGTGGCTTGCGGCCTGGGGTGATGTAGAACCCCGTATTTTTAAAATATTATTTTTAAAGGTTTATAAATGACTAAAATAATTTTTGGAGAATTTATGAATATTTTCAGGAAAAAAAATTTATCTTTTTACACGTGCAAAACACGTACAAAAACTTTTTTGAGAAGTTTGAAAGTCAAGTTTTCTTCACGAAAAAACATTATTTAATAGGAATTTATTTAGTATTTTTCCAGATTTTTCTGAAATTAATTGGAACTATTTGCAAATTTTGAGAAAAGAATGACCTTTTTGTAAATTTGTCATTTTTAAGGGTTAAAATGTAAAATGTATTTTCTAGACGTTTTGAACAGTACCGGTTGAGATTTAGAATTATATTTTACTTTTAAATCCTAATTTAAATGAATTTTATTGAATTTCCAAGAATAGAGCTATATATATAAAGTTGTATTTTGAAGGGATTATTTTGCAAAAGTGGGTAAAACCCTAAACTTCATTCCGGATATTTAAAGGGAAATTTGCAGCTGTCATTCGCTGCACAATATAGATTTTTGTGATTTTTTTTGGAAGAGCAAGAGGAAGTTTTGGATCTCGCAAAGGAGAGACTTTATCGTTGGATCTCGTCGTTTCCAAGGTGAGTGGTTGTTTTATTTTATTTTGTTTTGTGAGTATTAAGAAATTTGTTTTGTGGGTTGATTTATGTGACGATTGTTGTGTTGTTTGTTGGGCATGTATGTTATTTAGTATTTTGCATGAGAACGATGCAAAGGTTGTTGTTTGTACCACGTATGTGAAATCTAAGAATGTTGAGAAGATCTTGGTTCATAAAATTGTATTGCTAGAAAGCATGTTTAAGATTTGAGTATGGTTATGATCGGATGGGTGAGCATCTGGATCTTGTGTTTACAAATCAGATCTTGGTTATGAGTTGTGAAAGAAATTCAGTATTGAGAAATCCTAATGGAAGAATTAGGAATTTAGAACATGAGAACTTGAGTTTTGAGATATTGGATGTTTTGAGTAATGTATCCAATCTGAGAAAACTTTGAGACGGTCGTTTTTATTGAAATACAAATTATTTTAGTAAACAATGATTTCTTTTGGTAAACTCTAATTTTGATTATCATGAACAATCAAAACTATGCAGACTGTAGGCCGACAGTCGACTGGCAGACCTATCAGTCGACTGGCACGACCTAGCTGCTGTACCTTTAGTTTTCTTGAAAATCCGTTCTGGACAGTCGACTTAGACCCTTTTCAGTCGACTGGTACACTTAGAATTTATTTTTCAAAGTTATCATAGATTTTTCTCTGGTAAGTCGACTTATGACCTTTTAAGTCGACTTATGACTTTGCAAGTCGACTTATAACACTTAGAATATTTTCTTAAAGATTTTTTGGAATTTCTCTCTGGTAAGTCGACTTATGTTTTTATAAGTCAACTTATGATCTGGTAAGTCGACTTATGTTTTTATAAGTCAGCTTATGATCTGGTAAGTCGACTTATGTTTTTATAAGTCAACTTATGATCTGGTAAGTCAACTTATGACTTTTATAAGTCAACTTATATTACTTAACTTATTTTCTTAAAATCATGGATGTTTTTCCCTCTGGATAGTCGACTTACTACAGTAATAAGTCGACTGGTACTGATGAGTTTTCATAAACTTGAATGTTCTTCCAAATGATTAGTCTTCAAATATTTTAGTCTATACATTGTCTTCTGTTAAGCATATGATTTTAAGATATTCAGTTGAGCTATTTATGGTGGGAAAGTTGGTTTAGACATTTGAGTTTGAGTCTCTAGAGGATGTGTGTGACCCTAGTATACTGACGATGAGTTATTTTGTTAAGGCCTGTTGAGGCATTTCAGTTGTTCAGTTTTGAGTTAAGTCCGGTAGGGTACACCAACTCTTGGAGATTCATTGAGTAATTAAGTAACCCAAAAATAATGAGGACAGGCACTAGTGGTGATATGATGAACGAGAACATGGGTCAAGTACCTCAGTATGGCTTTCGGTGTGGGATTTAATCTCCGGAATTATCCAAGTATCTTACTTTGGGTGTGAGATATATCTCCGGATTATCCAAGTAGTTACTTGCGGTGTGGGATTGATCTCCGAAATTATCAGAGTCGAGGTGAAGCACATGTGGTATTCATGTGGTGATGTGTCAATGTTTCGGTGTGGGATGATCTCCGGAATTATCCAGGTAAAACACCTGAGGTGTGGGATTCATCTCCGAAATTATCGGGGCATGGTCTACTACTCACAGCTTATCTTTATCTCGTAGTAGTCATCGTGTTAGGATTAGTTGCATAGAGGGGATTGAACCCTATAATGTGGCGACGTTAAGGGCTTGCACCGAACCTATGTAGAGTGGGATGCATAGACTTCGACAAGTACGCATTAGAGAGTCCGCATATAGAATTTGTGATTTCTTGACTTGGTTTTCATGTATGTGGATTTCTTGTTTTCTACACATGACACTTGGTTTAGTCTCACTTGTTGTTTACTTTTCCTTGCTACATCGTATTTTATGTATTCATGTTTACTACCTGTTGTTTAAGGATTCATGACTAATGTTCATTTATGTTGTTTGTTGTTTTATGTCACTCACACCATTTATGGCTGACCCCTTTAGTTTTGGGGGTTAGGGATCATCTCTAGCCTCATGTGTTGCAGGTTGTTGCTTAGAGTTTGGAGGTGTGGATGCTTGAGATAGTTTTGAGATAAATTGATTTAATGGAGTTTTGTGTAAACTTGTAAGAACAGTGTTGTAATAAGACTGTGTTGTAAATAAAAGGAAAGTTATGTTTTGAGATGTTTTAAATTCCGCTGTGCTATGTAAAAGTTTGATGTAATAAAAGTTGAAAATTTTAGTGGAGTTGGTTGTGTTTAATGTTACATTGAAGTGGATGCTGGGATTGTGCCACGTATTTTCTAAGATATCATATTAGAAATTCGGGGCGCTACAGAGATTGGTATCAGAGCATGCTTCAATAGTAATACTAAACATGGCATAAAAAAAAAACCCTAGTTGTGGACACTAGAGTGTGAGTACCTAGGTGTGGACATTAAAGAGTGAGTATCACATAGAACTGAAACGTGATGTTTTACCTTTGGGATACAATTGAGGTTATGCCAAAGGATATTGATGTGAGTTTGAATTGTGTGTGGTGCTCTAACTTTTCCCTCATTTTGTAGTATTCAGTACGGTTGCACCCAGGCCCAGGATTGGTGGTAACAATGATGATGGATCTGGTAGTTCTCGAGGAATTGGAATTGATCTTGAGGCCGAATTTGCCAAGGTGTATCAGACTCTGAATGCGCTAATGGCATTTAATTTGGCGCAAAGTCAGAATCAACAGCAGAATCAGCCGCAAAATCATGGAGCTGGACAGGGATTGGTTAACGCCGACCCTATCAAGCAGATCGAGTCCTTTAAGAGGATGAGGCCGCCAGTTTTTGAGGGGCAATCTGATCCAACCGCAGCTGATGATTGGATAAGGAGGATGGAGACAATCTTTGAGGTATCGGAGACTCCGGTAGACAGCAAGGTGAAGTTGGCTACGATGCAGCTGGAAAAGGACACTGGTGTCTGGAGGGAATCGCTGAAGAGGACTTTGGGAGATCAGCCGATGACTTGGGACTTCTGGAGGAGTTCAGGGATCGCTTCTTTCCCCTAGATGTTCATGAGAAGAAGGTGACCGAATTCTTGAATCTTCAGCAGGGCAGCATGACCGTGCGAGTGTATGAGACCAAGTTCGCTTAGCTTTCGAGGTATGCGCCAGAGTTGGTCGTGGACGAGGTGAAGAAGGCCAAGAAGTTTGAGCAGGGCTTGAAGCCAAACTTGAGGTCGAGAATGATCCCGTTGGGTATAAGAAGGTCCGACAAGCTGGTCAGGAGAGCAGCTATGACTGAGGAGGACATGGACCAGTTCCAGAAAAGAAAGATACCTAGAACCGGAACAAGAGGCCAGCATCAAGGTCAGAGTGGGAAGGGATTTCTAGCGAAGCAAGTCAAGTTCAGTGGACCAGTGCAGAAGGCACCTGCAACTCAGGGAGTGACTTGTTACTACTGCATGGAGGCAGGTCATTACAGGTCAGCATGTCCGAAGTTGGCGAAGCAGACTTGTATCCAGTGTGGGCAGACTAGACATTCTAAGCCTCATTGTCCACAATTGAGGAAGGATGGTTCGGGTGGAAGCAATTTCCAGAGGCAAGGGCGAGTATTTGCATTAACCGAGGAGGACGCGGGTAACTCGGAAGATGTAATACAGGGTATGCAAGAATTTTGATTTTCTTTATTTTAAATCAATGTAATAAGTAAAATCTTTATTTGAGAATAATTGGAGATTGAGTATCACTCTTCATGTAACAGGGATTGTTTTGATTAATGGAATAAATGCAAGGATTTTATTTGATACTGGTTCATCGCATATTTTTGTATCGCCAAATTTTGCAAAGGTCTTAGGTGTGGAACCTAAGTTGTTTCCAGGCAAGGTTTTGTCGGTGGTAACGCCGTCAGGTGAAGAACTGATTGCAGATCGATATTACGAGGGCTGTGATATCGAGATTGGCGGGAGATTATTAGGCATCGATCTGATTGAGCTGCAAGTCTTAGGAGGGGATGTCATCGTGGGCATTGATTGGATGGCAATATATGATGCCACAATTGAATGCAAGCAGAAAGAGGTGTTGGTGAAAGCACCAGGTGGTCCCGCAGTGATTTTCCAAGGGAAGAAGAAGATTCCAAAGGTGGCTGCAATGGTATCCAAGATGGCAATTCCAGATGAAGTCAAGGGCATTCCGGTTGTCCGAGATTTTCCTAAGGTGTTCTTGGATGATTTTCCAGGATTAACGCCCCAGAGAGATGTGGAGTTTTGCATCAATGTTCAGCCGGGGAGTGCGCTGATTTCCAAGGCTCCGTACAGGATGGCACCTGTAGAGCAGGATGAAGTGAAGAAGCAGATTGAGGAGTTGTTGAGCAAAGGGCTTATTAGGCCGAGTTCTTCTCCGTGGGGAGCGCCAGTGTTGTTGGTCAAGAAGAAGGATGGGTCAATGCGGATGTGCATTGACTATCGGGAGTTGAATAGGGTGACTATTCAGAACAAGTATCCACTGTCGCGGATTGATGATTTGTTCGACAGGCTTCGAGGAGCAGCGGTGTTTTTGAAGATTGATTTGAGATCAGGGTATCATCAGGTTCGAGTCAAGGAGGAAGATGTGAGTAAGACAGCTTTCAGGACTCGTCATGGACTCTATGAGTTTTTGGTGATGCCATTCGGGTTGACGAATGCGCCAGCAGTTTTTATGAATGTGATGAATCGAGTGTTGAGGCCATTTATTGACTCCTTCGTAATGGTTTTCATCGACGATATTTTGGTGTATTCGAAGTCGGAGGAGGAGCATTCTATGCACTTGACAGCGGTATTACAGAACTTGCAGGAGCATAGCTTGTATGCCAAGTTGTCGAAGTGTGAGTTTTGGAAGTCTGAGGTAGCTTTCCTTGGTCATATCCTTTCTAAGGAGGGAGTAGCCACTGATCCTTAGAAAGTTGAAGCAGTGAAGGATTGGCCCAGGCCAACGTCTGTGAAGGAAGTCAGAAGTTTCTTGGGTTTAGCTGGTTACTACAGGAGATTTATCCAGGGTTATTCTCAGATTGCAGTTCCTTTGACAGGCTTGACCCGGAAGAATGTGGCATTTTTATGGACTGATAAGTGTGAGGCAAGTTTCCTTGAGTTAAAGGAGAGGTTGACTACTGCACCTATCTTAGCTTTGCCAGAAGCTGGGAAGGATTATGATATCTTCAGTGATGCATCTCTCAGAGGTTTGGGTTGTGTCTTGATGCAAGAAGGCAAGGTTATTGCTTATGGTTCGAGGCAATTGCGTCCGCATGAAAAGAATTATCCGACGCATGATTTGGAGCTAGCAGCTATCATTTATGCCTTGAAGCAGTGGAGGCATTATGTTTATGGTGAGAAGGTCAACATGTACACTGACCACATGAGCTTGAAGTACATTTATCAACAGAAGGATCTAAATCTTCGGCAGAGAAGGTGGTTGGAAGTATTGGAAGACATTCGTCCCGAGATCAAGTATCATCCGGGCAAGGCGAATGTGGTGGCTAATGGACTTAGTAGGAAGAGTAGTTTATCAAGTTTGATCACTACTCGAAGTGAGTTGGCAGCAGAGATCAATCAGGCAGGTATCGAGGTGGTGCTACAGGGTTTAGGTGCGTCTTTGGCTCAGTTGAGGCTGCAGCCATCCTTGAGAGAGAGGATTGTGGAAGGTCAGAAATCAGACTCAGAAATTCAGAAGATGTTGCAATAGGTTTTAGAAGGCAAGCTATCAGAGTTTCATGTTCAAGATGGAGTTCTTTGGATGGGTGAGAGGTTGTGTGTTTCGGATAATGCAGATTTGAGAGATAGTATCTTGCAGGAAGCACACAGTACCTTGTTTTCAGTTCATCCTGGAGGCACGAAGATGTACAGGGACATTAAACAGCACTTTTGGTGGTCTGGTATGAAGAGGGATGTAGCAGATTTCCTGGCAAGATGTCTGACTTGTCAGCAGATCAAAGCAGAAAATTAGAGACCTGGAGGTTTGTTACAGCCATTGCCTATTCCGGAGTGGAAATGGGAGAATATCAGTATGGATTTCATCACGGGTTTGCTGAGGAGTACGAAGGGCAATGACTCGATTTGGGTTATTGTGGACTGTTTGACTAAGTTGGCTCACTTTCTAGCCATGAAGATTACTTGGTCATTGGAGAAATTGGCTGAGTTGTACATTGGTGAGATTGTGAGACTTCATGGAGTTCCTGTGTCGATTGTATCCGACAGAGATGCAAGGTTCACTTCAAGGTTTTGGAAGAGCCTACAAGCAGCTTTATGCACCAGAACTGATTTCAGTACCGCGTTTCATCCACAGACCGATGGTCAGATGGAGAGGGTGAATCGAGTGCTGGAAGATATGCTGAGGGCTTGTGTTATGGATTTCGGTGGTAGTTGGGAGAGATACTTGGCATTGGTTGAGTTTGCTTATAACAACAGTTACCATGCGAGTATTGGAATGGCACCGTATGAGGCTTTGTACGGGCGGAGGTGCAGGACACCTGTTTGTTGGTACGTGGTTGGCGAGAGGCAGATGTATGGTCCTGAGATCGTACAACAGACGTCAGAGCAGATTGAGCTGATTCGCAAGCGGTTGGTCGAGGCTCAGAGTCGGTAGAAGAGTTATGCTGATACTCGACGAAGGGACTTGGAGTTTGAGGTTGGGGATGCAGTTTTCCTCAAGGTTTCTCCGACCAAAGGAGTAATCAGGTTTGGTAAGGGAGGCAAGTTGACGCCAAGGTATATTGGGCCATACAGGATCATGGAGCAGATTGGCAAGACAACATATAGATTGAAGCTTCCAGAGGAGTTGGCACAAGTGCATGATGTATTCCATGTGTCATTGTTGAGGAAGTATGTACCAGATCAGAATCATCAGTTGGTAGAGATTCCTGAAGGTCTACAGGTGAACTTGAGTTACAAGGAATAGCCTGTTGAGATCGTTGACCGTAGGGAGAAAGTTCTTAGGAGCAAAGTGATACTTATGGTCAAGGTGCTGTGGAGGAATCAGCAGTTCGAGGAGGCTACTTGGGAGCCCGAGGATCGCATGCAGAAGGATTTCCCTGAGCTTTTTGTATGAGTGTATTTCTTTTATGTGATTGTAATTTTTTTAATGATTGTACCATTGATTGAGTTAAGTTGTATTCCTTCTATTTTGATTGTGTTGTCATATGCAATTGTTTGAACTATGTTTCCATTTATGAGATATTGTGCCCTTTGTTGGTATATGGTTTGGACTCATTAGTAGTAGTTCTGAGGACAGAACTCTTCTAAGGAGGGAGTGATGTAGAACCCCGTATTTTTAAAATATTATTTTTAAAGGTTTATAAATGACAAAAATGATTTTTGGAGAATTTATAAATATTTTCAGAATTTTTTTTTTATATTTTTACACATGCAAAACACGTGCAAATACTTTCTTGAGAAGTTCGAAAGTCAAGTTTTCTTCATGAAAAATCATTATTTAATATTTAGAATTTATTTAGTATTTTTCCAGATTTTTCTGAAATTAATTGGAACTATTTGCAAATTTTGAGAAAAGAAGGACCTTTTTGCAAATTTGTCATTTTTAGGGGTTAAAATGTAAAATGTATTTTCTGGACGTTTTGAACAGTACCGGTTGAGATTTAGGATTATATTTTACTTTTAAATCCTAATTTAAATGAATTTTATTGAATTTCCAAGAATAGAGCTATATATATAAAGTTGTATTTTGAAGGG